>CM077109.1:23262157-23291578 GCA_039619505.1 Cimex hemipterus | reverse complement strand
CTCTCTCTCTCTCTCTCTCTCTCTCTCTCTCTCTCTCTCTCTCTCTCTCCAGATTCGTAAACAATTAAATTTTAGATATGATAATATACGATTGATAGTTGCGGTGAACTGCCTCATTTGAGTGATAATGGCTTATGCGTCAGGGTGCATGTAATTGTTTCGTCTCGTCGTAAGCTCGTCTCAACTTTACACCACACTTGCTAAGACAAAGTAACTTGTCCATCACTTTTCATTAATCAAACTTTCTACCCTGATTTTGATTTATTTTGTTATCACGGAGTGTTGCTAATTTCCTTTTATATTAAGCAGAGAGCAAACTGTCTGAAATGGGGTAAGCACGGATGCAAAACGAAGACAAGTAATTTTTGCTAGAATAACAGAAAAAACAGAAGAGATTCTAAAAACGTAAAACAAAACCTTTGACCAAATCCGACAATTGAATCAAACAGACCCAAAACATGAACTTTAAGACTAAAATTACATTCAAATAAATCGATGTCTAGCAATTGATCTCATTAATCTATATCTGCCTATATTCCATTTTCATATTTTTCTTTTGAGCTTCACTCTCATTTTTGCACTTCCTCTCTCTCTCTCATATTTTATTTAACTATTTATCTCACTATGTATTTCTAACTCCATCTATCAATATGTAGGTTTATATATATATCTTTCTTTTAGGCTTCTCTCTTACTCACTCCCATTCTGACTTCCTTTCTCATTCTTTCTATTTATTTAACTATTTACATCACTACCTATCCCTATCTCTATCTATTTGTGAGTTTATATGTCATTCTTTTTTGTTTCTCTCCAATTGTATTTTCTCTCTCTCTCTCTCTCTCTCTCTCTCTCTCTCCCATCCATCCCACCACTCTGTTTTCCACTTTTTCTATCTCTCTACCTATTTATTTAACCATTTACCTTACTATCTATTTCCATCCACCGTTTTATCAGTTATATATCATTCTTTTGTGCTCCACTCTTCGTCTCTCTCGTTCCTCCCTCCCTTCCTCCCTCTCAAACTATTTATCTCACTAACTAAAGCCATTTTATTGATCTATTTGTCAGTTTACATCTTTCTTTTGTACTTTCTTACTCTCTCCCTTCATCTCTTTCTATTCATCTATATGTGGTTTTATCTCACAATCTATTTATATGACAGTTTATATCTTTCTTTTGCGCTTAGATCTCACCCTCCCTTTTTCTCTCTATCTATCATCATCTATTCATCTCACAATCTATTACTATATATTTTGTAATTTGGATAACTTTTGGTGTTCCACTCTCACTCTCCATCTATCTGTCTATCTTTCTATCTATCTCTATTTTAATATATCAATTGACTAGAATTTTATACATATTTTTCCCACCTAAGTTTTCTTTAGTTTTCCTTGTAAAAATTCTCTAATCTGGTTCTTTAATTATATCTGGTAATATTTCTGCCTTTTAATAATTTATCTGGCCATCTATCTTCAGAATAGAAATTTTAATTTAAAAAAATTAAGTATGTGTAAATTCCTTTTTTTGTTTCTTTTATTTCAAGGAAACCGTTTATTTCATCGCTATGTATCTCTATCTTCATCTATCTACTAATATTTCAGGTTTTTTTTACATCGTGCCAAAGTAATGATGAAGATTGCAGCAACTGGACGGCCGGTGTTATTATTTCCCAGGGGGTGTCATTTGTTTACGGATCCGATATGATTTAGCTCCGTCAGCTTCCCTCCTTGCCCGATTCCCAGAAAGATTACTTGCTACACTTTATGTACCGGGATCGGGTACTCGTTGACGCCCTTATTTATACACTGGCCACCGCCTCTGACTTGTCACATTCCCGACTTTTCAACTTTATGAGTCCGGCCTAGTGAAATTACACCGGGAGATATCACGTTTCAACGGGCTTCGCGACACCGTCTGACTTGCAATTGCCGTCAGGACTAATAAAAAAGTTGACGTTTGTTTTCTGGCGAATATGCAGAAGCAATAACTCTATAACTTTTGGACATCGTACATATATATTTTTATTTTATGGATTTTTCAAATGTCTGTAGTCGAGGATACCAGAGGAGGGAAAGAGAGAGAGAGAGAGAGAGAGAGAGAGAGAGAGAGAGAGAGAGAGAGAGAGAACTCTTTGCAACTTGTTCAAAGCGTGCAGTTGGAACATGAAAGGTGATTAATAAATAATGATTTTCTTTCCAAATTTTTGCCATAACTTTATCATTTTTTGACCAATTTAAAATTCTTACAAATAATTATTTGAAGCATCTCACTATTCTTCTCACGCGTCTGGTGTGATGTAGATCAGAAAAACACATTTTTTTTATCGTACCAACATTTCGATCTTTATTGAAGTCATCTTCACGAAGCGTGGGATTTATATACATGGTTTAAATTGTACAAATGCATGTAGGATGTAAGAAAAAAGAGAATTTATACAATGCTAGAAATTTTGGATTCACTCAAAGTATATTTGTACTCAAAACGTTTGTTTTCTATGTAAATGTGTTATTCTTGTGTGTTGTATTGAGCAAGCTATTGATGTTTTATGATTATGTACGTTGGATGTTTGAGGGGTGGAGAAGGAATTAGGGATAGAAATCCATTTGTAGATGAGAAGTCGGCTTCTTTGAGGTGCAAGGAGAAGACAATGGGAAAAAAGGGTAATGGTTCCGCCTGATTTTTCAGAAAGGAAAATTGTTGAAAAATTAGACTATGTAGAAATGATGTGTGGAATATAATGATGTTTTATATGTAGTGTTATATGTTTTGTGTGATATATGCATGTCATTGATATTGAATTTGATTAATTATATTCGCGTAGCTGCGACTTTGTTACATGTGTCTGTTCTGTAATTGATGTGTTTATCGCTGTTGATGAAAACCATTTCTAAAAATTATGTTTGTTTTGGTGCGTGTGAAATATTTTTGGATTGTTAAATCTAAATGGTGTGGTTTAAAAATAGTGGGTAACCAGTGCTGCAGCATTTTGTTTGGGTTTTTTGCAATCATAGATATATTCCGTTACCTCTTATCCAGATTTTGGGATGTAATTTCGATATAAGTTGCCGGACAATTTCAACAATTGATTTTGTGAATTACATCCGACTTATTTGTTACTGGTGTGGGATCTTTAATTTTGGAAAAAAGTGTTTTGCAAAACCATAAAACTCACACACTTTTTTCCAAAATTAAAGATCCCACACCAGTAACAAATAAGTCAATAATTAACGGTAACTAAACACCTCACGTCCTTTAAAATGATGTGTCAGGATGTGTAATGTTGTATTTGAAATGTTGAAGTTCCACTGGACCTAAGGTATCCTGTATAACATTTCTTAAAAAAAAGTAAAAATTTGAAAGTAGACTAAAAGATATGAAACACCTAATATTTTTTTCTTTTAAATATTTTGACATAGGTTCTACTAAAAATGGCACATATTAGATCCTTTGTATTCTCAATCTCACGCTACTCTGTCAGCATTTTTCTATCTCTTTATCTCCTCCCCTCTTTCATTTCTCTCTCTCTCTCTCTTTCCTCTACCTCTTTCTTTTCAATGTATCTCCCCCTCTCACTCTACCAGTATATCTAGGTATCTACTACTAATATCTTTCTGTCCCTCTGTCTCCCTTTCAATGCGATCTAAAGAAGACACCCTCGATACATGGTCAACCGGAGTCCAGGCTACTGTATTATCCTGTTCCCACCAGTAGCGGTACCTCGCCGTGGTTATTTTTAACAACTCTGGTGGGAGGAGATTTAATCATCAAATAGCACATCCACAGGCTTGCAACAGTACCTCGATAGGACAAGGTAAATCAACGTGAAACGGCCGTCCACCGAGCCCGTTCACAGTCCGATCACGTATTAAGGCTAAATGGAGGAACGGACGGCGATAAAACATCACCAACCGACCTAATTAAATATGCAAATTAATTTTATCCTCCTCTGTTTTTATTTATGAAGGATGCCTCGTACACACTGTTCTCTGGATCGTATTGAAATGATTGCCAACGGAAAATGATTTAATTTCTTTGTATGAAATGCACGAAGGTATACACGGAGGTGAAATGGATATATATCTTTATTTATTTTTCTCACTGCCCATAACATTCACCATGACAATATCGACCTTATCATTTTTCAAACAACTCGCTCGACCTGGTAGGTCTTTTTTAATTTAAATCCCTCGTGTCATTTGTATGGTCAAAAAATTCCACCCATTTTTCTTTCATTTTCAGAATAAAAGAAAATTCTGCCTTAATAAGTCTCGTTGTTTTTACCAATAATATTTGTTTATGCTATGTTTTAAATTGGGTATATCAAATAGAGATAAAGACGTTTTATTCTTAGTGCAAAACAAGGGTAAAGGATTTGTCATTGTTCACATGTTACGGAATTTAAAATGTTTACTTATTACCTGTTTTCTTAATTTCAATGTTTAAATTTAAAAATATCACTTAGTGCTGAGGATGTTGCGCATAGTGCGGCACTAACTGATGATGGACGTTCCATCTGGTATGCGGCTATTGCAAACGGAGTTCCCTACGAAACACTGCGAGACGCCGTTAGACGTTTTCGAGAAACTGGGTCCTAACATAAAAGACCCGGTTCTGGACGCCTTAGGCTAACAGAACCACAGGATGGGCATTTTTTGACTTTGAGAAATTTGCATTTTTTTCTTTATTTTTTAAATTCTTTTTTGTCAGCTGATTGGTCTAGCGATAGTGTGTATTGGGTGCTCATAGTTAACTTTACCTTATTTCATAAAGGCATAAACGAAGTTCTTGGGGAAAATTATCTCCAGTGCCAGGCGAGAACTGACTGTACCATTATTCGCGTGAAAAGTTCCGACGATTACAGAAAACTAATACACGCATTTAAAGCACAAAAATGCGACTTCCACACCTATCAACTAAAAGAGGAACGAGCATTTAGAGTTGTCTTAAGAAACCTTCATCCCTCCATCCCGCCAGACGAAATAAAAAAAGACGTAGAAGAACTAGGATTTAAAGTCCGAAATATTACCAATATACAATCTGCCTCAAAAATCAAACTGCCGCTTTTCTTTTTGGACTTCGAACCTTCACCAAATAATCAAGACATATTTATGATTACCAATCTGTACGGTTGTCGAATACGTGTAGAGGAACCATTCAAAAATAATAAAATTTCGCAATGTAAACGATGTCAAAATTATGGACACACTAGATCATATTGTAATCATGCACCACGGTGCGTGAAATGCGCAGGGTATCATTGGAGCGAGAATTGTACGAAATCAAAAGAAACTCCAGCTGTTTGTTCGCTTTGCAATGGTAATCATCCAGCCAACTACAGAGGATGCATCACACACAAAGATTTACAACGATTAAGAAGACAGAATTACTCCGAATCAAGACACCAGTCTAGTACTCCTCCACCACCACAGCAAGTAACATCTAATCACGCACGCCGAACCAGCGTTAGCTACGCCCAAGCCGTCCAAGGACCATCTCAGTCACAACCACATACAAACCCTACTCCTTCTTTCATCCCTCCACCTTCCACTTCTTCAGACCTAACTTCTATGATGTCCACATTTATTAACGAATTCCGCTCTCTCATCAGCCCTCTAATCTCTCTTCTTACAACCGTCGTTGAGAAACTTGTCTCACCCGTCTCGCGAACACACCCTTAATGCCATCTCATCACCCACTAACTCTTCTCTTATGGAATGCAAACGGCTTGAACTCCCGCTTCAACGAATTAGAAATACTTCTACAAGAAAAAAGAATAGACATGGTACTGGTTACGGAGACACACTTAACATCACGAACTAATTTTTACATTCGAAATTTCAGGACATACAGGACCGACCATCCCATGGATATTGCTTGTGGAGGTACCGCTATCTTAATTCGCAACACGTTAAACCATTTTCAAATTCCTAGTCAATGTTCTGTATCTTTATAGTACACTGCCATCAAATTGTCCTCCACACCCTTCAATTTTAATATAGCAGCTGTATACTGTCCGCCAAATCATAACATTTCCCACCAACAGTTTATATCCTTTTTCCAGTGCATTGGCCCACGTTTTCTGTCCGGTGGTGATTATAATGCAAAGCACCCACAGTGGGGGTGCAGGGTAGCTAATCCACGAGGTCGTGTCTTACACAGTGTCCTCTCTGCCCAACTTCATATCTCCTCCTGATCCTACATATTGGCCCACTGCTACTAACAAACGCTCCGATCTCCTAGACTTCTTCATCACTTCCCAACTCTCTTCACTTCACCACCACGTTTGTACATTGAATGATCTCTCATCGGATCATAATCCTGTTCTATTAACTATCGACACCTATCCCATTCCAACTGCCCCTACAGCTACATTAATACACGGCCCAGTAGACTGGAAACAATTTGGAATACATTTGGAACAGAAAATAAATCTCAAAACTCCCCTTAAAACACACCACGAAATAGACACTGCAATCGACAAGTTTACATTATCAATAACTGAATCCATCAATGATTCAACAATTCACACACATCCGCAAAACACACATTCCCAGCACATTAACGTACCGCTTTATATTCGCTACCTTATACGATCAAAAAGACAAGCTCGTAATATATGGCAAAGAACACGTTACCCTTCCGATAAACGAAAACTAAATAAATTAACACATCAGCTAACAGCAGAATTGCAAGCGTATCGCTCCGACAGATTCAGACGATTTACAGAATCTCTAACAACAGAAAACAAATCTCTCTGGGCGGCAGCTAAGAATCTTTTATCTTACCACAAAATATCTACCCCGCTTCGCCAAGTCGACGGTAGTTCGACCAAGTCAGATGAGGAAAAAGCGAATGCATTTGCCTCTTACCTAAACACAGTGTTACCCCACACGTCAACATAATAGACCATACCTATTCGGAACTGATCAATGAATATTTACTTTCACCGATTCCATTATCCCTCCCTCCAAAAGCTTTTTCACCTTCTGACGTTCATTCTATCATACAACACCTAAAATCCAAGAAAGCCCCAGGTTTTGATCTTATTACTCCAAAAATTCTCCAACACCTTCCCAAAAAGGCCATCATATTCATTACATATCTATTTAATTCCGTTCTTCGTACAACCTACTTCCCTATAGCTTGGAAGCACTCGTATATTCGAATGTTCCATAAGCCAAAAAAAGCCAACACATTGTACTACTTCATACAGGCCAATAAGTTTACTACCTACGTTGGGTAAAGTTTTAGAAAAACTCCTACTTAAAAGAATTCTTCCGATTTTAAATTCTCAAAACATAATTCCAGCCCATCAATTTGGTTTTCGCAACCGCCACTCAACTGTCCAACAGTGTCACCGCATGGTAGACGTTATTTCATCCTCCCTTGAGATGGGACAGTACTGTTCCCGGGCCTTCCTTGACGTAAGCCAAGCTTTTGATCGAGTTTGGCACCGGGGCCTGCTGTTCATGCTCAAGGACATCCTTCCATCCACCTACTATCTCGTACTGCACAGTTACCTCACTGACCGATTCTTTCAAGTCATTGAAGGCCATTCCCTCTCTTCATATTTTCCTATCCATGCTGGTGTTCCTCAGGGTAGCGTTCTGGCCCCTACACTGTACCAGATTTTCACAGCTGACATGCCAACTCATCCCGAACCACCACATTCACATTTGCAGACGATACGGCAATTCTCTCTAGCAACCCCGACCTTGTCATTTCCAATCGAAACCTCCAACAACACCTCATACTACTAGAGTCCTGGTGTAAAAAGAAAAGGATAAAGTTTAACACGGAAAAATCCACCCACATTACCTTCACTCTTCGTAAAAAGATCTCTCCCCCTGTTTTCTTAAACTACACTCCCCTCCCAACTGCGGACAAGGTGCGGTACCTCGGATTGTACATCGACAAACGCCTGACGTGGAATCCTCACACAAGATTGAAACGTCAGGAGGTTATGACAAGATTTAGAATTCTTGCACGACTTCTTGACAAACGCTCGAATTTACCTCTCAAAAATAAAAGACTGCTTTACAACACCATAATTAAACCGATTTGGACTTACGGACTGTAAGTGTGGGGTTCAGCCAGACATTCCAATATCCACCGCATTCAAACTGCCCAGTCTATAATACTACGAAAAATACAAGATGCTCCATTTTATGTATCGAACCAAACTACACATACAGATTTACATATTCCGTTTGTACAAGATGAAATACGTTTCCGTTACCGTAAATTTCATAAAAACCTCCCAACTAACGTAAATCAACACATCAGAAACCTCGCATCCCGACGAATCCCCTCAAACCCACCTCGCCGACTGAAGAGACAATGGCCGCGAGATCTTCTAGGAAGTGATGGTGATAACAGTGAAAGTGATAATGACACACGAATCGATTGAACACACAATATTATTGTAACATTGGAGTAATACCAATGGGTGTTTTCTCCACTCTTGGTTTTAATTTTGTTTTGTTTTAATTACCGTTCTCACTGTTACTTATTACCTACTTTAAAGTAGTTGTAATGTACGAATCCTGTAATTTTTCCCCTGAGCAAATATTTTCTGATGGATGGTGTGGGCAGGAATTTCTAAAGTTGCACAGAATTGGGTGTTGTTCGTGGAGGGTCTTTGACAAGATGAACTATTGGGGGTGAAATTTTGAAACATCATGCGGCCCCTATCATTGATGGAATCAAGTACAATCCTATTCTAATGCCCGTCGACATGTCGCTCGCATAGTACAAACGTACCTTTAACACCATGACATTAGGGTCGTAGCCTGGCCGGCCTGTTGTACGGACTTCAACCCCAGCGAACATTTATGGGACAACCTCAAAAGACGTATAAGATCACGACATCATTACCAGATACACTCCACGCTCTTGAAAGTACACTTCGTGAGGAATGGGCTTACCTCAAGCAAAGAGACATTTCCAGGCATGTAGAAAGTAGGCCGAAGTGTCTTCGAGATTTAAGTGAGGCAAGGGGAGGAAATACGCAATATCTAAATGTTAAGTAAAAATCTAATTAAAACCAATTTCATCTGTCCTTTTTTTTCCTTTGCAATTTACATTTTTTAGGTAAAGACTCAATTATTGTAGTGTGTACATGCACGGTGTTCGCCTACTCGTGTTACAAACTTGAAATTGAACAGATTGAAAACTACGTTAAATTTCGAATAAGATGTCTTCAATATACTTGTAAACCTTCGAGGAATAAGCTTTTCAGTAGCGAGAACGTTTTAAAATATTTTTTTTTTTTAAAGGTGAAAAACTTATTATGGGATTCTAAACTACCATTTCCGAAACTAGAGAGTTGAAGATTTAAGAAATCATACATCATTTACTATCCTTTTTAGTGGTGCAATTGCTTTAGTTAATTATTAATTCAAAGATAAAGTAGTTGAAGGCGGAAAAGATAAAAAAACACTGGTTGAAGGATTGCTAAGGTGGAAAATTTAAAAAGAAATTAATACAAATGTAGAATCTACGGGAAAAGTTTGTAACACGAGTAGCCGAACGCCTAACCATACTCTTACAATTTTTATACGTCAGATGTTAATCTAAAAAAAAAAGATTATATTCAAAGCCAAACAAAGGGGCACTGATTCAAAAAGACATTAATGTGAATTGTATGTAGGCAGTGACATCCAGGGTTTTGCATTTGCGAGACTCCAGTTTTGATATCATTAATATCTTTTGTGTCAGTGCAGAGGTTCACCGGCGGTGGTACCTCCCACGTACGGATCTGTGATCTTGTTATACACTGATTTATAACAGCGCTGGTCGATTGTTAAGTTTTTTACATTTTTTACACTCGATAAATACCAGTTCTATTTATTTAATGTTCGTTTAAGGAAAAGAACTATATACATTTGGTTTATAATTGAATATTGATAACGTTGATTCTTGTAAGTATTTTATTATTTATTTACCTCAAATTAACACTATATTGTAATTCTCGATTATTACAGCTACTCTCTCTCTCTCTTTCTCTCTCTCTCTCTCTCTCTCTCTCTCTCTCTCTCTCTCTCTCTCTTATGCGGTATTTGATGACTACCTATCTCTACTGCTCTATTTAATTCGTCTATAGGTCTATCTGATTAGTTTTCACTCTGATTAGTTTTTCTATCTATTTATTCATCTACGTATTATTTAGTTATATAATAACTTGACGGTTCAAAGAGATTTTATACCCGCAGCAAAAAACTTCATTAAAGGACCGTCGCAGAAACTAATGAACTACTAAACCGAGGACTAGCATGATCGTACTACTGACTAGAAACTGCAAAATTTTGAGCATGGTGCAAATGTCGTCGAAAAGAAACGAATAAGGGAGGTTTTTAGTCTGGTTGGGAGAGGAGAATCCTTGGCCTGAAGGATACACACAAGAGTCCTTAACAAACCTTTGGAACCGTATAAAAAGAATTAAGCTTTGATTTCTTAGAATAATAGCGATTGTACTATAGACTAGTATTAGCTTAGGGCTTCCTCTTCTAGCCTTAATTACGAAGTCTTATGGATATGTTTGGGGTTAAAAACCGACAACTTTATTTTTCCACGAAAAAATGACCAACTTTGAAAATGCCTATTTTCACAGTCTTTTAATGTGTGCTGATTAGTGATCCTTGGTCGATGATTATTCCGAAATCGTGAGACGCGGTTTTGTGCGATTTAGGTCTCAGAAAAACATTTTCTTTATCGTACATCATACAAGAAATTGTTTTTCTTAAACGTACATCACTCCAGACCACATCTCACGATTTCCGAATAATAAGTCTTTTAAGTAGAGGACTAGGACTCATATTTCCCAAAATTTTACGCTGACAAGATAGCTTTTAATTGTTTTCCTAGCCTCGGTCAATCATCAGTACATTCAAATTTTCGAGAGAACGTTAATTGTGGCACATTTCCCAAAAAATTCAAATTGAGCTGTAGAGCCAGGAAAAAACAGACAGACAACTTGGTTTTTGCATAAAAAATGGCTAACTTTGAAAATGTATTTTTCTTTCAGCCATTAAGTCACAGACCTCAGGTAGATTTCATTTTTAGAAAATTTACGCGGAACAAGATGACTTTTTAAATATTTTCCTAGTTTCAGTCATTCATCCGTAAATTCAAAATTGGGAAACGTGTCATCCTTTGCTTTTTTATGGGTACGTCAAAATGAACTCTGGAGCTAGAAAAATATCCTTGGAGCGGAGCCCTATAGGAATCGATGGGAAGTAAGCTTTAAATTGGTCTTCCACTGGGTCGGATTTCTCAACCGTTTTCGAGTTGTTCGCTAATTTTGGGCAAAAACGTGGTTTTTACTTGCCCGTGACTGATCAATCCATCTCCAGATTTTCAAGAATGAATAAAAATTTGAACCGTCATGTTTTCACAAATTTTTCGCCGTACAACTTTTGCTCAATTTTTTAAAACAAGTGAACAGGGAAGCGTCAATTCTTATTTGTTCTTTCTTAGACCATGGAATACGGAATGCTTGCTGTCAATAATCACTTATTTATCTCATTACGGAAATTCAACTTTTCCTTTTCCATTTCACCGGTGTTGACTTCGACTTCGAATAACATATTAAAATAATAGCAAAATCTCGCTGGCACTCTCAGCACGATACGCAAGAATGGCACAATTACACAGATGACAAACACTTTGAGTGAATAGAAATACTTTGGCTGAATATATAAAAAATATATTTCACATTGTATAAATTCACTTTTCCACATTCAAATTGTATTTGCTCAATGTAAACAATGTTTGTCAATCCCAGGCCCTAAAGATGATTTCAATAAAGAGCGAACGTCGCCACGATAAAGAAAATGTTTTTCTGAAACCTTCATCACACCAGGCCGCATCTCACGATTTCAAAATAATTAATATGTTTATGGATGCTAAATCGGGAGAAAGAGAATTATCGGTTTTTCCACGAGCACGTAAAAAAACCCGTTTTTTTGTCACAAATCAGTAGATAACGGTTGAAAAATCGGACAAAGTGGAAGGTGAACAATTGAAAGCGTATGGGACTATCGATTGTTATAGGGTGTCACTCCAGGACGATTTGAAGTTTTCGTAAAAAATGCAAAAAATTAACATGCTCCCGAAATTTTGAATTTACTGTTGATTGACTAAAGCTAGACAAACATTTAAAAAGCTGTCTTGTTCAGAGTAAAAATTTTTAAAAAATGATACCTAGCGCAGGGTCAGTGACTTAAAAGGCTGAGAAATTATGCATTTCCAAAGGGCCATTTTTAGGGGGCCGGTTTCTTTACGGGCAGTGTAGTACAGGTCAAAGATTTTTAAGGAAAATTTGAAATCATCACTCAGTTCCGTTAATTAAGATGATCATAAATTTAACAAACAATTAATTTTTCAATACAGTCGAGCATATAATGAAAAAAGTCACGCCGCGTTGATTTTAGCGGAAAATTCCATAATATCATAAATTAATAATCGTTCGTTGCATGGTCTTTATTTTTAGTCAGTGACGAAAATAGCGAGACTAACTGAAATAAATTGGGCAAACCAATGCTAAAACAAAATGAAGGCAAAGTCCGTTTTTCTCTATAATATTTGAAAAAGTGAAGTCAGAAAGAGAGAAGGACCTACAAATTGTAGTAGTGTAAAAAAGAGAAACGGATATGAGCAGGGTAAACGCAATGTTTGAGATGAGAGAGAGAGAGAGAGAGAGAGAGAGAGAGAGAGAGAGAGAGAGAGAACATACCAAAGTATACATCGTTCAAAAGCGGAACGTTTCTTCTACAAATTATGCCTAATTTGAAATTTTAATTCAGAAAATAGGTACTTCATGTATTTTGTTCAATCTAAAATTGTGAATGATTTTCTGCGCGATTTTTAACTCTTTTACACTTTACAAACGGAACATGGAGTCTAAGGCCTATAGTTACCTAAATTATACTTTATTGACATGTGTACTATATTCAATTATTGATATTAAATATAATTAGCAATTTTTTATTGCTTCTAGAATCATGTTGAACTTGAAACATGCTTGTTATATACAAATAGAAAAATTAAAAACCTTTCGCGTTTCCAAATGAAATCATTACACAAGGAGTCATTTAATTACTGGATCTTTAGGCCAAAATTAATTATCGAGACTCGACTTGTTGAATATAAACAATAAACCACAAAAGCTGATTAAAAGCATCTGTTTAATTTTTTTAATTATTTTTCTTTAACCAGCACACACCAGAAGGATGCACACAATATCTCAGCATGCCCAGCTGCACGCTCCGTCCCCAGCAACAGGGACTCCCATGATACACATTAGTTTATATTTTGTTGTTTTTTACAAGATTACCTTCTTGTAAAAACTTAAACAGCTTCATGAGTGTATCCTGATCGTTCAAGCAGTATATTTGGTAACGCGTACTTATTTCTGATGCTGCCATATAGGTGACATGATGTAAGCATATGCTTTATAGTCACAGTCTGATTGCATGTATGACAGATCGGTGGTGGTTGACAAGCCATTAGGTACCCGTTGGTGGCTCTACAGTGCCCGATTCTCAGCCTAGTTAGGGTCACTTCTTCCTTTCTTCTAGCTCTGGATGAGGAAGACCACATTCGAACATTGGATTTAATTTCCCGAAACTTGTTGTTTGTAACATCTGACCAAACCTTTTGCCATTGTGTCCATACTTTAATTTTTAAAGAAGAATTTAAATAATTTCTTGTGATCTCGCTGATTTTGATGCCATTTACTGCAGCCTGTTTGGCAGTAGTCCACTAGTTCGTTACCTGAAATGTTCATATGCCCAGGGATCCAAACAAAGATGACACTCTTCCCTCGCTGTGAAAGGCACTTCAGAGAATAAAGGGCATCTTGGACCATAGGGTTATTTGAAAAAACGAGTGGTTCAAGGCCTGTAGGGCAGACATCGAATCAGTGCACACGGCCAGTTGTGCAATCAACATTTAGGGATTTGACTGTTGCCGTCATTTCAGCTGTATAGTTACTCGCTATTGAGTTTAACGAACATAAATATTTTCTATTTCCAACTACACAAGCTGCTCCCATCCCACGCCTTTAGAGCCATCCGAATATACATATGTTGCTGAGGGTAGCTTACTCTTGACGGTTAAGAATTATTGTTTATATATATGGCTATAATTTGGCCTAATAATACAAAATATGTATAAATAATATGGGTTGTTGAGTACCATTACTACTAAAAAATGTGAACGCTTGGAAAACGTTCTAATATTTCAAATCCCATGACAATTTTCAAAAAACGAAAGCGTTTTTTTAAACATGATATGCTGTTATTTAGTATTTACAATATTTTTCAAAATAAATGAGTTTACAAATACAAGGATACAGTGAGTTTTGTGAAGATCTCTTAGATAAGGATTATAGTAATTACCTCCCGTATCATCTTTCTGTTGTTTTTTTCTGAAACTAGTTCAATTCGTCTTACAGCACATAGGAAATAAATGTTCCAAACAAATAAGTCAGATGACGAGACGGCCGTAATTTAAACAATTAGGGCATATCATGCCTCACCTGCCCGAAATTGTCTGGGAGGAAATAGCTGCTAAATTTTCCACGGGGCACGACGTTTCAGTTGACGTTCAAATTGCCTTATCTTTCAACCTACGAATTTTCCGGATTGCTTATAATATCTGCATTTATACTGTTTTCCCACCCTAGTGTAATGAAAGTTTGACAAATTAAAATTAATCACACGCTCATTTTTATGTAGCGCTTAGTGTAAAAGTTTGGGTTGGAATATTGTTTTAGCTATACGATGCCAAACTGGATGTTTCACTAATTATAATCAACATTTAGCCACCAACATACGTCAGAATTCAGCAAAAATCATCAAACTCTAAACGAGTACTGCCATAAAACAAGCAACGACCACCATTCCAAAGAAATTTTTAACAAATTATGCTTACAAAAAAATTTTGGTTTCAAATTAACCGTCAATGTCGTAATGTCTGTACGGTCTTACACGCCACCCATCACTGTAAGGTGAAGGTCCTGGGTTCGAATGCAGGGCCGCTGGATTCGAACCCGACATACTTACAAATGAAAAAAAAAAAAAAAAAAAAAAACAAGACTAGGAACGAAAAGTACTTTCGTGAATCTTTTCTTAGTCGATGTCAAGGCCAAAAAATTGCATTTTCATGAACCAGGTCGGAAAAGCGGTTTAACCGTTTGTACAGTTGCCCAAGTAAGCTACCCATTCCCAGGATCACTTGGAGTATGAAGTCGCCGGTAGTTCTGCTTGTCCTGTAATTTGAAGATTCCACCTGGAAGCACGTGTCTCTGACCAAAAACCTAAAGCATAGTAGAGATTGTACGCTAGCCAAAAGTATGGTTATAATCGTAGAAGGAAAATGGAGCTCCTCATTTTAAATATTGTTGCAGCTGATTGCATCACTCCTTTGATTTCCAAACTTCCAATACGAGAAAATACGAAAAGAAACAAACAGAAGTTTTATAGACTCGTTAAGCCTAGATAAAATATTTTTTAAAATTTCCTCGTTTCTTTCTGTGGTAAATCACTCCAGGCAAAATTAAAAAAAATGGTGAAAAAAGTGGTGTGAAAATTAGAAAAGCACTTTTAGGTGTCGCCGTCGGTTGTCTGGTGACGAATGGCATCGTTCGTTGGCATGGCAGTTCGGTTCGGCCATGTTACCAGCAACCCCTTACCCTCCTGTTATCTCGATGGGAACGGTAGCTCACGGAACACCAGTCACGTAGCGTTGATACCAGCCCGAGATAAGCCGACTCGATTTAATAAAAACCGCCCCCTAACGCTAATAAACCCTATCTGAATAAATATCAGGGAGGCGTTTTGACCCTCCTCTCCCCCAATACAAATAGATCTTAATCCGCCCAAAAGCTCAGGTGAAGATCTTGCATATTGAACTTTCCATAAACAAGTGTCATTATTATATACGTTAATTCCAAATTAAACAATTTAGTGTAGTTTCAAGAGTGCTGATAGTCTAGTGTAAAGTTTGAAGTTCGGGATATGAGTCTGCTAGAACGGAACATAGTAAATTATGTAAGGAAAGTGCAGGTTACGTGCGCGTCGTCCTATAATAATAGGTCGGAGAATTATAGTCTTCTATCCTTTTAAAGTTAGTTCAATCATCGTTAATACTTACCAGCACCTTACATGACAGATGAGGTAAAAAAAACTAACATTTTGTTTTAAATTTAGTCATTGCTGATCCCAGTAAAGTTGCTTTGCAATCGACAAGCCGTCGTGCACGAACGGCCAATAAATTTAAAATTCATTATGTTTTTTACCTTATAGAACATGCGCTTGTTAATAATGATATACAAATAAAACTTTATGGGCGGGTAAAATGAATAAAATAAGGTTACAATGTGAAAAGGGTTTTAAAAAAACTATGGAACGAAAACAGATTTTTTTAAGAAGATTAATTCTTGTCAGAGTAATTATCAATGACCTAAGTCACGTTGATCAGACTTTATTAAAAAGTTTAAAAAAATAATAAAAATATAATGTAACATTTATCCATTATTTATATGGTATATGGTCTAAAAAAGCTGTCATTGTGAAATTAGTCCATAAAAGGAAACCTGGACCAATCATACAACCAAACAAACTACACGCTCGCGAGAACTATATATTTTGCCTTGATGGTTTATGTACTACGTACTGGGAGGAGAGCAGAGGGAAACATTTAAAAAATGCAAACAATAAATCAGTCTACTCAATTAATACGTGTCCTATTGTACAATTTTCATCGACCTTCATTAAATTTGTTCTTTTTTTCGATTTATTTTTTTTGGAGGGGGGGGGGTCGTGTATGCTGAAAATACTACAATCCGACGAAACCGAAAGCGGAAACGGTCGTCGGGCCTGCTGCTGTTCGGATGCAAATGAGGCCAGGGTTTTTTTCTAACAGCGGAGCAAACACGAACCGGGAGTAATTGGCTTAAATATAATTAAGCCGATTCTGACGATATTTCGGTGCATAGGTCAGAATTTCATTTCCCCCAAAAAGGGGGATATAAAAAAGAATATGAGTTGTTACAAAAACTTTCCTTTGAAGTGAAAACGGGTAATGAATTTGACCAATAATTATAACATTTTAATTTTAAAAATATTGCGCTTCCCATATCTATAAATTATGACTGTCCTGACCTCATTCTCAGGACTTGTATTTCATTTACATAGATCTCTATCAAACAGTTTAAGTATTTCTGGCTGTCTAAAACTGAAGATTTACCCGGACGTTTAATTCGTCGCATTATGTTATTACAGTTGTACGATTCGAGGAAACGGTTCACAATTTCGAATATGCTGAGTGAATTTGTCTTCAGGAAAAATGAGGAAACGTTCGGTGATAATATATAGGTAAAGTCAGTGCGCATAAACGTACCCAAAATCTTCTTAACATTTTGGATTTATTATACCATTCTTATTATATTCAGTCAATAACGTTTCTACAACAATAAAGTAATTGAGATAATAAACATTCTAAATTCAGCCAATTGATCAAATCCTTTGAGCACCTTCCGAATTGCCATTTTATGACTAATTAAAACAAAATACAGATAAATAAATAGTTTAAAAAAATTGTCGTATGGTTTTAATTTCAAAAATTAAATTGAATTTCCGTTAATTTCAAAACGGCCTGAACTGCTAATTCATGTTTTTAGTAGTAGTCACTTTTTACCCCAAGTTTTCTGTATTTCGTCTCCTTTCGCTAAGGAAAGAAAAAGCCAGGGCCCGAATGGTGCACACGGGGGCCCTTGAAAAAGCTTTGGGGGTCTGATAAAAGCCCCAAGCTTAACGAGAAGCTCTGGATAAAAAATTGACATGCACAATAGGCCAATTCTGATCGCAGGGCACGGGTCGTAAAGAGGCCGGCTCCTATATAATCTAATCCAATCAAGTTGGTATGTTTTGCTGCATCCTTCTTACTGCTACTTGACGAGTAGGCTGTCAAAAGCTTCAATTTTTCACCAGTACTCTTGGTCATTAATAAGAAGGGTCAATACATTAGTAAATAAGTATATAAAAAATTATGAATACTGATATTAATAAAATGTATTGATGAAGACAGTTGAAAAAAAGTGTATATCCAAAGGTACCCAACGATTTTACTCATTAATTGCTATTTTTTAGAATCATAAAATAAAACCAACGGCCTTGTCTAGCCTATTATAGGCGGTTTTAAGACATACATAGAAAAAAAGTTTTAGCTTTATGAAAAGACCGGTACCAAACACCTGTTTTCCTCTCATGGATTATTTATAATCCCTGTTACACCTTCGTTTTTTCGTTGTTAAATGGCCAAAAATGGATTCCTATCCAACGCCTTAAAACTATGCTAATTGTTTCGAATTAATTGATTAAAGCCGCTTGAGGTCCTGCTTTCTTAAAAGATGTTTTAGTGCTATATATATAAAAAAATGACGGTGCTAAAATGATTTATACAGACTGCGTGGAAACCATGTGAACGACCTATTCAAGAGTAATGGAGGTGGAATGATTTACATTCTGTTATTTAAAGTGTTAATTATATGGTAAACAATGACGGCGAGCATTAATACCCAAGGGGTTTCTACAACAATACCAACATATTACCGATAAACATCATACTATAAGTTTATGTAAAAAACTAAAAGCACATTAATTGCATTAAAATTAACTATTTTGTACATTCAGTCACATTCGTTACTCAAATATTAATTTTGCCATAAACCAGGGGCACCACTAGGAACCAAAACTCTCACCGTCTGAAAGACGTATTAGCCGCAAATAAACCTCTGCGCTTTTGTTGTTTTGTACATAAAATAAATTAGTATGGCAGAAGCAGTGGAAAGAGTAATAAAACGTAGCCATTTGCATATATTATTGCCAGTTAATCCTCCGAACTTTTATTAGCTGTGTGTTGTAAATAACATCTCCAAGTTTGGCTGGTTTTAAAATGTATACACCTCGAATATTTCGTGATTTTTTCTCGTTATTTTTATATTTATTAATAAACAAATATTATTTTTCGTTAAACGGCATCGTATATTAATCGTCACGTTTAATCAAGGACCTTTTTCTTATTTAAACAAGTCAACTTTCTTACCGATATTTTTTTTTAATGGGTTATATAATAAACAACGCACTAGGTTCAGCTCGGATACCACGGACGAAATTTACATGTCAGGTAAATTTCAGGTAGAATTTGTTACTCATAAGATAAAGAGGTAGTCACGTTCTTTGTGGTGACTTGTTCGTATCGGCCAGTTAACATTGCTCGATCTAACCGGCCAAAGCCAAAGTTAGGTGTTATGATGAAAATGTAGTCACTTTGCTATCCGTTAGGGTATTAATGGTTAGGATACAAGTTAGGCATGGCGGCATGAATTGAAGCATGATTTGTTAGTACTTTTCAAGTGCATAGATGCATTTTGAATGTAAGAGATTAATTTTCCTTTTTTGTTAACTTCTGGCATCTTACAATTAACATAGAAGAAAACCAAAACAAACAACAGTGAGCCTTCAAGGACTGTGACGGCTTTATTTTTGGTTCTACCAATCGCCACGCGCCACTGCGGATTAATTAAGTTTAACATGTTAAGAAAAGAAGGGATCACGATCTTCGCTGGACATTTCTCTATTCGAATTAACAATGGTACCACCATCTCGAATATCCTCATAATCTAAGATGAAAAAATATTTAGGTCTCATTTTTAAACACAAACGAGGGAATTAATACAAAACTACTTCTGGCCTACCTTATTCAACAAACATTACGTACACTAATCAGTGTGGACCGACCCAATAAGTAGCCAAGTTAGCCATGTGTTCGCAGACTCGCAGACCGAAATCCATCATCAACTGAATCTGCAGCTATAAGAAAATATATACGGGGATAAAATGCCAACACACAAGGTAGTATTCTAATTCCCAACTTTTTCTTTAATGCTAACACATCGAGTCAAGAAAATTTGAAATAGCCTATTTAATATGTCAATCTTTAGACTTATTTAAGATTGGTTTCACTGATGATGACCTTAAAATAGGTCGAAAGCTTGGCAGCAATAACTGAATTTGCTTTCTCCATACTTTGATTTAGAGTGAAATTCATAGTTCGTGAGTGAAAAAGTGGTTGCTTCTCCATTACCGAAGTAAATACCTTGTTTTCCAAAATTTAAAACAATGACAGAGGATAAGATTAGCCAGATAAAGTACTAAAATCTTTAGTTAATTACGAAAATATCTATTTTTTTTAAATATGGGAATGCATAATATTCTAACGTCCTTGTAACCAGTCACATTTTCTTCGTGTCATTGTCCAATGTTTCTCTCGGTATAAATTATTTTGGCCGTTGATTTATAGATAAACCATTGAGTATAAAAATAATAGCTTTATTTTATATCTTTTATATCTTAATAATGGACATTTTTCTAATAAAATGAACGATTTATTGTCCCTTTCGTAACTGGCAGTTCGTTTGCGGAAAAGTGGAAAAACTGGGTCAATTTTTTGCCCAATCCCACGGACCGGTTTGTTATATTGTCGTCTTCTCCTTCGGTTTTTCGTCGAGATGTAATTAAAGAACCATCAGGACATGGGCTTACAAGGTGACCAGGACAGGGAATTATCTCTTGGATCTGCCACCTGCGCATCATCGACGCGTTAAAGACTCTTGCGTCAACGGAACACAGCTCAATAAATACAGCAATTTTTCGTTAATTAATCGTCTGGTACCTTGAGATTAACCAGGCGATTATTTCATTTTAATTTTTTTGTTATTAGCGGCTGTTGACATAGAACGATGAACTGTAAAAATAATTCATTTTAAAACCATGTACTCTAACGAATATCCATCAAGAGCCAATAAATAATCCTCCAAAATGGTCAATCCTTCGAGCAACAAAATAGATTAAAAGCAAGCCCATTGATCATCAGAAGAACAAGAAGATCCAAAATCTACCTTTTTCTCTGGTCAGAACTAATACGAATGCTATTCATCTTGGACTTCAGAAACTGCTTCAGGTTAGTGATAATGAAGGCGAGGCTGCAAAATTCTAATTTGACCGTACCTCCTGAAAGACCCAAAGGTTCAAAAGCATGCTTAAATGATGGAACTGAAAGGACAGTACCAAATATGTCTTTGATAATATTATTTGACCTTCCACTGTTACACATGTTCAGTCAAGGATAATTTAGAGCAACTGTTCATAGGTTCTTGTGTATACAACCGTTTTACAGGCTGATTCAACTTTGAAATGTGTAAAGTAACAAGTACAACACAGACGATGTGTCTCCATGTGAATATCATAGACATCATTTCTCCGTAAGTTCATACTTTACGAGGTCTCTCTATCCAAGCTTCATTACCTGAGCCAGAGTATATGACTCGGCGTCATCAGTAAACGGAAGTCATTGTCAGTGAAGATGTGGTAAGATTAATGTGAAATGATCAGTACTGGGACATGACACCTGAGCTCATAATCGTCCTTCCGAGCAGTTTGCCATTACAAGAAGGCTTAAACGACCCACTGCCTTCAAGGTCTACGTTCATGCACGACATTGTTCTTTCCCCGCATGAAGAATATACGTTGAGTAATAAAACTGACTGCGCCACCCATAAACTGTACAATATATGCAATTAAGCCATTTGTCACCTACAAAACAGCTCTATTTTTTGAGGGAGGTATGTTGGGGCAAAGGTATTATATTAATAGTGTATTAATGGTAATACTGGAGCAAGGAAGTATTCCAGATGCCAATATTTTCTTGTAAACAATGGCTCAAAAGCCTGGGATACAGCTAATACGATCCAAAGTCTAAACTAGTTTTAAACCTTAGAAATCAAAGACTTATAGATAGAAAATTACAGAAGTTTTAATCTATGGTGAAGGCAAAATGTTCATGGATTCCTTGGCTGGGGTAATACGACGTCCAGAACTTCATCTGTATTTTGGGAAACTTTGGATACAAAAATAAGCAGGTCGACATACAGGTCAACAGTGGGTCCGGTATACTTTCAGCCCTATGGTCTGAAAATTTCCCACAGTAAAGGACTCATTGATAAATGATACAAATGCGGGTAGAACAGGACGGTAATCGAGTAGGATCCTCTTGATTGGACCCGGTCTCCTGGCCGGATAGTATTCGGATAGTACTGGAGAAACGTAGTGCAGACACATTCTTTGCTACGTCTACTACATGATAGAACCAGTAGCTCTGTGTGGAATTTGCTAAAGAGCTTAGATCTATTTACATCGAGATAAAAAACACCTAGACTCATTCCCTGCTCCTAACCGGGCCTTAGTCAATTGCTAAAACGTTTAAAATCGACCTAGACGACTAACATAATCACGTGCCAATTGAAGTATGAATCTCATTGTGTTGGTTAATACAGAAACTTAGGTTTCAACCTTTGCCGAATGAAGAGAGGAAGTAGAAAGCGAAGTTAACTGGACCACATGTAATAAAATTCATGTTATTTGCATTGATGTGCATCGGAAGAACCCAATAAATCAAAGTATCTTCAAAACAGACGTCAAATCGCCAAACCGCGCAATCCCGTTAAAGCTTCCGTTTAATATTAATCGCCGTTTAACCAAACTCGTGTGACATCGGAGAACAAAACGGGTTCTTTAAGTAAGAATAAAAACGAGAAAACAGGAGACAGGTGATCTCTTCGTAATGACCCCTCAAGCTTCCTGGCTCCCGTTTCTCCCGGCTTGATTTACGCCCAAGTCCAAGACGATTAATTCCTCCTTAAAGGAGAGCACGAGCCTAAACAAGGAAAAACCTGTACCGCAGGATTCGGGGACAGGACTGAATTCTTTGGGAGAGCCGATGACAGTCGTCCGTGAACACGTCGGATGTCAGTAGTCATGCTAATCGCTCACGTACCACAGGAAATATTAATGATTTTACAAAAACCGTCTGAACCTGTTTGACAGCATCAACAAATTTCGATTAATGTCAGGTGAATAATTTATTTTTCTCTTTAGAACCTACAAGCAAGTTGAAAATTTCAAACTTTAGTCACACTATATTAGAGCATCCACCACAAACAGATAAAATATGAACAAAGATATCATAAACTGTATATTGACCACTTTTTGATCAGTAATAATTAGGTAGACATAATTATGCTAAAAACTATGTTCAATTGATTTGTGCAGATCATACTCATTAATTATCCTGAACCTTGTTTGACCTTATTTTTGTTGAGGACAGAAGCCGAAAGCAAAAAGTAGATGGTGGATTGGGTTTGTAAGTTTTTCAAATTTTACGATTTAACTATTTGGTTAACTAGTAATAACATAAAATTTACGCTAGCCCGATAAACGATTTCAACGTATCACATGTTATTCCAATGAACCGTGTATTATACTATAGTGATGTTATGACTGATTTGAAACATTTATTTTTAATGTTGTTGAATTAGAACGTCAAAATGATTGATGCTGAAGAAGGTAAACGGTTGGTTTGTTAAACAAACAACTGAAACAGACAATCTTCAATTAATATTAAATTTCGTTTAGGTTGTGGCTAGTTCAGTATACATTTAAACGTAAATAATGTTCGAAAAATAACAACCATCTATTTTTATAGATTTTCCTTCTTTTTTTACGATATAACCTCGGTACAGGAGAGATCATATCAACCCCCGGGATGTCAGTGTTTTTTAGAAAAAAAAAACCATTTATAAGTATGTCAAATTCGAATGCAGGGCCGCGGGATTTTACCTTACAGAAATGTGTAGCCTCAGCCATCGCGGCCAACAACGCCCCTTTATAGCTGGTCTTCTGACTGAAAAAGGTATCATTATAAGTATCAAACAGGACGACTTCACATCCAACTACTTTTTGGGTGTCGTGGATAAGGCGTCAAACCACCTTACTCGATATTCACCGACAGAAACTCACGCTAATAGAAACATTCACTCTGGATTTCCGTCTACTCCTCCCTTACTCCACATTACAAATATGACCTGTGGAGTCACTTCATCTTCAGTTTCATACATGGATCTAGAAAAGACAAGAAAATTTGTGAATTTTAGGCACATAGTTTTTAAACTTAGTTGGAGAAAAGGTGATTTTTCTGTGGATAACAAACCAAAAATACTTAATTTAGATAAGAAAAACATGAAATACGCAAACACCAGTTAACAAACAGGTATCAATCATGTCATTATCTTGACTGAAGAACTTTCCAGGCAGAAATAAATATACAAAACAGCTTGTGGGTATTGCCATATTGAATATTTATGCTCGGATCTAATTATACAACAAAGAGTTAATTTAGTACGCTATCCCCCCCCGGCTACTTTTCTATTTTTTCTTCTGGTGATCTCGAATACTCTTCGAAAATATAAAACCGTGAAATTCATGCTTTTCCCTTCTGAGGGGATACAGGCGAGACTCGCATCCAGACAAGATTAAATATCCCACTGGGTGAAATCTCACGAGATCCGTCTTTGTCTTATTTCTCTAGTTGTTGGTATAGAGAAAATATTTTTCCAAGAACTAGAAATGCACTTTGACCCAATTTCACCTGAAAACAATGTAAAAAACATGAAAATACTTAGCATATAATATTTAAAAGTTTTGTGAACGAAGCCATTTGCATAGCAACATCATTAATTAAACATTTTGTCTAATATAATTCATCCCTTAAAAGTTTAATCGCGCTTAGAAATCACAAGTAGAGATCTGCTGTTATTTAAAAAAAAAATCCAGTATTTCGCACAGGAAAAAACATTCTGTCTTTATTTTCGTCACAATTAATCCGCCCTGGTTAAATACATCACGCCACTGGCGAATTAATTGATCCGATCTTATAATCGTCTAAGTTGGAGAAAATTATATGTAATTGGGCATAAATTGTCCCGTTGCGCGTAGTTCGGGAGATAAACATGCACAAACTGAAGAACAAGCTGAAACCCACAATGCAGACACATCAGATGAAAAGATAGAGAAAAACTACAGTAATTAGGCATTATCGTTCGAGCAATGATATTAAAAATAAATAATAATAAAAAAGGAATAAATGCGAGGTTTTGTAAATGGATACGATCTAACGATGAGATAGTGATGATGGCACGTGAGTCATAGTTTCAACATAATTCAAAAACGTAATATACAACGATCTCAAACCGGGCTAGCTGTCCGATACTAGGGAAAACATTAAAAAAGAATAATAACGGAATGGATCTAGAAGAAAGAACATTAAATGTTTTGAAAAATTTGCCACATTGTTTTTGATAACAAGGTTAAACTGGGGGTGCGGGGGTCGCAAGGTTTCGTCCTTGACACGGTGCTCATCACTGTAAGGTAAAGGTCCCTGCATTCGAACCCGGCATACTTACAAATGGGCTTTTTTTTCAAAAATACCGGCACCTGAGCGTTTATATGACCTCTGCTGTTGCGAACTCTCGTAAAAAAAAAAAAAAAACTGCTGGTAGGCAGCACCATGTGCCACTTTTGAATTGGAGTACTGTCACTATTGATAAAAAGTGGAATATCTTAGTTCTGTGTCATACTTTTAAAGCATCGGTGGGAGTAATATATATTAAGAAAAGTGGAATATTTCGAGTTACGTCAGTTTCCTTCTTGTTTAGTGAAGTTATGCTGTTCCGGAGTCATATTTTAGTTCGCATCTTTTTAATATAATAATCTACATAGCAAGGGATGAATGATCGCAACTTGGAGCATATATGACATATCTGTAAAAATGACTTTTATAACAGGTGGATAAAATGATTTTAAAGTTGTTGAGAACCAAAAATATGGAAACTGCAGCCAATAATGGTAATGAAGTCTGTCAGTTTTAAAAGTCCTCCTCTTTTGCAATTACTTTGGGGCAATGTGTTATAGATGTGCTCGTTGCACTTTGGTAACGGGGAATGAGAAAGAAGTTTGACTTATAATGCTGAAGCACAGATTTCACAATCAAACTCGGAAGCATAAAGGCTGTAAGTTGCAGGTCGAAAAGTGATAGAAAATAAAAATATTGAAAATACTGAATTACCGCAATTATATTTTATTCAAAAAAGGATTGCATATTCTTAGTTGAATCTAACAGCATTCCTAGTTCTTCTGCTGTGCTTTGCTCTTCATTTTAACAGCAAAGAAGCAAAGTAAGTATCGACCACGCATGACCACTCTGGATCAAAGAAGTCTCGAAAGAAAAAGCAAAGTCAGCTGTTATTGCTAAGATTTCGTCCTATTTAAAGGTCATCATTAAGACATATATTAATTTTATATTGTGCAAAAGAATTGTTAAGTCAAATTTACAAATGTTTTCTTATTGGGAAATTTATAAAGGCTCTGATGACCTTAAAATAGGTCGAAAGCGTGCCTGTGACAACTGAATTTACTGTTTTCTTCAAGAGCATGCCTTGATCTAGAGTGTTCGTGAATTATTTTAGTTTCATTTGTTTTATTTTAATAACATTCTTAATTGTAATATTGTTGTTTAATAATTTTTTAACTATGTTATCTTTTTACTTTTATATTACTTTATAGTTTCAACAATTTTTTAATGCTTTAAGGAAATAACTTTTAATAATCAATAAAACCTTTATTTCAATAATTAATTTTGTACTTTAAATAGCTAATTAACCTTGACTAGAGGAGGGAAGCATATTTAGGTCCAAAATAATCTTAGTAAAATTTACTAATGGATGTTCATGTTTGTTTGTTAGGTTTATATGTTTTCTGATACTGTCACAGAAAATTAATACACTGCCCAACGTTATCGTAAGAGCGAACAAACGAGGCCAATGTATGCAAGAAAAGTGTCATAACTCAAATAGTACTGCTGGATTTTTAAAATTTTGTGTTTAAGCTTAAGTCTTGCAAAAACGAAAAACTGTATCATGACATTTTTTATTGCGAACAACCATAATAGCGTGTACTTAATACATAAGTCAAAAATGTAAACATTCTCCTGTACAATTTTCTGTTGTTGAGTGGCTGTGCGATTAAGGAGATCTTTATATCTTAAGCAAATTATCTTACTTAATTGGAGATGCATATTTATACTATTCATTTTCCATGATTTTATGATTGCACGCCAGGCGTTCTTGATTATTTTTCCATTTTTCCAAATACCTAACAGAATATAGCGAATTTAATTAATCAAGTCTGTCTTACAAACAAAGGAGGGTACGGACATGGGATCATTGATTTAAAAAAAATTATTTGATGTTACTAGTTCGAAATATATGAGGGATGTCCGAGCATTGCATGAGCTCAAAGGGACTGAGAATTTTTTTGAGTAATTTATATAATATTTTGATAGGAAAATTTTCGTTGATAATTATTACGGATTTAAATTTATGAATATTACAGCATATGGTAAATTTAGAATAATTAGCGATAAAGAGAATCCTATATTTCTGTAGTAAAATGAACGGATGTTTGAGCTGGTCCATCTTAAATTCAATTAATAATTTCAATAAGCTTACATCTGTTCCTGCATTTTAGTATAAAATTAAAAACAAAAAATAACATAGTTACAGTTGGGAACCGGACAAAATAAAAATGTTTAAGTCATTTACAGAATTGTTTTTCAAAATTTGATTTTCTGTCTTTGTTGTGCATGCATTTATGTACGTATTTATAAATCAGTTATTCGTTATTTTAAGATTGCATTCGTTTCAGTTTTAATTTGGTTCTCTTTCTTTTGTCAATCCGTGAGCGTCAACCTGTCGATTATTCGTCCCCCGAGGAGTACGAAGAAAACCATTAAATGAATGATCTCCACGTGTAATTATCATAAACGCATGTTAAACAAATGTGACGTTTGACGTGAACTGCTACCGTTTCGCTTCTGGCCACATCTGCTATGCTAATGAGCGACAATAATTGGTAGTGGGAAAAAGGGCCCTGTACCGCAGGCCGTACTTAAAAGATAAATATTGAGAGAAGATGATCCGAACTTAAATAAAAATCTATTATGTTTAGTGGTTTGAGTGACCAAATTATTTCTTTCAATTAATGATTCTATTTATGTAAGGTGTTGGTTGATATGAAAAAATTTATTTATTTGGTCAATCATACCACAGACTTAATAAGTAAAACGAAGTATAACTTCACTAACAGCTCCCCGTGTCCACTTCAGAAGTCGCACAGAATCGAATCCTGAATACACATTGGATTTAGCGGCGTATTTGGCCGAAGGTCATGGGTTCGAATCCAGCTCGTGATATTGACTTTTTTTATCTCAACCATGACCTTACACAGAAAGAATATTTAAAAGAAATACATAAAAATATTCATGAATTTAAGTAGGTCTAAAAAGAGTTTAAAAAAAACTCATACATGCGATTAATTAGTGCCGAAATATGAAATTAGTTAACTATCAGAAACTTTGTACAATGGAAATTTTGCAGCATGCTAGAATTGGCACGGTAACCACGGTTTAGTAACATAGAGGGCATGTCCATTAAAAGAGCCTCATCGAATTGTACAAAATTGGATTTTTGAGTATGACAATAAAATCATTTTTAATAGTGTAAAATAAAAAAAAGATCACAGGGATATGATATATGTAGTTCCATAAGGTTTGTAGTAATTAAAGTTGTTATTTACCGTGGAGTGTTGACACGTACTTACAAACGATGAAACTGCTTACAACAAGACACGATGTCACCATTATTGTGATCAGTGGCGGAGATTCGGGCCGCTTCTTTGACACGAGGTACGTTACAAAAGGGATGATTTCGGGCGGTCCATGGGCGTCCTACCTGACAGAAGCCGGAAAGAGGTACCGTCTGCGGTTCGGCAAAGTGTTACCTGTCAATCATATCCCTGTAATATTCCGCCCCAGACACGGGAATTCAGAAGAAACCGACACTGGAGCCACGAGCGGGATGATATGATCCTAATTAGAGCCTATTTGATCTCATTGGGAAAGGAAAAAACAGAGGGATCACAGAGACGCGTCGCCGAAAACTAGACGTTCCGTTCAAAAAGGAAAATTGCGATATTCCAGTATTCTTGCACAACAAAGTAGAACATTTAAAAAATCTACACCTCATTGATTGTGAGAAAATGAAGGCGATAAATCTGCAACTTGTTCTTGTGTTAGATTAATCGACCACTAAAATTCGATAGATGCAGAAACACGCGTGACAGACAAGGCAACCAAGTAGGATTCCCCCAATTCATTATCGCAATCACTCTACTCTCTCTCTCTCTCTCTCTCTCTCTCTCTCTCTCTCTCTCTCTCTCTCACTCAATATTTATTCTGTCTCTCTATTGATCACCCTTTTTGCTTCTATATTCTTTTTCTTTCATTTGTTTGTCATCTCTTTATTTTTCGTTCTCTCTCATTCTGTTTGCATCTATCTCTTTCTCTCTTTTCTTTTTTCTTTACTTTCCTCCAAACGTTCTTTTTTTACCATCCCTCTGTTTCGTT
>CM077109.1:23240765-23261757 GCA_039619505.1 Cimex hemipterus | reverse complement strand
CTCTCTCTCTCTCTCTCTCTCTCTCTCTCTCTCTCTCACCCTTTTCCTTACTTTATCTGCCTTTCTGTCGCTCTGTCACTATCACTCGGCTTTCTTCCTTATTCCCTCATAACTTTTATCTATCTGCTTAGATAACCTACAGCTAACCTCCATCTCATTTTCCCTTTTCTCTATTTCACTCGCTCTCTCACGTTCTCTTTTTCTATCTCTCACTTAGAATTTAACGTTCACACACACGCTCACACTCTCCCCGTCTTCTTCTTTTTGCGTCTTCACATATTCATTATTTTTCTTGCTTTATCTCACCTTCACATTGTCCCTCTTTTCTCTTCCCCCATCAAACGTTTTTTTCCCAGTCTGTTTTCACACTCTTGTTTTACTCAGTCCCTCATCACTCAATTTTTCTTTCTCTCTCCCATCCCTTCTTTTCTACCCAGTCTCCCATTATCTCCATCTCTTCCTCTTTTATACACACACACAACACACACATACATATAAAGATAAATAAAACCATAAAGAATTTAATAAAATGTTCAATTGTAATATAAATTTAGATTTTAGAATAGAAATTTATATTACAATTGAACATTTTATTACATTCTTTATGGATTCATTTATCTTTATACTTTTAAATTACATCATTTACCCACACTATATACTAGCTACTAACCATGTATGTATTTTTTCATAATCTAAATTATAGCTAGTATAATAGACACATGTACATTTTGTTTCGGATTGATAGAGTCTCAAGATTAAATGTGTAGAGATTAGTGACCGTTAACGGATAATTATTCAGATATCGTGAGATGCGGTCTGTGTTGTCTACATTTCAGCCAAAAAGTTCTCTGATTGATGGCCGATGCGAGTTTCTTCTCATTGTTGGCGATGTCCTTCAGAATACTTTTAGCTGTGTGTCCGTATGTAGATGAAATTTGTTAGTAGAATCCCATAATCTTCGTTCTTCTCGTGTAGAAATGTGTAGAGATTAGTGACCGTTAACGGATAATTATTCAAAACGAGAGAATCTTTTGGAAATGTTATTCTATTATTCCATTCAATTGTATATTCAGTATAAATTTTTTATGAAGCTCTTAGAAGTACATATTAACGTATGTCATATGCATGATGGTTAAATTGTAATAACGGTATGATGCAGTGAAACACAAATACAATAAAACAATTGAAAATAACAACTGAGCCAGTTTAGGAACGAGAGGGAAAAAAGAACAATAGCATTATTCAATTGAACGGATTAGCCCGATCGATTCTTAATAGAGAAGTATCTAGATGGGTGCTACGATTTACTTGCGATTGAAAACCCAGATTTTTCATTAACTTCGGCACGAACATTTGTAGAAAGAATTACAGAGATACAATCGAAAATGGGGACGATTTGGAGATCGTGCCTTGAAAACACTTGCGCCCGATCTGAACGTGCGATTTAGAAAATGGGAAAATTTTCCAAAATAAAGTGGACAGCTGGGTTGGAATTGTAGAGAACCGAACAAAAGGCTTGATTTATTAAGTATACGAGCGGAGTAAACAGTGATAGAACTGTGACATTTGTCACATTTACAACAGCAAGAATGATTTTTGTTGTAAATTGAAAACAAATTCCTAAACCTTTACCAGCCTTTATAAGTGTCTTTGAATTTATAAATTCATGTGCCTAGTCAATAGAGGATGAATATATAATATTCTCGAAAAAACATAAGTTTTTTGAACTCAGTAACCATTGGTGCCAGATTTAACAGAAAATAATTAAAATTTTAAAGACCGATATAGGAGTTTCACAAGGGAACATTCTTGGTTCCATCCTTTATGTGCCTATTTCTATACACATTGATATTATCATTACTAATTTCTAGTCTAAACCAGCTTGAGCTTATCAAAGAATGATAAAGAAAAAATAATGAACAAAAAGGAATGACGAAATATGTATCCAGTGCTAATCAATAACAAAAAGGTACCGCCTTTCACTCAAATGGGATGATTAAGGACTACACCTAGACAACAAACTAACACCTAAACCATCCGAAGTCCAGCACTCCTATCTTTTGAGTCAAAAGGCCTCAGGCGAATTATCCAATCTTCTCATTACGCCATTAACCTCACTATCCACGACATAAAAATTCCTTACGTTAACGAACCGATCCGGTCCCGATTTGGAAAGTTCCAACCAAACATAGTTCAAATTTAACACTACTATCCAATCTCTTTGTACACATTCTAACCACGATAACCCGCCTTTTCTCCTCAACCGATGATTGTCTCTAGATCTCATCCTTTAATCCCTTATATTGAGTACCATGAGCATGAGTGTGTGTGTGTGTGTGTGTGTGTGTCTGTGTTAGAGAGAGAGAGAGAGAGAGAGAGAGAGAGAGAGAGAGAGAGAGAGAAAGAGTAGTTGATAACACGAGCTACTTAATAAAAAGAGGGAGAGAGAGAGAGAAATTGGAAGATAGGGGACTGTTATGATAAGAAGTGAGTGAGGTAAACAGAAATATAGATAAAGACAAGAACTGAATAAAAAATAATATAAACAATAAAAACAAAAAGAATGATTAATTGAAATAATTAATACGGTCAATTAGACCACTAAACATAAATGGATTAATATGAATAAAAATATTTGGGGGTAAATATATATATACATATACATATTTTACTATCATTCTCTTTTCTCATCCCCCAAACCTTTTTATTCATATTAATCCATTATAATAAATGATGGCTTATGATAAATATGATCCATATAATCATTATTACATAAATATGATGATATCCATTATGATAAATAAAACAATAAAGAATTTAATAAAATGTTCAATTGTAATATAAATTTAGATTCAACGGAAAGTACGTGGAATAAAAAGCTGTTGCGTGATAAGTTATTAGAATCTCAATGAAATTCGTGCTTAGATATCACAAACCAATATCATGATCAATATTTTTAAAAAATGATAAGGTTAATTCAGAGGCAGAAGCGAATTTACAGTTTTCTCTTATTGCCAACGTGAAAGATGCTAGAATGTAAACAATGTGTAGAGATTAGTGACCGTTAACGGATAATTATTCAAATATCGTGAGATGCGGTCTGGTGTGATGTAGGTATCAGAAAAACATTTTCTTTATCGTGCCAACGTTTCGATCTTTTATTGAGATCATCTTCAGGGCCTGGGATTTACAAACATAATTTACATTTAGAAAATACATATAGAATATGGAATTTATACAATGCAAAAATTATATTTTATATTCTATCAAAGTATTTCTACTCACTCAAAGTGTTTGTCTTCTGTGTAATTGTGCCATGTCGTGTTGAGAGTGCCAGTGAAATTTTACTGTTTCATGTTTATATATGTTTGATTTTGAAGTGGTGGGGAAGGAAGTGGGTATAGAAAAGACAATTTTGTATAGGTCGTCGGCTTCTTTGAGGTGAAAAGAGCCGACAAAGGGAAACAATGTGTTGGTAATGTTTCGGTCACTTTATTCTTTCAGGATTATGTAGAAAGGGATAAATGGGAAAAGGAAAATTAGATTGGTGGACAATTAGACTATGCGAAAATTATTTGATGCGTGGAATGTAATGTGATGATATATGTATGTTATCTGTATTGAATTTGATTAATGATGTTGGCGTAGCTGCGACTGAGTTTGCATGTATCTGTTCTGTAATTGATACTGTGTTTATCCTTGTTGATGTAAACCATTTCTAAAAAATTACTTTTAAATTTGTTTTGTTCTGTATGTAGTATTTTTGGATTGTTGAAGTCAAAATTGTGTTGTTGTTCAAAGTGGTGGGTAGCGAGTGCTGTAGGATTTTGTTTGAGTTTTTTGCAATCGTAGATATGTTGTTTTACTCTCCTGTCCAGATATTGGGATGTTAGACCAATGTACGTAGCTGGACAGTTTAAACAGTTGATCTTGTAGATTACGTCGGATTTATTTGTAATTGGTGTGGGGTCTTTAATTTTGGAAAACAGTGTTTGGGTACCACCAGACCGCATCTCACGATATTTGAATAATGTAAACAATAATCATATGCCATTTTCAAGTAATGAATAGATAAAATCTAAGTCCAGTCTCACACTAAGAACAGGCGTGCCATATACGAGAGAGAAAAAGAGAAGAGAGGGAATGAGATATATACATATAGAGAGAGTATTTATGTATGACATCGACTAGCAGTTGATTACAGAAGTTCCTAAAATTAACAACTGCTGGTCGATCACTACATCCTTACTCATTATCAACGCTGGGTTGCTTTTTTCTGCTTCCATCATGAAGGTTGCCACTTAGACATACACCAAATATTTGGAAACTTGCATGTAAAAAAAAAACTTACAATTCCCAATGTAAATAGAAAAATGGCCATGATAAAATCGAGAAGAGGGTTTTTAATAAAATGGATCCCCAATCCGATTTTAGCGTTATGCATTTATTTGTCTTTACTCAACATTTTTAAATAATACAGAAGCAAAATTTTTGACTTGGAAGAAAAAACAAAGGCACTTTGTTTGCCCTTTAACCGTTGATGATGACCAAATCTAGCTTTTGTCTCCAACGATTCCAATGATTACCAACAAAAGGTGATATTTTTTTGTGTCCTTTCGTGTATAAGTTTTCCATGAAACATTAAAAAAATGTGAAACTAGCACTCATTTGACCGAAAACAGTGGGTAAAATTTGCCCGGCATGTCGCCCACCTACATGTACTGACAAGTGGTGATTCCATGTTTAATTAAACAACCGTTTCCAATTAATACTGAGATCAGGACGAATGTAAATTTTGGCCTTTTGACAACCGGACAGAGTGGAACACGATCACTTCTTACCTGCCTAATTAGGCACACTGTGTAGATAAAAGTCGCCAGCCGGAAGACAAATGTCCCGGAGTGTGCTCGGCAACATAATTAAAAACCGTAGATAAAGGACTTTAAGCAACCTGTCGCGGATTTCGACTTGATCCCCTTGACAAACTAGCAAATTGAGCAAATTCTGGCGAAACGAGAAACGACACATTACAAAATCTTACATGCTCATTTACTGTCACCGTGTCAAATTATATAATAATATTTTAATAATAATTAATCCTGGTGAATTGCATTAAATATACTTGGACAAATGTATTGATTAGAATGTCCGTCTTTCTTGAATACAATGCATGCGTTCTTGGGTCCTGTATACCATTTATACATCGTCTATGACCGAGTCAGTGTATTGACGTGGAACCCTTACACGAGGCATTAAAGACAAGAACTTAACATACTTAACTGTATGCAAGATGTTACTGGACAAAAACAGAGAAAAAGAAGAGTACTGAAAAAGAGGGAATGACATAGAGGTAGATAGACAGAAAGGAAGAAGTAGGAAGGGAAAAGGTGGAAATACAGTTAAAAAAAAGAGAATGATAGAAATAGCGGGGGAAAGAGAGGTTGTGGAGTGAGAGAAATAGAAACAGAAAGAGAAAGCGAGGGAGAGAGAGTGATAAAGAGAGATAGATAGAGTATGAGAGAGAGGAAAAGGGTGAGAGAGAGAGGAGGATGATGAGGGAGAGCAACAGAGTGAAATGAGGGACAGATCGAAAAAGGAGAAGGAGAAAGGTAGAGATAGACAAGACAAGAAAGAAAAATTGTAGCGAAATAGAGATAGAGAGAAATGGAAAGAGAAAGAGAGAGAGGGGGGAGAGAGAAGGAGAAAAGAGATACGGAGAAACAGGAAGGGGGAGAGATAGATGGACATAGGTAAAATCTCGGCTTTTATCATAGTAAAAACCAAAAAAAGAACAAGAGGTTCATTTAACTGCCGGTTATATAATAATTCCTATTTAACTACCATTTTATGGTTGGTGAAAAAATTAAGTTGCATTTTTCGCAGATTCATCTCATTCTTAAAACCCACTTCCACCTTTAACTGACGTCATGAAAATTAGTTAGCCTTCCATTATTAACATTTTTAAAGTCTAATCTGCCTAATGTTTTTTTTACGCTTGTTGAATGGAAATCATGAATATAAATTGAATAAGTAGAAAAATTAAAATAAAATATTATTAAAAATTGATATCTAAAAGATAAATAGAATATAATAAATATTAAAAGTAAATAGAAATTATAAAATAAACTCTCCAAACGTCTAATTGAAGGAAGTATAAGTTTAAATTTTATTTTAACGCTGTCTTTATCCATACATCATTCGATTTTAAGTCGCAAGAGATGTTTTACGCTTTGGTAAAATCGTGAAATGCCAAAAACGTAAAATAAACCTGAAATATCCATTGAAGCAGTAAAGAAACCGTGTACAACGATTCTCGTCCTCATTAGCCGATTAACCTTTTAATTTTATTATAATATAATAATCCTCCAAGGTAAGTTTACGATCCCCGTTGGTCTTGGCCGAAGGTGGAAAGACCATAAAAGGCAAGGAACAAAATTGCGAAATTCATCCGGTCAATTCAAGCCCCAGAGTTAAATATATTCATTTATTTATTATACAGGCAAAACCTATTAAAATTTTTTAATAATAACAACTTTTTATTTTATGTTCTTAGAAGAGATAATCTAGAGATTCCGCATAAAACATACACAGTTAAAGGAACAACTGAACTGGAATCACAATACAATAACAAATAATTGGAAGTAGAGTTATTAAATAAAACAGCTATAAATCTAATTAATAGAATACAAAAAAATTTACCTGATTAAAGATAATTAAAAATAACATTCAAGGTAACTAACGTAACAGCTATATGTGTAGAGATTAGTGACCGTTAACGGATAATTATTCAGATATCGTGAGATGCGTTCTGGTGTGATGTAGGTATCAGAAAAACATTTTCTTTAGCGTGCCAACGTCTCGATCTTTTATTGAGCCCTGAAGATGATCTCAATAAAAGATCGAAACGTTGGCACGATAAAGAAAATGTTTTTCTGATACCTACATCACACCAGACCGCATCTCACGATATCTCAATAAGTAACAGCTATATGTCTACCAAACGGTAATAAGACTTAAAATAGTTATGAAAAAAATACAAACTGATATATACTTATATCTTAAGTGTAGAAATGAATTGTTTTTAAAAAATACTGATAATATGTTTGTGTGAGAGACGTGGATAAATATTGCAGTGTGCATTAACCTTTCGAAGGGTCTTTCCTTTATGTGTTTAGTTTTATAGGCGGAAATTAAGAATATTTTATGTTTCCATAATTAGAAATATCGACTATTTTTTCACTCACGAAAACTGGATCAAGGTATGGTCTTGAGAATGAAAGCAAATTCAGTTGTTACTGCCAAGCTTTCGACCTATTTTTCTTATCAGGGTTAAACAATCTTAAATATCAACACATTGACCTATTTATCTATTTTGTTTTTGTTTTTAATAGGCAATTTGAATACTGTTACAGCCCTGGGAAAATGTTGGAACTGAGTCCAGTTCCATCAGGTTGAAGGAGTTCTACAACCACGTAGTATAAATTAAGACAAAAAACTCTTTCAACCTGATGATGAGCTAAAAGCTCGAAATGCGGATCATTGCAAAACAATTTACTGTGAGTAGGAACGATCTTTTTGAAAAGGATTGAACAGCGCACTCACTCCACCATCCATCAATTCTGTAAATAAGGAGGTTCGATCTGATTATACACAAATCGAGGTAAATTATTGTCATTTTTCAAATATTAAGATATCAAAGGAATCCAAAATAATAAATAGTACAGTCCCTGGAAATTTAAGTTAATTAAGCTGCATTTCTTACGAATTTATTCTGAACCGTTTCAATTTATTGGGTTTGTTTATCGCATCGACCAGATAACAGAAATAATCAAGACGGGATATTATTATATTCTTTTATTTAAAGATTTTTCCTGTAAAACACCAACAAGGAAATGTGTACACCTGACGGCGTTTCCAACATATCAAACGTAGATATTGAATCTTAGGAATCATATTGGATATATGATGTATATCTTAGGAATAACGCCACGTTGCGGGCGAAACAAATTTACGACAGGCGTATTTATCAAAGTGGAATGATATGATGAACATAACATATCGTATCTTGTCATCAAGTCGTCGACAATTATCATAAATTTAAACCCTGAAATTTTTTTCTTAAGATATTTAAGATATAATTGCCACAGTCTATTTATTTTTCTTGAGTATTCATGAAGTAGTTATTTGACCCATGATAGAATAGGTCGACATAGTTAAATAAGGTAAAAGCACGATGAAATTTGGTGACCAAAGATTGGAGACCTCTAATCTCGGTGATTTCGCATCTCAGATCCATTTAAAATTTCAGCAGAAATGCGTGGAACGGACAAAACAACAAAAATTCAGTGAGAATAGGGTGACAAGACTAATCAGAGGAGGACCAGACTGCGCTACCATTCCTCATCGTTCTTCCAGGTCCGACTAATCTCGCAGTTTTTCCATGTAAACTTACTTAAAATACGTTATATAGAAACGCGTCAAACGGAAAGATGAACTGAGAATCAGGGAGATTAGGCTAACAGAGACAGTAAAGGCAATTTTAAGGCTGCGTTACAATGGACAATTTTGACCGTTTCTGGCCCTTCTCGCTAGTGTTTTATGTGGGAATCGAAAAATTAGACAAGTGCTTACACTCCATGCCGAAAAAACAAATAAGATCAAGTAATCAAACTTTAAGGTTGCGTTGCAATGGACCAGCTTTCGTCTTCTATCATCCGGGTCCGCCTATTCTCGCTGCCTTTTCGGTACGCATTGCGATATCTTTAGTGACCGATCTGTCATTGAAATTGAATAACTTAATTAATTAAAATGAGAAATGCCAAAACGGGTCGGTCCGTAAAACCAGCGATAATGGGTTCCGGTATAATCTACAACATTAATCTAACTCACGTGTTCATTATAAGTTTAAATATAAAAAATAATAGATTAGTTTAAAGAATGGAGTTTTTTCGTGGGAGGATAAATTAAATATTGTGTGGACTAGACAAGTGACTATAAACAAGGACGGGGCATAACAAACTAATTTATTCTAACGTTATTTTAAATAAACGTTTAGTTTTCAACATAAAAATAAAATTACTGCTCTCCTTTGGTCCTCTGGTTAGCGAAAAGGTTTTCCTTCTAGATGTCCTTTGTAATTATTGTCCTAGTTAAACCAGGTATTAACAGAGAAATCAGTTCTTCGGGAAATTTTTTTTCACCGGACGAAAAGTATGGGAAAGAACGCCGGGCAGTAGTTAACGTCAATCAAAAGCTTTAATGTTTCACGGCGCCTGGGCCCTATTACGCCCCTCATTTATGATTTGTTTCAAAACTGTGTAAAAATGTACAACGGCATTATCAAACGGGCTCAGAGTCGGCGGGTCACGCGAATGGCGGAAATGGCATAAAAAATTTTATATCCAAAAAAGTGTTTGGATAAAATGAAAAAAGAGGATAATCAACGGGGTTTTTTAATTCAGGGTTGGCTCATGGTAATTTCTCTTTCGAGCCATCATCGCGACATCGAGCTTTTATCATGACAAGTCAACCCGAGTGTAAATTTTAAATGTAAAAATGGTTAAAATGTACAGAAACATAAAATTTTTGCCATTTTTCAAATGTTGTGCAATTTACTTGATTCTCGGCGACAAATGAAATGGCCACGGAGATCTTTAGTAAAATATACTTCATTTTGCTATTACATCTTTCGTGATCCGATTGACCATATAAATTATTTTCAATTAATTAAGACTTTGGTTGCGATAAAAAGGCAAAAAAAGGGAAAGTCAAAAGATGAGCTTGCGATTGGAAGTAAGTGTCCGAATAGATCAAAGTCACGATAGCTCAAGTGGTAGAGTATTTAGCAGAAGGTCTTGGGTCCGAATCCCGCTCGTGACATTGACAGTTTTATCTCAACCAAAGCCTTAAATTATAAAATAAATGTAATAAATAAATTAAAAAGTTTCTGTTTAAAATGGTTTGGCGTATATGCGATATGGTTTAGTAAAAGGAAGTCGACCTCTCGTGAATACCCAAAAGAATTTGGAGAAGCTAGAAATAGCTGGAAATTCTTTATTATAATTAAGTTACCAACAATTTTTTTTTAGATTTCTTACTTTTAATCTCCTTATTTATCATTTTCCATGATCCTTTACATGTTCTTACTATTTAAATTAATTATTCTTTTTATATAAGGCTTTAGTTGAGCAGAATAAGTTAGTGTCACAGTACGTTAACAACATCTTAACCCTCCAAGTAGATTAACACATTTCCTAGCCAATAAAAACAAACAAATATCATGGTTTAAATATCTGTCGGAAATAACAAGAGAGTTTGCTGAACAATCTAGAGGCAAAACTGAGAAATGATCTAGTGACTAGGGATAAATTTTTATTAGGTTTCCTTCGCGAAAACTCATCGTCAAGACAAGAGGATCTTTTACGTCCGCACCTGGCCTATTCGGCCTAATCGGAAGGTTTCGTGGTCCGCTTGACCAAATAAATTTTTGGCAAATAATTAAAGTTTTGGGTGAGTTTAAAAAGTCAGTGACACAAGCGGGATTGGAACCCACGCCGTTGCTCTAACCCCTTGAGCTATCGTGACTCCAAGAAGTTGTTAGAGCAGTGGCGTATTGCGCCAAAGGTCGTGGTTTCGAATCCCGCTCGTGACACTGACTTTTTCATTTCAACCAAGATTTTACATAAAACGAATAATTGAATGAAATAAGTAATAAGGTCAATTATAACTACTAAACATATATGGGTCTTTAGTATTTTAGATTCTTGATATGTCCACCTTCTTGGCGTCATTATTGGCCTTTCTATATAGCTTGTAGTATTTATTGTATTGTATCTGATCCCTAATTCTGGGTCTTTGCTTATGATGTAATTGGTTCACTATTTTAGAACTTTCACGATGCCTTTGGTTATCTGTCCTAGCTTAGTTTGTGATGTGAGAGATGATTTTTTTAACTAGGAAACAGGAGTGAAAATATATCAGAGAAAATACACTCTGCTGGAAAAATTGATCGAGTTTCGAACCTGGGTTTGCTCTCGAAACTGAAGGGCATTCTGCCCTGGACATATCTTCTCATCCTTAAATCCTATCTGGCCAACGGGTACTATTTGGTGGCAACGGGTGGGGACATCTTACTCTCCTTTGTTCAAAGTGGACAGTAATTCCTCAGGATAGCGCCCTCGTCTTGCTAGTCTAGTCGGTAAATATTGTTGATATCCCTCCATCCCAGCACCATTATCATAACATACGTTGACGACATTGCCGTTCTTTATTTTAGAAACCGACCCATCGTGATCTGTATTCCACCAACACCAAAATGTTACAAAGCATAACCTTCTACCTCCAACTATTATAACCTCATCTCTCATCCCACATTGGGCTGTATCTAGATTCAAAATAATAGAACTGAACCGTAGATAATTATTACTTAAAAGACTATACAACAAATCTAAACTATCCATTGACAACAAAATGCCTCAATCCTGAAACCAATATGACACGTACATCATAGAAATGTGGGGTTCAACTAAACTTTCCAAATTCAGCAGAATCAAGACGTTTCTATAAGGATCCTTAGATCCATCGTAAACGTTGTCTGTTTCTGTACATGCTAAAAATATAAAATTAAAAACAATATTACACACAAGCGGGGACGACCTTTGAAACTACAGAAACCAAGCCACTATTTCCTTCACTCTTCATCAAAAACCAGACAAAAATAGCAACATAATACAAGCAAAACCTAACGCGCGCGATTTGTCACATAAAAAGTTGAAATAAAACTTATTTAAAACAACGCCCCATAGCGCGCTCATACACCACTTGTCGTTGTATCCAAATGATTTTCTCTAGATATTTGTATATTTGAGCCTATTTTTCTCACAAAAATCTTTAACTTGATTCATCTGAGCGATAGCGTGTTTTAAACTATTCATTATTTATTTATCCTTGTTCCTTCTTTCTTTACTCTCTTCCGCTTGAGGTCATATTGAACGCGAACTGTCTAAATGAAAAAAAGTTATACATAAATACTGGGTTTTTTATATTGTTAATGTAATTTATGCTAAATCCGTTATGCTACTGTAATAAAACGGCCCAGGAGAACTATGAAATCCGTAACAACGCAGGACTCGGCGCTTTCTTATAAGTCACGCGATTGTTAATCAACTCCTACTGGCCTAATATCTTAATCCTGGCATTAATTTATAGAAAAATTATTGTTCTTTAAAGCAGTTTTCTTTTCGGCTCAAGAGTCTCTTTTCCGTCCTTGTTTTTATCCCCCGCCGCCTTTGTTTTAATTGTTTTAATTGTACATCACGGTTTAAAGACTTGTCAGGAGTGGAAGGGTGGTGATTTTGAAAAAACCGACGTTTACCTCCGGTTTAGAAAAGCGTTAGTCCAGCACAGACCTCAGGGCAGACACCTTAACGATGTAAGTTTTCACAATTTTATCACATTCCTCGACCAATAAACGAAAGACGCTATTTTCTTCTTTAATTTATTGAATATATTGACTAAAAGTCAAGTTTTTACAATATTTGCATTCGCTGTTCTCGAGTAAAACTGAGCTGAAATTCACAACTACTAAACGTTTAGGGATATGCATATATTATGTATATATTTTTAATGTTGCTGTGCCTACAAATAATATTTCTTTTTTTTATTTCTCTCTCTTTATAGATCATCCAGGCCAAGTTCAAAGACCAAAACACTTAACGTTGCGCAGCAAAATGAAACATACTATCACGTCTCACTCATCCTTTCTCTATTATCTATCTTTCGATATATATTCCTCTCTTTCTCGCGTCTCCCCTCCTACTATTTTCTATCCCTATTTGTTTTTGCTCCCTCTGACTTCCTCATTCTATCTCTTTCTCTCTATCTATCAATCTATCTTTACACCCATCTATTTCTGTCTCTACTTATCTACCTATCTAATTGAGTTTTGTAGTTTCATATCTTATTTCCATCTTCCCCTCTCTATTTCCCCCCTTTCTCACTCTTTATTTATATAATCTACCTTTTTATCAATTTTTCTATTGATGTATCTATCTGTCTGTCTGTTCACCCTTTTGTTCTGACATTTTACATACACAAAGGAACACAGAGAGCTCAAATTTAAACACTAAACGGATATTTATTTTACGATGAATTTTTAAAGAATTTGTAAATATATAATTGAAAGAATATTTCACAATGAATTAAAATAGACGGTGGTAGGGCGTCCGATTAGTGCGATATTGCCAGGTTAGCCGTTCTGATTTCGATTCCAAGCAAAGCCTATGGAAATTAAATTGAGAATAATCTAAAAAAAATTTCAAACGCACAAAAAGGTTAGGTGGATAAAATGTAGTCAATTTTAAATTTATTCGAGTTTTAAAAACGGCTCGCTGTTTCTCCGTTCGAAAGTAGAATGTAGGAGGTTAGTTTTTGTACAAATGGATGTGTAAATCTAAAACCTTTTAAAATGTAGTAACGTAAAAGGTGGCGTGAGAGAAGGTTACAAAAAAATTCCCTATTAGCAGATAGGATCGCGTTCGATATCGCGGTTTCGATAAGTATTGGATTTTGAGGCAGTTTTCAAGTTTTTACTTGTTCTCGTTTCCCTGCAAAGACGTAAAAAATCACACTTTCAGCAGTGAAAAATAGCGATATTTTTGTCTACTAGGCCCGCCCTTTTTCGCTAGTTTACGAGATCAAGCGCCTAAGGTGCACATGGTCTCATGCTAATATAAAAGGTAAACCGATCAGAGTCCAGGAATAATCTAGAAAAACCTCAATTATTTGTTGTTATTGTAAATGGTAATTTATGACTAATACAATATCCTATACGGTAATATTACAATTAAAAATTACACCAATAATGACTGTAAGGAAAAAATAAGCCACCTTCAGTTTTAATGTTAATTATTGATAATTGGTTAATAATATTGCTTATATCTCCTGCAATAGGTTGGAATATTTGTAGTGTCTTGTAAAACGATTTTTTGCTCTTGGGTTATGTTTGCGAAACTGACTAATTAAGGGTCCGTCTGTCTTCGCTCTATTTCCTCGCGCCACATTTATCTTGAGCGTCTTTCGATATCTTTCATTCATAGATGAATTTTTTCAACCATGAATTTATTTCCCATTTGTGTCAAATGTAATTTGTTGGAAACTGGATTTAGTACGAACAAGATACAGAGGAGCAATTGCGGTCAATGTACACAGCAGAACTACCTTCTACGACGAAGGGTCAAACCACTTTACAATACATTTTATTGACCATTACCAATTAATAAATGTTCGAATTTTTTATGGAAAATTCAAAGAAAATTTAAAGTATTTGTAAACAAATTTAATGGGAATTAAATGTACCATTTGTTCCACGAACCGTAGTCATCACATTGTTGTAATTCTGGCCTCCTAGAACATCTGAGGTATTTAAGCGATGGATTTGATATGTTTTTTGCACTCCTCAAATCCTGTTACGTGTTTTTCATTGTGTTTTACCCTGAATAAATAGAATTCTGAGGGGCAATGCCAGGCAACGTTGGTGCTTTAAGTAGACATTACGACTATGCTCTCCAGAGATACCCTCGCGATTTTGTCACTTGCGAATGTTAATCGTTCCAAAACGTTCCTGTTTACACTAGCATTAATGATTTTGTTGGGAGGAGAAGGTCATAATTAAACACTCCCTTCCAATCCCATGAAATTCATTACATTAATTTCTTGAGGGTGAAGTCTTTTGGGGTTGTTAACGGTCGGGTGCTACGATTTTTACACGGTTTTCCTCTCTGAACATTGTTCTTAAGGACCTATTTTTAGTTCGGGTAAACCATCTTTTTAACATGGGTTAAACGCAAATGGAATGACGGTCCAATGATGCTCCGATCAACTGTTTAGCTTCTGAACCTAACAAAACCGTTCTCGTAAAGTACTCACTATGCACACGAAACATTTTACGATAATAAAGCCATTAAATGAACTATTTTTGGTCTTGTTTTTAAACTAGCTAAATATCATATAAAAATAAGAGAAACTGACGAATACCTTGCCTAACCAATGCCTTTTAGAGAGTGTAAATAATCATGGCTAAATAAACATTACTTTAAAGACCAACAAGGATAACGCAGAATTATTGAAAACATGCTAAAAAGAAAGAGGGAGCTAGAGAGAGAAAGAAAAAACTTTAGATCTAAGAAAAATTAAAAACGTACGAGTGGAGTATGCTGCAATAAATAACCTTCAATAAATATAATGCTCTCGAAGCAGTTCAATTTTGAATCGAACAAGTCAAATAATAAGATGGAAAAATTGACTAGTTTAAAGTTCTTCCTTCTACAGATCACACCCGCTTCGTTGAAAACTGCAGAAATCCAGAATTTGTTTCTTTGGGGTGGTAAAGAACGAAACTGCTTGCATCGGCCAAAGACGCGTCAATAACAACCTTACCACATTCCACCACCAGATCGCAACTCACGATATCTGAATGAATAATTATCACATTCCTGTATAAATTTGTTTCTTACATAGAGTTGGTCGCTTCTTGATCAGTGGAACTCGTTTTGGACTTGGTTTATCTCTTTTCATCTAGTTAGCTGGTATTTAGAATGGTGGGATTGCGAGAAGCTAGTACGGGTTTGAAGGGCACGACTGCAAGGGGACCCACTAAGTGCCCAAAGGCAAGTTCAACATTCAATTGAAATCTTTGGCTACTCTAGGAAACACATATGTGTATGAAAATGACAAGGTCCTTCTTAAACCAGTGGAAGCAGCATCATTTACTACTAACCTTTGATTAATTTTACCCACACCAAAATGAACAGTCCATCCAAGTTTTTCTTATTTTATTAATATTTTTGGCAACCTATGGCCATTAATACATGTTTGCTGGTTCTCTTTTTTACTTGATTTTCTTTCAAGCTGGTTACTTATTTCCGAAAGACCGTTGAAGAAGGGACATTGGTTTAAAAATAAACGAAATTTTCGCTCAATAAATTGGGTAGTCTTTTATGTAACTTTTTTTAAGAAGCCAAGTTTACATCCAGTTTATATAAATCTTTAGTTTTCTCTTTCGTTGAAAAATTCACGCTAATAAATTACATTCTCACATCCAGTCTGCCTGAGAGTCTTCCATATTCCTCGGGGTAATTAATGAATGTCTTATTGTGAAATTGTAGTAATGAAACTTGTTTGGAATTTATAACAAAAAATGCATAAAACTAAAATTTTTTTGATGAGATTTTCAGTCGTTAGTCTTTATTAAAGAGCATTATTCCCAACGTCAAGAACGCCAATCGTTTTCAACTGGAAGGCACGATTTAAACGGTAGAACCGTGTGTCCCGTGTTGATTTATAATCGACTTTGTACCGGAAAAGGGCGATCTTTCATCCTTTCCGTATGGAAATGTCATGTAACATTTTCCCCCTTTTTTCCCGGGATCGTTTTGCAATTGCAACTACAATTAGCCCGTTTCAAAACAATGGGGTAGACAAATAATGAAAAACCGTCACGCGATTCACACCCCGGCCGATGTGTTGGGCTAACAATTGTGAAACGCTTGTTATGAATTGTTTTTCAATAAGGAATCACATCCCATGGGATTTTGCAATTAAAATCCCTTTCATCTATAATAACAATAATAACCGGGCAAGTATAATTTGACAAAAAACCGTTTTTTATTTATTAATTGTTGTTTGTTAAAGACTAAAGTGTAACCAGTCCTCTAAAAATGATTTTGTCTGATATTCTCTCTCCCCTTCCCTCCCTCCCTCCCTCCCTCCCTCTCACTCTCTCTCTCTCTCAACTTCCCTCTCACTCTCTCTCGATCTCTATCTCTAACTATCTATATCTGTCTGTCATTTTGAACTAATTGATTGAATATTACATATGGAAAGTAATTGCGCTAATAAATGTTTGTACTTTTTGTGTTCACTATTCAATTTTGGTGGCCGCCAATATGCAGGCTATCTCGTGACCATCAATTTCGACTGATGAATTACCTAGATGAAGGTCTGCCTTTCTTGTACTTCCGTTTTATACTTCTGTATCAGAAGGAATATTAAAGTGTCGGATTGTGGTGAGGTTTAGTGAATAAAAAGAATTGGATATCTCTTATAAATATACGAAACGTTAAGGAGAAAGAGAGTGATAGGGGGGAGGGGGAGGGAGAAAGACTGGTGAGTGAGAGAGTGAGAGAGAGAGAGAGAGAGAGAGAAAGAGAGAGAGATCTAAGGAAAACTCTAAAACTAAAACTTAACAGTTTAAAAATAAAACTGGTCTTAAACTTTTAGCATTAAAGGTATTTAAAAAAAGAAGTAACCTTTGGAATAGTAACAATTAAAAACCGAAGTTATATTGGGAGCGAACTGCTCAAATTACGAGCCGTAAACATTGCCTACTTTTAAAATGCTGGACTTCCTTGTTAATCAACTGTCCAAGCGAACACAACGTCCTTACAAATTAGTAAACCGCTTGTACTATTTGTATTTTTACGGATAGTCAGGAAGGACTGATATCGTTTAAAAGCAACACAAATCGAAGCTCCCAAAGGTATAACAAAATAAGGTAAACCTAAATGGAATGTTCATTTTGATGAGGTAAAACATAAAGAAGGGTTAGTAGGTAGTTGCTGGCATTGGGTGAAGAAGCACCTTGTCATTTCATGTACAAACGTGTTTCATAGAGTTGCGAAATATACAAAGATTTCAATCAAAAGTGCTTAGAAAAATTGTTAAGCATTCTCTTCTATATTGAACGTGCCTTGGGTCACTTACTTGATTCCAGACCCAACGTCAGTCAGCAGTGACTAGGCACCCGAGTTGAACCATTGAACTAAGGTACTGGGAAAAGTATGATGGACCAAAAACACCTATTTGACCTGACCGTTTTTACGAACATACCAAATTGCCCAAAACCTCTAAAAGACATGTGTTAAGAGTAAAACATCGGCTAGATGGGAAGCTATTTCAGTTCGGAGGTATACAAAACGGTTTTTCAAACACACCGTCCGATAGAACTGCTAAGCCTAGAATGATTGTACGGCCGACAGTGCAGACTCAGACGCATATGTACAAATTCAGAAAAGCATAACGAGGGCAATTAGGGCAATTATAGGTGATAAAGTCCAAGGTCGTTTCAGATTATATTATAATACTGTCAAATAATGTTGAAAACAAAATTATCCTTGTCTGTAGCACACAATGAAGAGGCTCATGCAATGATAATTACGGACAGAAGTATGGGAAACCGTCATGAAAGGATCGAAATGGTAGCACTGCTAAACTCAGGATGTGTTAGGACTGGAATGATAGTGCACTGCTGACTACGCTGGGATTCCTGGTAGAGGAAAAACAAAGGCCTGAAAGATACAGTTAAGCCCTGTTAAGCTTTGCGATCAGGTAAAACCGTTAAGTGATGTAAAGGTGACAGGTGCTATTCAACAATATATTCGATAGGATGTGGTCCAATGAATGTTCTAGTGTTGAAACTATTCCAAGCTTTCGCTGCTGTATTTCACCTTACTCAAGGCTCTACAACGAATAAAGATATATAATATTTTATAATTGCCTTATAATGATCCTATCTGCATATTATGTGATGTGGAGGAGGAAACAGCCACCCATACCATCTTCGAATTCGAAGCAACAGATCAATGGAGATTTAACCTAACATACGAAAAAACTTAGAGAATCAAATTGCAGCAGGGACCTGATACTTCTAAGGAGGATTGAGTCAATTGCACTGAACTAAGGATCTAGGAAGGTACACTAAGCATGAAGGATGCAGTGACAGGGGAGCACAAACCCCGTTTCCTAATATCCCTTTTACCACGCGTTAAGTCATAAAGTCCCTTTTTTAGCCGTTTCATAAGAATCCAAAAAGCTGAACTATCAAAACCCTGTTTCCTAGTATCCTCTCGTCATAACCATTTGTACAAGCTAGGTTTTTATTAACGCTTATTGTTAACTACATTTTAATAGTCATACATTGGATTGTTAGGAGGATTGTATTGTTATAACAGATCTTCCGAAAAAGTCAAATTTTGACATATGTCAATTCAATGGGGGTTTTCTTTTTAAGAGAGCGTGATATCGTCTGATAACGTTCAATTTTTCACACGTCGGACAAATAAAACTGGCTGGGTTTTCTTCCTTTTTCCAACGATGTGGGCGTTTCACCTCGTCCAAAGGAACCCAATTAGGGAGATAATAACGGGCGTAATCTCCAAGATGTTCTCTCTCTCATTGTTTGCTCGGTGTCGAGGGGGGGGACGTAACACTTTAACTTAATTGGGCAGGGAAGTGAGATTTCCTCCGGCTATTTTCCGAGCCAGTTAGTGGGAATAAAAAGGTATATTTGCAAAAAGCGGGCGGGGTGAACAACAGCGAATTAACAGAACGTAACGCCCCTTGAGTATTTTCTTCGGTCTGTCTGGGATTTGCGAGAAAAATCCAACTCGAAAGTTGTAACTACAGTGATTGAAAAATACCACAATATATCCTTTTTGTAAAACTTTTAATATAAAATCATCATTGCTAGTCTTCATTAGTCAATAAATAGCATTTCTCCATTTACAGGTGAGGCTGAGGAATGGGAATTCATACAAATTCACCGTTTTAATGAAACGTGTTCATGTTAGGTCAACAAATATCAGAAACTTTTTTGTATGTTGCTGTGGAGTCGACGAATGATTATTTGTTTTTGGTTGTGCCACATAGTGGAGAGACGTATACGCAAAGAATTTCTCGACTCCACACCATCGTCAATCGGAAAAAATGAAACCGTCTAGTCGAGACATCATACTTACAGAGAACGACAGATTGGGTCAAAAGCATCGACCAAAAAATGCAAGTAAGCTATTTTAAATATTATCAAAAAATTAATTGCTGCCGAGCAAACAAAATTATTTTTTTCTTTAATTGCTGTCTAACAAAACTACAAACGCTAATTCCAAACTCCAAGACATAGAAAATATAATGTACAGACGGCTCAAAAATTCTTGATGATCGTGTTTGATCATTTTTGCAAATACAGACCTACAACATTTCCAATATTCTGAGAAAAATAATGTCTGAGAGAGGGCAGAAATGGTTAGAAAGAATAGAACTAGTCACTAAGGGCTGAGCACATCTCAAATATTCGAGCGAATAATTTTGTTGATAGGACAGAATGATTAGAAGGAGTTGAACTAGCCACAAGTCTTGTAGCTAGGCATTAAAAGTAGAAGTATTTTCAAGTATTTTAATTAGAAGTGTTACACAAGAATTAGTCTAGGCACTTAGTTATAGATACTTTTAGATAGCCAGGTAGAGCTAAGCGCAATAAGTTCTTATAACTTCAGCTACGAGTTGGTTTGGATAGCCTAACACATCTCTGAAATAAAAAGAATATGTGTGTCAAGGTATAAAGAAATTAACTAACCAATCAACCTACAAAAGAATATTGACCATAGAAGAATAATTAAGCACTTGAATCTCTCAGAAGACCATAGCGTCATACAATGTACCTTTGTTACATTGGCAGTCCTACTTTCAGGCAGTTACTCCTTGTGAATATAACTACAGTAGCGGATGATGGCCATCGTAACGTAAACTGGTAAGCAGATGGTTCACTTATTAAAGGTAAAGGAATCGGTGCTGGAATCCACATAGCTAACTTAGGCATCAGCATCTCCTCAGCTCTTGGCAATAACACCTCCGTTTTGCAGGCAGAAATCTGGGCCATTAATGTGTGTTGTAGAACGCTTATGGAAAATATTAGAACTTTTTCCGACAGTCAGGCCAGTCTTAGGTCATTACAGAAAGATTTGTCAACATCTAGATTGGTGGAAGAAGCTATAGATCTTATCAATAGGATCACTTCCACGGATGAGAATAGGGTAACCCTTATTTGGATACAGCACATAAAGTACACTATGGCAATGAAGAGGCGGATATCCTGGCCAAAGAAGGCTTAAAAACTGCGTTTGTCGGGCTAAAAGCGGTATTACCTCACTCTGTAAGCACA
>CM077109.1:23224887-23240365 GCA_039619505.1 Cimex hemipterus | reverse complement strand
ATATATATATATATATATTTTTTTTTTTATATATATATATATATATAATATATGTTTCCAACATCATTTTGGTCCGTAAGTAGTCGATGAGACAAACTGACGAGAAGTAACAATTTTTTTCTAATTATTGGCTTGATTTTTCAATCCTTTCATTTAATCTGTTATGACACTGGTAAAACTGAAAGGCTACAAGTGTTTGATAACTTATTTTTTAATGAATCTGCTACACACTGGACAAGTGTTGAGACTGGAAAGCATAAGGCAAAAATGAGATGAATTTATGTCAAAATATATTGTTTACATGAAAACTGCAAAACATGAATTTCGCGATCCAACCGAACATTACAGCCGTTGCGCTTTTCCGAGAGCACCTTAGTTAAATATTAAAAAATTGTTGAATTAGTGCTAATTTTTATCTACACAATGAGGCCGTAAATGTTTCTTGGAGAAATACGCTTTTGATTGTTTTGTATTTTAATTAAGTTCTCGGTAAATTCCCGCTGTCGGACCGGATCGGATCTGATATTGTGTAAAATAAGGTTCCTGTTATTATTGAAGGTAAGGCTCGGTAATTTGCCTATCAGGGCTGACAAGCTGCACTTAGCCGTAATTACCCAGGTTTTTCTTCACTATAATAACTTTCAGGCTTGGGACCTCACGGAGCCAAGGTTCACCACTTTTCAGTCCCTTATTCATCTTTTTAGTTTTACCGACCGTGCTTTTCCCCCTGGTGCATTGTAAGCACCAAAGTTAACAAAGTAAGTCTGTTACGTAGGATAAGCAAATAACACGCAACATCGTATTAAATGACTTTAGATACATTAAAAGTTACAAAAACGAACTTTGCCATTCAGTAGGTCTACTACCTAAATCCTAGTAAGAATTAATTAATATCAATGTTTGGTTTTAGAATTATTTTTTAATTGATAATTTCATAAATAATCAGTTTTATATATTTGTTTTCAGGTATAATTACATGTATTATTATGTTGACCTTATTGGTCAATTTATAACTTTTCTGGTGTCACCATTTATTTTACCTCCATGTTTTTTGTGTGTGTGTGTGTGTGTTTATATATAACAAGAGTTATATGTTTTTATTTTATCGAGTAAACTATACCCTCACTGACGTAAGCGAAAGTTTGATTGGATATCTAAAGGGGATAAATGCATATTGTCGCATTCGTACGCTCTTTCACGTGGTCGTTCCTTATCGAATGTATTTATTAGCCTGAGCTTTTAAGCATGTGTGAAATAATATATTTCCCAATAGGTCATCATTTTCATTTAATTATTCATAGGGTTTGAAAGGTTAAAAACTAGCGTCGTGCAGATTATACATCCTAAAATGCGTCCTCTATGAGTCCAAAACCTGGTGGAATAAGACCGCAGGGATGAGGGGCTCGAAGAGATTCGTAGTAAGGCCATCCACAGGATTTACAAAGAAATTACTGGAGGGTATGTGCAACAGTATAAGGATTCTGGTTGGCCTCCTGACAGCCGACAGGACACTGCCGCCTAAGAAGGCACATGCACCGATAAGCATAGAGATAGAAGAAATCCCGAAGGAATAGGAGACCAGAGAACACGTTTTATGTTTTGTGAGAGTCAATATAGTTATAAGTTCTTGCAACTCAAACAGGAAAAGCCACACTAGATCCAAAGAATACAAGCCGAAAATTAACTAAAGTTAGCCAGTGATTAAAAAATTAAAGGAAAACAATAGATCTACTCAGGTTAAGGTGCAGAAGGCTTTGCAGCTACCACTTTTGTCCCTATATCTACAGTATGAGATGTTTCCTTTGTGTATGGATGTATTTATTAGTGTGAGTGAGGTGGGTTCGTGGCAGAATATAGACTACCCAACATAGCAAAATAGATAAATATTACATAATCGAATTCGTCTACACTCGCGGTTTTTTATATGTTGTGCTGGAGTAACGTCAAAAAAACTCGCGAATGTAGACGGACCCGATAATTAACTCAGTGACGGATCAACTTGTGTCTCACAGTCCGATATCCACCATTAACTTTGACTATATACTGCTTCAACGGACATATTATGTATGAATGTATTTATTAGCGCGAATAATGGTGGAGCTTCAAAGAATATTAAGTACACTTCTACGTTTTCATTCACCTGAGACAGACAGAATGTTCCACTGAATTATAACATATAAAGAACATTATAATCATTATTATGACTACACAATAATTAGGTAGTTCCTCAACACGCTAAGCAGGAAAATAGAATTATATAAATTTCTCAGTACGCAAGAATTAAGGAAATGTAAGTGCTTCATACTGGCCGTTGCCCACTTAATTACAACTTCAAAGCCTGGGAAATCTGAGGGAGAAAATTGTTACTTGAACATTGAAAATAAATATGGGAAAGTGTCGAACTGCTTACGGGGCGTGCTTTGGAAATAAAGAAGGGAAGAAAATTCCGCAAAGAAGAAATGGAAACATAGGATAACACTGATAGCAAATAGTTTTTTAAAAAAAGTAGAAAAGATAGTAGAGTGGTTAAAATCACTTCAATGGAAATTTCGGAAATATCTGTACAAGAATATCTAATGCGAGAAATAAGTTGAATATATTATAGGAAGAAGAGAAAAAAGAAGTGTGTGCTATTTTTTTGCCGACGAGAAAATGATTCTTTTGCGATTTGGTGGTTTTTCCAATAAATTAGTAGGGTTTTACGATTTTTTTCTCAGCATAATTAAATTTCCCCTCTATTCTCAATATTTTGGTGAAATAAATAGAAAACTAAATGTATCAAACTTTTACCTAGATTTCCATTTACAAAATATAACTAGAAATTGTGGTCCAGCCGATACATGTCTGATTGTATGTAAATTCGAATGACCGTCAGGTTGATCCTTGTTTGTTTTAGGAGAATCGCAGGTGACAGGAAGCTGGAAGTTTTTTGTTTAACTAGACTCAAATAGCCATCCGTGAACTTTTTTCAATGTGCATTCGGTCGTCACGCAAGCTGCCGCCTCAAAATCTTAATTTCTAGTGGTTCTGGTACTTATTGCCTCAGTGGATCCTTGTATATACGATCAAGGGGCTCGGTTAGAGAGAAAGAGAGGGAGAAAAAAATTAAATAAAGGAACGATGATGAAGAACGGTAAAAAAAGCTGTGAGATCTGGAACAAATACTGATTCTCTTCTCCGGCCCGATTCCGAACTATACTTAGCTCCGGGCAACAGTGTGTAGTTACTCCCTGCGGTCGGAATAATTGCTGCCCCGGAGCGACTTGGAAAAGACTCACGATGGATAAGAGGAAAAAATAGGACCATCCAGTTTTCATTGGATGGCACTGTAGGATTTGGGAAAAGAACAACGAAATTTTCGCAAAAAAGGCTTAAGCTCAAAGGCCATGTAAGAATTTAAAAAACAATGGAGAAATAATCCATTAATTGTCTTCCTATCCCATTTTCACTTTCCTAACTAGAGAAGGGAATCGTGAGACCACTGGTACCTTAGTGGGATGGTCACAAAGGGATCAGATGAAAAGGAGGTGGGATCAGTATCCAGTTTTATGAGACCTCTCTTTTGTTGTCCTGATTGGTTCGTTTCGAAGTAGGTAGCTTGGAGAATGTTTGGAATGATTTTGGATTGGGGGGACTGCATTATTTTAACGCTTGGTTAAACCCACAGTTTAACTATGTTTTTCTTTCCAAAAGGTAGATTAGGGATGAGGCCAGGAAGACATAAACAACATTTATTTTCTTGTCGAGCATTCAGTTTCACCCTTTCTAGATCAAGGTTATTTCAGAGCAATATAAACGTTAGTAATTTTGTTTAAGGTTAACAGGGGACCCCGTGAGCTAGGGAGAGTGAGTGTAGTGTCGGACACTGATTTATTTGGCGCCAATCTAAGCTCACAGGAATTCCCACTAACCATTTAAAAAATGTTACAGTTCGTTTTGCTCGACGTTAGGCCTTAAATTCCGTTCAGATTTATTATGACGTAGTTCAGTTCTATTTTTTGATTCGACTGTGGGAGTACCAAGTCTCTTATCGATATCCTAAATATCGGATGACATTTGTTGCTGGGAAAGGAACAGAATCGTATTTGGTTTTCTGAAGGAAACTATAGGGACTGTCTTTGTGAAAGGACTGCAGTGGGAATGGGCAGTACTGTATCCCGACTAATAAGAACGTGCTGGATACAGAATGGGCCTGAAGGTGCTGCCTTGCCGAACCCACAAACACTCACAAAGCGGAAGCCCAAAAACAAGAAGCACATGCGAGACATCCTCGCTAATATAAAGAGCGAACAAGATTAAAAGAAACTGCTCGATTGTTAGGCTTCGCACTCAAACAATCCAGCCGTTGACATCTAAAATTAAGCTTTTGTTTTTAAATACGGCCGGTCTAATCAGGTGAGAACGAGCCCATGCCCACGTATGGACAGTGCTATTGATAGGCGCGAGCTTCTTTGCCGATTCACTCAAATATGCTTCTATTTGTCAATTTTCTTTTAATGGACTCTATAATTATTGCGATGAAATGACCATTTACCTTAACCGAGAAGAATATTTGAGAAGTACCTTCTCAAACGATTCACCACTACAATAAACTCCTTCAACTCCAAATTACTTCTCCCAGATCATAAGTTTGGCTCTTGTACTCATTCACATGTCCACAACCCTTGAGCGTAAATAATATTGTATGCGGGATTTTCTTGACATCCAATACAAACTAAAACGTATACTCCTTGTACCTTGGTTCATCTGATCTGACTAGTCTGAATATTGCCCTTTGGTTGCAAGGGTACCGCAGAGTAGTGTGCTACCCTGTATCTTATTTAAGTATCACGTATCCCAATTAGACCCTCAACTCTCAACTGTGTTATACTGAACTAGAACCACTTTTCAATAACCTAAAAGTAGTAAATACAAAATTCCTTTTTTAAAACAATTATGTGTTAAAAATCTCTAAATGTGTCATCCCACCGCTAGCACATATTTTCATCCTAGCCTTTTCACTAGATCCATTCCCCTCCATTAAAAATCATTAATTATCCATTTATTTAAATCTTGTTCAAAATCTGATGCTAATAATTACAAACTCATTTCTTTAACTTTAACTTCTGTTATTGATTGATTAAAAATGGGTTATTTGATTTTCTTAAAGTCCATAATATAATTTCTCCAAGCAAATATGGTTTCAAACCTGGTAATTCAACGGAACAGGCACTGTTTGATGTTGTTACCAATATTCCACTTAAACTTATTGAGTGTTATTTAGTGGGTGAAACTCAAACAACAAAATTATAACATGCAGTAGTAATCCATTGCCTATCGTCTGTGGCTTAGCTCAAAGTACTGTTTTGGGTCCCCTGTATTTTACCTTGTTTATATTAATAACCTTTAAAATTGGAAACATCCGATAAAGTTTTTAGTTATGCTGATAATACATGATTGGTTTTTTCTGGAAAGATAATTGATAACTTGCTTCTATCTCTTAACAATGATTTTAGACTTGTTAAAACATGGTTCTGTTCTAACTGTTTACTTTTAAACAATGATAAATCCAATGGTTTCTATTTTTTTTCTATTTTTTTGCGTTTAAAAAAATTGCAAGAAGATTAAGCAGTTTAACGCTGAGCAGATCCAAATCGCATTTAGCAGATTAGATGAACTGCAAAAGGTCAGTTGTTCAACATTGAGCAGATTCAAAATATGAAAGAGCACTTAAGTAAAATATTAGTTTCAAAGAACTTTAAATATTGTTCCCGTACGTGTATTAATTCATTCATACAAATAAATACATTCATACAGCACACTCAATTGGTCGGTGGAGTTCTTGATATTCCTTCACCTACCTATACTTAATCTAAACTAGATTGGGGCCGATGTGGTACTTTTGTAAACATTCCGCCATCTACCCCGAACACACACTCACTCGCTTTCATTGTTCGAGGGGCGATAATGACGTTATATTTCACCCTCAGCCCGCGCCATTCACGCTAATAAATACATGCACTCAGACAAAATATATAGAACCACAACACATAAGGCATCCTATATAAATAAAAAATAGAACAATTTCCCCTAAAAAGCGGAAAGGGGACTCTCAAACTCGTTACCGTGCCCGAGAACTATCCTTGGCGGAATGCCTACACACTCTCTGTATGGAGCCAAGGCATGACACGCCTCTATTATGTGAGACACTATTACAAACTATTGCATTTTATTATATTTTTGTTTATCTCTCTTCATTATCTTTATTTTCCTTTCGTTTATTTTGTCTTATACACCTTCTAAGATCATTTGAATTAACGTTTAGCACACTGACATAACTTCTGCCACCAGTTACAAACACTGTTTATATTTGGCAGAAAATGTAAAAATTGGTTAAATGGCTTAATTTTAAGTTATTGTTTTATTATTTTACCCTTAATATGTTTTCTTGTTATATTTTATCTTACTGTATTACTGTATTTTTCGCAAATGAAATTATTATTGTTATATGATCTTATCCCACAATTGTTTCGGAAGATCAACAAGCAAATTTTGGCAAATTGAGACAAATAAAATCAAATGCTGCATATTGTTTTTACTCTTCGAAACAAAGCCCATCATTCAATACTTCTCAAAAATATTATTACATGAAATAGACTGGGTACGCTACCCGCTACTGGTTCTATCTCGATTCACGACTAAGTTAGAGCCGACATTCACGAACTAAAAGACGAGAATTCGGAACAATCGCTACAGCCTACTATATAAATTATAATGAAGAAACTATTATTAACACTAACAAAGTGGCCCGACTGAAACCGATTTGGATATACGGATTAGAACTGTGGTTATAAAACTAGGTCACCGTTAAAACTTCCAACATTCAACGAATCTGCTCAGTCTTTAGAACCAATGCCAATGCCCCTTAATATGTTTACAACATCACCTTTCATCTTGACATCCAAATTCATGTGTCTAATTCAACATTACTCACCCCTTCCACTCAGGCTGCTGAAACGGAGAATGTTACAACGGTTGCTGACTCCCCTGACAGAGAACGTGACCAGGTTTAACTGAAACAAGGAATCATATAGAGAAATAGAAAATCATCGTCCAATTTGCACTTCAAAAATCAAAACAATTTAAACAAAAAGTGCTTAACTTTTTGTATGTAACCATTATTCGGAGATCGTGAGATGCGGTCAGGTGAGACCTGAAGGACGTCGCCAACAAAGAGAAGGCACTTTCAACACGACTCACATGAATGACACATCTACAAGGAAAACAAACTCTTTGAGCCCTGAAGATGCTCTCAATAAAAATTCACTAAACACCACACATTTCTCCAGACGCGAGACTTTCAAAATTTACATCACTTGAAACAGTTTGATCAGGAATTTCTTGGTTTTCGGCCTGGAAATAACGTGAAATATGATATTGGCTTCTCTCTGTCATTGGAAAATATACACTAACTGGAGCATCCAATCTTCGGGTCTCTTTTCTCGGATTGATTCCCAATACCACAGTGAATATGCTGATTGTGTCATGAACTCGGCGCACCTTTCATTCTATAAAGGCATTATATTTCGTGATCTAATTGACCAGATATCGTATTTCAATTATTTAATCTTTTTATGTAAGCTTTTGGTTGAAATGAAAAAGTTAGTGTCACGGCTTGAACTATCGTGACCACGTGGTTGGTGATTGTCGCGATAGCTCTCGTGGTTAGAGCAGCGGCGTAGTGAGCAGAAGGTCGTAGGTGACACTAACTTTTTCATTTCAACCAAACCCTTACAAAAAAAGTTTAATTGATTGAAAAATATTATATAAAGAGTTAAGGGGTTCTCCGGCGTTGTTCAATCTGAAGAAGCCCAATTTTAAAGGTTACTTTTTGGTGGAGCTGTGTTGACTTTTTGAACGCGCTGAACTCGACTGCTGTCCGCTTTTGAATTGGCATGTCCTCGATATGTTTTTCATTTCTTGGCGGTGTTCAAGTTTGGGTGAGATCGCTTGCTTCCCTCTATCAAACGGTGTGCTTCTCGGTTTTTTTTTTTTTTTTTTTTTTTTTTTTTTTTTTTTTTTTTTTGAAGGTTCAAGATCTAGCCTTTGATGGGTTTGTGAGGTAGGCTTGGAGTTAAAGATACGAGCTGACTGAATAATGTATTTTTCAATTTTTCGCAGTCAAACTGCCCAGTCCTTTATACTACTAGATGCTGCATTTTATGTATCGAGCCTAACTACAAGTACATATCCCTTTCAATCAAGATTGAACCTCCACAACCTCCCTATGTATGTAAATAAGTAAATCAGCACATCAGAAACCTCGCGCCTCGACGAATCCCCTCAAACCCTCCCCGACGACTGACAAAGTAACGGTCGCGAGATTTCCTAAGAAGTGATGGTGATGATAGCCTTAGCCTTAAAAACGCCCTTAAAATTTAATAATAATAATAGTAATAATAATGACACAAGTATCAATTAAACAAACGATATTTTAATAACATTGGTATAACACCAACGGGTCTCTACTCTTGTTTTTGATATTGTGTATATATTACCTTGCTCATTGTTATTTGTACCTACTAGAAGGTAGTAAGTAACAATGAGAGTAAAGCGATGTATACAAAATAAATACAAAATAAAAATATTAGAATGTATATATATATATATACTCTTTTATCTTATGTTTTAAATCCATGCACAATTTTCATTGTTATTTATTTTAACACGGCGACATACGTCAGACGGAGGTTTTGATCTGATATGTTCTTCCCTATATTGTATTTTGGTTTATATTGTAAATATAACAGTTTGTCATTTATTTACTCTTTCTTCGTTTAAATCCGGAACATTTGCCTTAATATTCTCGGTAAAGCGAAAAATCCTTACCAATTACCAATGGGACGAGCCCGGGGAGTCCGTTTCCAGAAAACGGAATAAGGCCAATTTTCTGGTCACGAATCTCCAAGCCAATTCAGGTAGTAATCTACATAGATTCTACCGGAAATATATTATAAAAAATATTTAACGAACAATTACACCATTCAATTGTTGTTGGACAATAAAGGGTCGGACTGTACACGTTAACACCCCTTCTTTCGATATCCCGAGGCGTGATGTTATTTACACTAAAGACGTTAGTCTCTAGTTAGTAATTACGGTTTTCCCATTGGAAATTACTGTATTTAATTCCCAGTTAACTGCCTTCCATTATATTAGTTCAAAGCTTATAAGCCATTTGAATTTACAGTTTTAAAATGTTTTCGACTGAATCAGTTCTAAAAACATCTTATACCAAACATTAAAAAATGATAAAACTCCTTATATTTATTACAGTAGCTAAAGATCATCTAAATAATACTAATAACAAAATGTTTTAATAATAATAAATTTGTATTAAATGGACTACCAATAATGATGAAATAAACTTTAACTTTTATTTCGTACCATAATCTAACAATCCTATCGCCTTTCGTATTTTTAAAAAATAATGAATTGTTATTTACCTATGTATACCATTAAATCCATCCTCTCCCTCTCTCTCTCTCTCTCTCTCTCTCTCTCTCTCTCTCTCCCAAATGTGTGCACTAACGGTTTGGTACAGCAGGAGAATCTCATAATAAAGAACCCCCCCTCCCAAACATACGTAACTTGTTATCCGCTGTTGTTAGCGGTGGGTTGCTGCATTTTCTCCGGGAATTCCCTCTCGGGACATTAGTATAAAAAACCCTTTTCTCATTCCCAGTTATTAATCGTTTAAAAACGGGTTTAAATGTATCAGATTCGTTGACATGATTATTTTAAATACGATAATGCTTAGTGTCGTTGAGTGTGAGTTTAGACTAAAGCTAGAATTCGGTCGTCATCAACAAGGGGGCGTGACGTTTTTCAGACCATGTATACCATATGAGAATAAAAATACATAACCAAATTATTATTTTTACTTACTTAATCAACTTTTTTATGTTAGGTACGCAATTATTTTGTAATATTATTTGTATAGGATCTTAAATATAGTTAAATAATTCGATTCTTTTAGCAGGAAAATGTTAAATAAAATCTTTAGTCTCTTTTTTTGGAAGCTAATTGAGTGGAATTTGCAAATGTCCAGGAGCTTTGTAGTTATTAACAGTTACCAATCTAAAATTTTCCATAAATTTCAAATTTCAACATTTTTGTTTTTACTGAATTTTTGATGCAGAATTATTTCATTAATTCTACCATATACAATATGTTTCCTTACCAAAAATTTAACTTTCTTTCAGGTGGCCTAAATCAGATTTTTCTGCGCTCTGTAATTCAATAGTGTATAAGCAATTAATTTAGTTGACTTAAGTCGAAAAAGAACCTAAAACTTGAAATTTGTTATTTACCGTTGAACTTTGAACAAGAGTTTATACAAAGGTTTTTGTTGCATATAATGAGTAGAAATACCTGAAATTTTGGACTCTTATGGTCAGTCCTCCCGTATACGTACTAAGCAATTAACCGAAACATGAATTTTAATAGAATAAATAACAGACTGACAAGGTTTACCGTAAATATATGAAATATAAGTAAATGTATGAATCATGTGCAATGTACAAAGTATATTTATTTTGAAATTTAAATATCAGGGATATAACATATAAATAGTGATTAATTCTGGGGTTTTTCAGTATATAGTAAATATTAACGTGGATAAAATGAAGGGGTTGGAAGGGGAGCCGACGTCGGCGGCAGGGGCTGTAAAAGTGGGGTGGTTCTCCTGGTGGGGTGGTTGACGTGTGGGACGGTTCGAGTGGTGGGGCGCCATCGGCGGGGCCACGGCGGCCATGAGCGGTAGTGGTGACGTCTCGAATGGGGATTGGCCAGTGGGCCCTTACCGCCGCCCTTCTACCTCTCGGGGCGTGGCCAGCTCTCTCACAGTTTCGTGGCACACCAGTTTTGTGCCGGTTCTCGGTGTGATAGTGTCATCCTCCGTGGTCATCGCCCCTTACTCTGGATTACTTGAACGTAAGCGGAGCGGGGGTGGTCCCTGAGGTGATTCACCCCCCACCCCCGCCTCACCCCCACATCTCGCAGCTGGGGACCGTCTATGCCACCAAAAGACGGAGGAGGAATGGAAAAAGGTACGAATTTTTGAAAGAAAAGTGAGAAAAACCATCCCTGAGTAAAAAAAGAATAATGATAGTCCTTCAAAAAAGAAATAAATTTCCACTATTTTTAAAAATAATTCATCAAGTTAATATAATACGCAAGAAATCTAAAAATTTTACACTGGAAATTTTATTATGTCATTAATTCATTAAATTGGTGAATGGAAACCTTCGTAATAGATAAATGAATACGTTAAAAAAATCAAATCAAATTTTAACTCTAGACGTTTGTAATCGCCTTAATTTATTAGATTAGCGTGCCAACACGGTTCAATTTACCAATTGCTAAAAATCTTAGGCCGAAAAGAATATCTGTTCATAAAAAGAAAAACTGGACAAAAGTTATATTTTTTTAAATCAGCAAACCGCCTATAAAATTTTCAATTTTTATTGTGACATTAATTAAACACAATACTTTTTATCAAATAAACGCATAAAATATATAGGCTGTAAATATTTTGTTGTGGTCATGGGGTTAGTACAGCAGCTCATATCGACCTATCATTTTCGAAAATGCATATATCAAATAGCCCCATTCCTAAATATAAAATAGGCACTCAAGGAAAAGATTTTTTGTGCCTAAGTTGCATCAAAGGAAAAATACCACCCTCCTTCCCGTCGTTAAAAGCGTAAGATAAAAACAGATTCATTTGCAAAAACGTCAACATAGGAAAATGTTTAAAATTGCATGCACTAAGTTTCTTAACCTCTTGTGCTTCGTTCTTCTTGTCTTGTCTTATGGATTCGAAGCTTTTATGTTAAGCTTTCCTAAAGTGTTTTTTTTTCGAGTGCATTTAGTAGCAGTTCAAGTTTCTTCCTCGATATATTGTAGGTTTTTAGTTTTGCTTTTCGCTTATGTATTTATTTATTTATTTTCGGTGAGTTGTTTCTATGTGAATTTGAATTAACGTTCGGCTTTTCCTAATGTTTTCTGAAAATAAATTTATTGCAAATATATTTCGAAGAAGTAGAAGCCTCCTCGATTTTTTTCTGTTGACCTGCTGCTTGTATATATAATTCTTAATTTTTATGCGTCTTTTACTTTTGTGTGAATTTTCATCTTAAGCTTTTCCAATGGTTTTTTAAAATTTTATTTTATTTTATTTTTTTTTCAAATAGCAAATGCATTTCGAGACAATACAAAATCAGAATCTTCTGGATACATTATAGGGTTTTTCTTTTTGTATGACTTTTCATCTTGAGTTTTTCAAAATATTTTTCCTTTTACAAATTCATATCAAGACAGCACAAACCTCCTTGATACATTATAGGTTGTTTTTTTTTCACTTGCGTATATCATTAATTCTTAATTTTATGCGTATTTTTTTGTGAATTTCCATCTTAAGCTCTTCAAACTGTTTTTTATTTTTATTTGAGTTTATTTTTAATTACGAATGCTTTTCCAGGCAGTACAAACCTTCTCATGATATTTTAGGTTCATTTTTCTTTGGACTTGTCGCTTCTATAATTGATTCTTAGGTTTACGCGTCTTTTCTTTTTTTATGTCTGTTCATCTTAAGCTTTTAAAAAGGGTTTTTATTTTATTTTTTTTAAATTGTTTTTCCAGGCAGTACATACCTTCTCAAGTTATCTTACGTTTATTTTTCTTTTGATTATTTAGAAATCGTGAGATGCGGTATGGTGTGATGTAGGTGTAAAAAACACCAGACCTCATCTCACGATTTCTAAATAATCATCGATTAACGGTCACTAATCACCACACATTTTTCTTTCGATTTGACCCTTATATAATTAATTCTTAATTTTAAGCGTCTTTTCTTTATTGTGGCTTTTCATCTTAAGCTTTTCAAACGGGTTTTATTTTTGTTTTTTGCAAATGCTTTTCCAGACAGTACAAACCTTCTCAAGATATCTTATGTTTATTTTTCTTTTGAATTTTCCCTTGTATAATTAATTCTTAATGTTATGTTTTTTCTTGTTGAGTGACTTTCATATTATACTTTTCCAGCGGGTTTTTAATACTTTTTTTAAATTTCAAATGCATTTCGAGGCAATCCAACCTTCTCTTTGATACATATAAATGTACAATTTGTATTCTGCCAATTACTATGGTAATTTTAAAATAAGAAAACGCAAACAATCCCTTTAAAAATCAATATATAAAACAATTTAAATTTTATTCTGTAAATGTTTGTTAAATTGCCGTTTAGCTTCGAAATAACACAAAAACAAGCTTTCTAAAAAAAATGTCATACCTTTATTAATAAGTACATTAACTAAAAAATTACAAGTTAAACTGCTAATTTTCACTGTCAAAACAACGCAAAAACATAGGAATATTTATCCATAAGACAAACACGCTAAAAATTAAATGTTGTAGTCCTCAGTATGTTATTTTTTTTCCTTTTCACTCTTTATTTTCTGCATTTTTTCTTTGGGTGTCTCGTCGAATGTCGTTGAATGAATATATTTCAAACGATTATACAGCCTTAGTTTTAGTTTTATCAATACGGCAGCTGATGTCAATGGGCCAGGGTAAAAAAAAGCAAAAATTGATCCAGCCTTTTTAACGGCCAGAATATTAATTTGTAACTAAATCGACATGGGTAACGATTTGAACTTGCACACTGTAATCGTTTATTTGCACTTGCATCAGTATGTAATTTTTCTAGAATCATAGATCGTTTTAAATCATATTTCGTTTTTGAAAACAAACTTATTGAAGATTAATCAGTTATACGAAAAAATAAAAAATTATAAACTGTTCTTCGTGTACGTTTATTATGTACATCCTAAAACATTTTAAATTTTTATGGAGTACATTTTTAGGAAAATCAATAAGAGGTAGTTTGAAGTTAAGCTTCCATGTCCATTATTTTATTTACCGTAAAGTTTTAACTTCAAAAACATTTTCAGTAAATCAATAATATATAAAAAAAGTTCAAAATATCTCAAACCAGAGACTGTAAACATTTCTTACAGCTTTAATTGAAGATATTAAAGAGACAACTTACATCTACTTATCTTTTGCTAAATTTTACTAAAATTTGCAGGGTCAAATAGCCTCGTCCTCCTTTCAAAAACGTACTATACAATATGATGTATATATGTATAAAAAGTACGAAAAAAAATAATAAAGAAATAAAAATTATAATATTTTCTTCTTCTAAATGCTTATAATAATCATAATTTATAATTCATTAAATTTCATGGTCTGATTGACCAAATACTTCTTTCAATTAATTACTTTCATTTCAACATAAAGATTAATTATTTGAAAGTAATTTATAATATTTGTAGGCCAACTTGCATCTAAATTGAGGTTGCTGAATAATCATAGATCATCAGTCTTTCCATTTTCAAAAAGAACTTAATATACTAAAAAATAAAGCAATAGTTAAAAGCACAAAAAATTACTTTTATATTGACAATAGTTGATGATAAATGACCTTTTTATCTGTATATAATATTATCATTGTACCATTACCAATAGGAATAACAAAGAACAGCCTATGTTGAAGTATTTTATCCACATTTATGTGTAGATAATAAGATAACAAACATATTAATTAAATTCTCTCTCTCTCTCTCTCTCTCTCTCTCTCTCTCTCTCTCTCTCTCTATCTATCTATCTATCTCTCTCTCTCTATCTATCTATCTATCTATCTATCTATCTCTCTTTCCAGGTAGAGCCCCTCACTCTCATTTTCCCCAAGTGGGTGCACTAGAATTAACATTTATTTTTAACCTATAATCTCCATTATGTTTAACGTGCTTATTATAATAAAAGTCGTTTTATCAACTAGCCTATTTCACGCCTTCTCACAATTTACTAATTTACTAATTTGCAGCTTTCTTTAGAAAATTCCTCGGTCTAATTTATCCCATCGAAATTAGCAATCTTTAAGTTACCTGGAACTCGGCATTTAATTTAGTAAATGGTGTACAAAAAAATTAGAAAGCAAAGCATTTTTCATCACTGGAATTTATTTGAATTCTAATTCAATTATTTTGTCCACGATTTCAGATTGTGTAGAGTCGAGGAATAATACTAACAATTTTTGTTGTTTTATTTAGACTTTTATTAATAGATTATACAATAAATTAAGACTGTATTTTTTTCTGGAAAAAGGCTCTAGTCCATGAAAATGCCACATTAAAATAGATAATTAAATCGACGGACGAAAAAGTTCTTTACTCTCTGGTTCAGCATTGAACTTTAATGGCTCAAGGTTTTGCGATGTTTTAAATTAATCGTTAATAAAATTTACCGAGAAAGGTTAGTTAAAATTTGAGGCCAACCAGAATGCTAGAGTAGTCTCTTTTGTTATTTAATCGTAATTTATTGTGTGTGTGTGTGTGTGTGTGTGTGTGTGTGTGTGTGTGTGTGTGTGTGTGTG
>CM077109.1:23207826-23224877 GCA_039619505.1 Cimex hemipterus | reverse complement strand
GTGTGTGTGTGTGTGTGTGTGTGTGTGTGTGTGTGTGTGTGTGTGTGCGTAATGAGTAAAGAGTTCAGACATTTTGGGGCCTAAAATTCAATTTAACACCCTTAAACCATACATTGAAACTATAAAATTACAAGTAGACGTAGAGCTGATCTTTATATAAGAATAAAATCCAATATTTTCAAATGCTCGGTTTGTCTGCAACGTGACCGATGGCAAAAAGCGAGAACCGGCGGTCCTAGAGATGAGCAGTAACGATCAAACCGCCCGCCGTTGACTGGAAATGGGAAAATTACCACTTGTTCGCTACCGAAATTTCTTTAAAATAAGGAGTTCAACTTTCGCGAAAATTCCAAACCCCCCCCCCAGGTTATACTAATTGGCTTGGGCGAAATCATAAAACAGTAAAAAACCGCTAATTTATCAAAGAATCATAATCGATCCTCGTGGCCTTATAAGGAGAAATTTAAAATTTTCTCATGGAAAATAATACCGTTACAATCGGAAATTATAAGTTTATGTGGATTTTCTTGCTCAACTATTTGTCTCTCCAAAGGAGGAATATAATTACATTCATAGGAAATTCATGAATCTTCGTCTTTATACACAAAATGTTAATTTATTCTTTCTGCCGTGTGATCAAGAAGCAGGGAAAAGAAGCGGGCCAAGAATGATCTATCTAACAAAATACCAAGCTGCTTATTTGATAGTTTCTCTATGTTTATGTTTAAATAATTATTATTACTATTGATCGGGATCCCAACCATCTCAATTTCTCTCGATTATACGGAATAAATAAATAGATATTAAAAATAAAATTAGTTTCTTTCATATTTCACCATGTCACTAGCAGAACTGGATATATTTGCTGGAGATTAACTGCATCAGAACTAGTTCTCGTTGGACTCGCAGTTTAAGAAGGCAAATGCACTGGATAGGAGACCAGAACCAAGACGTTTTGTACAAATACTGCCAGGAAGGAGATCGAAGAACACGTTTTATGTTGTTCTGAGGGTCCATGTAGGTGCAGATTCTTGCAACAAGGAGAAGATAAAGCCGCAAGATCCTGCACTAACGTGCACTAAGGAGGCGCAGGCAAGATCAAGTAGGTTGATTAACAGACTGAAGAAAAATTGAGGAACTCTGGATTTACTTAGTCCGAGGTGCAAAAGACCTTTTAGCCGCCTCTTTTATCCCTATCTCTATTTCCAATAATATTATTATTACTGATAAATTATCTAATTGTGACGGATGATGTCTAATGTTTGTTTTAAGAAGAACGCATCTGAAACACCAAACCAACGACTTCAGAAAAGACCAAACTAAAATTTGACTAGAACAAAGTATCTAGTTTCGCTTGCTCTATCGTTTCACAAATTCAACACTGAAGATGGCCGAATATCAATCAGGTTACGCCTAAGAGACCTCCGACGAAATCCTCGAATTAATATTGCATTCGTTGAATTATCCCTAACTTGGATACATATTATATATTATTATACAAATTAAAATTTTAGTCAAAAATCAGTATAGAAATTAATTAGTGCGTCGGTGGCGGCATCATTGTAACATAAAGGTCCCGGGTTCGAATCCAGCCCTGTGTTCAAACCCATACAACATACAAAAGGCCATTTTTTCAAAAACACCCACACACAGAGAATTGATGGCCTCTGTTATTGCTTCTGTTATTGGAACCCTCGTAAAAATTAATAAAAAAACGTTACATTGGCTAACGTTTTTATTATTTTCTGCTTTATGTCAGTCAATATGGGAAAAAGTAATATCATTTTTATAGCATTATCATATTTACACACATGCAAAATAAATTTGTATTTTATAAATCTTATTGTTGATTTAACCCTTCTACAAATCTACATTGCGAGACTATGCGGACCATTATGCTTAATCATCTTTAAAATTCCAGAATAACAAGCTTTACGGTTCATGTTCCAATAAAAACGTTCCCTTTTTTATATTTATTGATTTTATTTTTTACATTTTACTCGAAAATTGGATTCTTGATCAAATCCGTCTACAAAATTACAAAGGGAGACAACGCGGATCTTACACGTGCACTGTTTTTCCTGTTCACTAAGAAAATTGCATTCTTGATCAAACCTGTCTACAAATCCGTAAAACAGGGCAACGCAAACCCTTAACTATGCTTAATTTTGGTTTTGAAAAATCAGGAAATAACTATACTTAATATACGATTGAGACATCGTGAGATGCGGTCTGGTGTGACGTAGGTTTTAGAAAAACCTTTTTTTATTGTGCCAATGTTTCGTTCTTTTTTGAGATCATCTTCAGGGACTGGGATCTATAAACATTGTTTAAATTTTACAAATACAAGTAGGATGTGAAAAAACATCACGCACTATGCTTAATGTGTAGAGATTAGTGACCGTTAACGGATAATTATTGAGATATCGTGAGATGCAGTCTGGTGTGATGTAGGTATCAGAAAAACATTTTCTTTATCGTGCCAACGTTTCGATCTTTTATTGAGATCGTCTTCAGGGCTCAAAGTGTTTGTCTTCTGTGTAATTGTGCCATGTCGTGTTGAGAGGGAGACCATTACTTTGAGCCCTGAAGATGATCTCAATAAAAGATCGAAACGTTGGCACGATAAAGAAAATGTTTTTCTCATACCTACATCACACCAGACCGCATCTCACGATATCTGAATAACTATGCTTAATTTTGGGTTTTAAACATCAGGAAATAACTTTACAGTTCAAGGTTCCAATTTTTTATTTTTTCTCGATACCTGCGTTTTGTTTTTCCAGTTTACTACTAAAATTGTATTCTTGATCAAACCTGTCTACAAATCTAGAGTAATAAAATGTGACAACACCGACCCTTAATTATGCTTAATTTTGGTCTTGAAACTGCAGGATACCGTTCACGTTTTCAATATAACATGTTTCTTGATTCCTGCTCTTTATTTTTACGTTATTCGTAAAATCGTATTCTTGATCTATCTCTTCCTCACGTCTACAAAGCGAGCTTACTTTCGACACTGGAACTTCAAAGTACCTTTTTCGAGATAGGATTTTTAAATTTTAATGGATTAATAAAATGTTGAATGAACCTTTGCCATTTGTTTTTCACTCAAATATCTGCTATAAATTAAACAAGGTTCTATTGAAATAACAGTATTGTGACTTGTTAAATTTAATATTTAAAAGTTAACAATCTGACCAATTTTATTATAGCATACTCTGAATTTTATAAGGAAAGGCCTACTATTAGGTCATTACAATGAAAACGGACGGCTTCTAATTTCACTTATGGTTCGTCTTGCATTCCAACCACGACTTTTGTCTGTTATTGTTTCTTATACATTTTTCTTTTAAATTAATACCGAAAGGATTTTTTTCCTTCAAATTAGTCGAAACACTCGGTTGGTTAAATATTCCTCTTCCTCTCCCTGATATCACCTTAATTCTTTCTCTTTGTATGTATTAAATTCATAGAAGCACCGCAACTAAACGACTTGAACAATTAATAAAGCCAACGGCGCGAATTAGCAGCACGACAATTAACATACAAAGGCAACTCGCTTTAAGATATGATTTTTTCTTATTTTAGAATTTACTTGTGAACAGCTTTCTAGACAGAGGAACAACAAATTAAATTTTACCTATAAATTGATAACAGAATTGACTTTACTTTTATCTAGGGTTAAGTAGATATGAAAATTTGACAGGGCTGTGGCTTAACTTTGCCCAAATTCAGTATCTACATTACAAAAGTCACAAATAATTTTAAAAAATAAAATAAATCAAGACTAAATATAATTTATCTTTCCCTTATCCACCTGCTTGGTGTTTTTAAAACTTATTTTAAATTATAACAAGTTTATGTTTTTGGGTCTTACTTTTATTCCGGCCTCTTTATCAGGCTTTTTACTATATATCACCCATAATCACTCATCCCAAAGTCGAAAATCCGTGGTCAGACCACAGACTAATTCGTCCAGATACCTTGGTCCAAGGTCTATCAACAACTAGGTTCTCTCTGCACCCAACGCAATCAGGTACTTAATGTTCCCCACAACTCTCTCCCATCTCTCGTACATTCACGCTAATAAATGCTTTCAGCGTCAAAGATCACACCGAGGTCTTTATAAAGTATTATAGAATAAAATAATTTTCTTTAATAGTCGGAAAGGGGATGGAGATACTCAGTGCCGTGCTCAAGCATTCCTCCTACACAACTATACGCTCTCTATGTGAAGCTAAGAAACTAAACTAAATGAAACCCTAGAGTTAGGTTGGGCACGTCGAGCAATCTTTCTTTCCTTGGCTTTGGCTCGAAAGTGTTCGTATGAAAACCTCGCAAGGCCTATTCTTAATTGGGTTCTTATACGAGTCAGGTCCCCGACAGTGTGGTGCCCTTAATACGCGAAGTTTGTTTATCTGCCGATCTGGTCTTAATTTTATTGTGTTGGTTTCTTCTATTCGTATCTAGGATTTCTATCTTTTTCTTTCTACTCTTCTTTCATTGGGTTGTTTTATAATATAATTTTTTTTAAATCTGTTACACTATACAATCACTCTAATAAATACATTCACTCTCAATATATAAAAAATGCAACATCTACCAAGTACTGTATACTACAAAATTTCAATTATGTGAGGCATATCGAGTAAATTTTCTCTCCATGATCGATTATGATGTGTTCGTAGGGATGCGAGAGTTTCACCCAAAAGTAAGTGTTCGCATGCCAAGTATGGTCTGGTCTTAATCGACAGAATATGATCCCTCTTCTTTGATTTAGATCCTCCGAGAGAATTTTTTTATAAAATTTTTGGCGAGGTTTTCTGTTGACGATCTCAATCCAAAATTTTGTATTATAAACCTCGGAACTAATTATACTAATTACCTTCCTAACCAATTAATCCTAGGATCCAGGATTAAAAATAGAGCAGTCGTGTAAAAATAAATAACGGAAAGTAGTTGAACTTGGGAATATACCGCTATTTAGCCCGGTCGACGGTAATTAACCAGTGCCTGTCAGCCTTTGCTTCCCCGTGACAACTGGCTATTACCGACCGTTACCATCCAAACTTGTGAATATTTACAACTTTTCCGATAATCAGTTCGAAGTTTTTCCGCAAATTTGGAAGATTGGAATGTAACAACACAAATTGTGATTTGGTTGTTTACTCGTGGGCGTACTTTAAAACGTACTTGCTTATAATGGGATACGACGGGCCCAAACATCCCAATATAACAGCATAATCACTAAATTATACGCTAGGCAGGAGGTTTGTGAAAGGAATAGTGAATTTCAATCTAAACTCGTTAACGGTATAAAGGTGTGTAATTAAATAATAGTGGTATAATTTTATGGATTTGCTCACTGCTCTGTGCGTAAAGTGCCGTTAAAATGCCAGCTGACATCCGCCCTGGATTATTTGACTTTGAAATTCTTTTTTTTCGGCCGAACACGATTTTGGGCCTGATAACCTCAAGGTCTTAAGCTGAGACATTTCTCCTAAACCGGCTCTTTACTTTTACCTTTTGCAATAAACGCTAACAATACAGTTTTAACGCTCCATGCTCGCCACCGCGATAGACCTTCAGTTGTCATCAAACTAAACAACAGTCTTCAGAAAGATATGATTTTGCATTTACTCTTCTCCGAAACGTTTCTCCCCGATTACTTGGTACATAATACATACGTTATAATATACATTAACAGGGAGAGTTTGAAATAATTGGTCGAAAATGGATTTTCCCTAATTGTTTTATGAAACATTCATAAAGCAAGTTTGAAGCGTGTATTTTTGGCATTCATTTCCTCATATAATAACATACATTTGGGTTCTAACGATTACAAGGTTGGAAATTGTAATTTACCCTAATACACATTTTATTTTATTCAAATAATTATTTTAATCTCTTCTCATTTCAAAAAATAAGAAGACAATAACAAACGCTGATAGCTTGAAATAATTGGCACAATTTGTCAAAACCAAAAAATGTACTCACACAACAAAATACATATACATAGGACGCGATCGGCAGAAAATCAAGCAAATACACAAAAATGCTTAAAAAACGCATTTTTACGCACACTACATAACTTACAACAAGACATCACAAAAAAAAAAAAAAAAAAAAAAACAAGCACACTACCATATAAACAAATGTATTTAAAATCTACAATATTTTAACACCTACTCACACAAGAAATGAAAAGCATATATTTAGCAAAATAACTCAATACACTCATATACCTCGCACAAAGCAGTCAAACAAACACACATAAATCAAGAACAAAACATATTCTTACTCAAGAATATAGAAAAACGAGTGTATTATTTTTTTTCAATTTGCCTTACCCCTGTTTTTTGTATACCATTATAATATCTAGGCTGATAACTATCATATCATGAAAAAAAAGAGAGCAAACTTATTGTAGGGAACAGGTAGATGGAGAAATATCGAGTACTTCATCTACCAAACAGCATGAGTTGATCAATATAAATAGGTATGAATGTATTTATTGGGTGATCGTGTGTGTGTGTGTGTGTGTGTTTATCGACGTGTTCCGATATTTTGCTAGTGCTTCGGGGCTGAAATGACTAAGCTGTATGATACCCCTGACAAAAAAAAAAAAATTAATTAAAAAAAAAATTAAAAAAATAAAAAAAATAAAAAAAAATCAAAAAGGAAAAGAAAAAAGACACAAGCAACGGCAAAGCTCAAACAGATAGCAAAGAAATGTCACAACTATACGTCAATGGCATGAACGGATTTATCCAAAATCTTTCAGTTTTGGAGTTACCATTGTTTGTTTGAAGTGAGGTCGTAAACTCTTAAAAATCAGAATGAGTGGAATCACTCCGAAATTGTTGAGATAAGGAGCACAGTTAATTAGGACTTTTTGAATGTAGAAATGTGTAGAACACACACACAAACACACGATAACATCTCTTAACAAATCCTTTCATACAACAATAAGACATTTCAAACAACAGTGTTCTGAAGAACAGACAACCAAATTCGCACACCGAATTCAAACAACAACAAAACAAATATTTATTATTTCTGCTAGTCCTAATTTGGACTAGTCCGATATAAAGGAAGAGGAAGGCGAATGGATAGTTCCACCTAGGGCGTCAAGATGAAAATTGGACTTTTTTCGGAAAACAACGGTACACGATCTTCCGGTCCTATTAAATCTTTTTCTCACGTACTTAAACCTTATTACTTTGAATAATAAATTCATATTTCAAAAACGAAAATTGTTGTAACTGGGTCCGCTTTTTTCATTTATAACTTAAAAACGTAAGCAATCTTTTCTTCCTATTTCCTCCGTATTTTGTTAACCTATTAATAAATATACGTCTATAATAGTTTTTTTTACAATCGCCATTCAAAAAAATTAAAGCAGTCTCATTGGACTTGAAACCTCAAGACTTCAAGACCATTATGAATCAAATTGTGTCACAATCGTTTTGTAGAAAAGTTACGAATATGAGACGACTTGTTCCACTAGGTCTTTTTTAATTGGTGAGCTTTTTTTCTTAACCGGACTAAAACAAGCTCCTGGGCGATTACCGGCTAACGAGACCCTAAGTAATGAATGCTTAGGGAGGCAAAGAGTCATTAGTCAATGATACGCATTAAAAGCCAGCCGGGAATAAAAAACGCGAATACCTTACAATATAAGAAACCTAGTGTTTACAGTAGGTCATCGATGTGGTTAAACCAATGTACAAATTAGTGGCAATTGTCTTTATTTCAAAACGGCTTCGGATTTGCTTATAACAGATTCAATGCAGAACGTTTTACACGATACTAAACAATCAGAAATGCTGATGATTTATTTTTTGAACATTGTAAATACAACTGACTATTCTAGCAAGGATAAATATTGACAGTGTTAAAATAATTGGCTTATATAGCCTTAACATAAGGTCACTTGGTAGTGACACTCCGATGTAAAAACTTAGGCACTTGTCATTCTACACTACTCATGATGGGATCAACCCCCCCCCACAGAGGTTCCTTCAGTCTTGAGGTCTATCAGGGAGTAAAAGTGAGGAAATATAGATTAATAAAAGATTGGGATGACTAATGAGTGAGGAGTATAATTTGTTATGTGGGATTTCATGACATGGGAAACCAATGATTGGACGTTTATAATACTATTAGGCGACTTTTGACTGGAGAGATTGGTTTCAACAAGATTTGCTTGCTGCTGACCCCAGAGTTTGACACCCTTGATCAATGTGATTGCTGGTGTTACTATATTGAGGTATAGCCTTTTGTTATTGAGGCATAGTTTTTATCGTCTGAATAAAAATCTTGAAGTTTGTCCATTGAGTTATTTTCGTTTCTAGTATGAAGAGTTGTTAGTTTCTAGTAAATGACTGTTGAGGAGTTAAGTACATCTGTTCGGTTACTACATTTATACACAGTTTCCTTTTATTTTATCCTTTTTTTTAGCCCATGTTTGAAGTACTGCAAGGTGTGATTGTAGGGAAGAGCAATAGATTGTGATTGGTCTGGATATCAGGCAATTTGAAGAGGTACTGGGATGATTGAGGAAAGCTAGCAATGTATATTCAGTATAAGATATGACCAAGGAGGCTCCGAGGGGTACTCCGGCCAGGCAAATGGATGGGTGAGTACGAATGACCGTACCTGAGTTAGATAGGTGCAGTGCATGCCTTAGAGTTTACACAGCAACACTCGACCGATGATAGTGTTAAAGAAAAACCGGGCAGTACTGTTTTTTACAGATAAGACGATAACGTCTACAACTAGTTAGCATATGCGCACCTTGGAGGATAGGAGATGGAACTGATGATCAGGGATTAAATAACGATAATCAATTATGGCATAAAAACATGGTAGTAGGACTTTTTTCCTAACAAGGGGAAGAGGCTTTTGGGCATACCGATGCTGGGTTTCATGATCTTGAATGAATTTTAATGAAGTGTGGATGTTCTTTTAAGGTCGTAAATTGTCGATCAATTGATTTTAATCCAGTCAATAGCGCTGCATAACAAATCCGTAAAAACCAGAAATGCCACAGATGCTTCTCACACCACAAGCCTGAGACCGATAAAGCTTTGCGTATCACGAAATCTCATAAAAACGGCTTAAAAGAATGCGGGTTTTGCTTGCGTGGTACACGCGGGACCTACAACTTCATCGGACGATTCCCGGATTCGCACATTCCGATCCACCGAAACAAAAAAATAAATATTTATAAATAAATAAACTACGAATCTTTTCTTTTCAAGAACATTAATTAATTAATTAATGTTCCATAATACCAAGTTTGTATTTAATGGCCAACGATGAGCGAAGGATTATTATATTATATTATATAATATAATAAAATATATATTATATACAATAGTTTAATTCATTATAATATATATAATACTATATACAAAATTAATTTAATTAATTATAATATGTGTTATACAGAACACAGAACTGTAAACAGAAGAAAAATCTAGGCAAAGAGTCAAACCGGCCAAATAATTAAAACAATTGTACATTGTACTGTGTTTTTTTTTCTAGGACAACCGTAACGTCCTAAGTCTCATCTACAGCCGTACAAAAGGCACTTTGGTATATTGGTATACGGCCGGTGGAATAAGTAAAATTGGCCGGTTCGATTTAGGTTCGGTACGTAATTAGATCTTACACGTGTCTTTATGACCCTATGAACAGACGGCTATTATTAGTGCGGATCACGAGATCTGGGACGTTAGTATCTGATGGATTAGGATCTAATTGGCCATTCGGGAAAAATACGGCTTTTGTAACAACCTCCCCATTTTTATACGACACTCTCATCTATTAATGCGAACGCATAAACAAAAACAAAACTGTCTCGATTTGGTAGGTTTATTGATCCTCATCTGTTAGAATTCTCAAATTTTCACTATACATTGATTAAGAACAGCTAAATATAAAGCTGTACTAAAAATAAAATCAATTTGTTTAAATATTATGCTGTGTATTTACTACCAATACATAACTGGGTATGAAGTTTTTTGTAAGTCTCTGCCCTAGCGTGTTGTTCGACCAAGCATGATTCTTTAGCTCGATCCATCATTTGTGACGGTTTGATTATTTTACAAAGATTGTTGTGGACTACCAATATTTTCGCATTTTCTCCTTGTGCATCGCAGCAGCGCCCTATTTTTCACAAGACACAAATATATAGAAAAGCTCAAGAAAAATTATTCTTTATTCAAAACCAATGACAAGGTTTTCTCTATCTAACGTGTTTCTTAACCAATTTTTAAATTATTTTCGTCAATTGGCCGATCACCATTTGACAAAAGGTTCATTTTTATTTTTTTTAAGAAATGAAAAAACCACTGTAACTATTGCAATGTTTAAAGTAGTGGTTAAGATAAACACACTAAGAAGTATAGATAGAGGGAGTGTGTATGTGTGTGTGTGTGTGTGCGAGAGAGAGAAAGAAAAGGGAGGAGAAAAAGGAAAAAGGGTGTGTGAGAGCAAGACAGAAAGAAAGATTGACTGATCGATTAAACGTTACAATTAACCACTTAAAATTACATCTCGTGGCCTTTGGTACACTTAAGGTAAGTTGAACGTTTTAAATATAAATAAAATTTATGCAGACTCCATAGGTCTTTAAGCTTTATTTTATAAATTGAATACAACAAATAAAAAGTTTTTGAGCATTTCACAATATGAAATTTTTTGGTTTATAATTTATAGGGAAGTACGTTTTTGTCAACGTAAATAACAATGAATAAGATCAAAAGACAAGGAAAATGATAAATTAAAAAAACTTTAATTAACTGATTAGTTTATAATTTTCGTTTTTATTATAGCTATTTTAAGAATACGAAAAACCATAATATAATACATAATGTAAATTAAACAAATAATATTAACTTGTTGTAGTGTAAAATTTGTTTCCGTCATAACTTGATGTTTATTTAAGAGGGAGGGTGAGAGGGAGGAGAGAATGAGTTGGAGGGAGTGAGAGAGAGAGATCATATCCGAATAGAGGTACACTGACCACCACATTGTATCCGATCCCTGCACCTCTTTGACTTTCCGTCATACTATGAACTCGGAAAGTAGCCACTGCTGTTTTACTTTGATTATTCTTCATCGGATAGTTTTCAAGTCGTAACTGGGCATAGCTAACGGTCAGCCGTGACTAGTGTAGTGGGGCTGTATCAAGAAAACGAATACTCACCCAAGGGGCTGATATTGTCTGATAATATTGCATCTTGTATATAAACATTAATTTTTTACAATTTATTATAACTTTTATTGATGTGAATTGAAATTGATCACAAAATCGCGGACTTATTTCTTATGACTTCGTCCTGTAATTAGAAATAATATTAATTGTCTTGAAGTTGATAGATCTTAACGAATCCTCTCTCATTAGAACTTATTAATGATTTGTTAATATGGAAACCAATTAAAGTAAACCTAAAATAGCCAAGGCGGAAATGTAGGCCTGGGTGGGCCCTCGTTTACGGCTGTCGGCGACCAAGTTTTGCAAACTTATAAGGTAACACACCCATTACCATGCTGAGTTTAATTATCGAAACAATTAGTATTGCTTTATACAATTGGAATAATGAGAGCGGTAGGGTAATAAATGTCCCGTTACAGCAGGCCGGATATCATTAAGGGCATCATTCAAGTAGCGTGGACACAAGGAGACAATAGCAACACATCATAAAGATATAAAGAATGTATACACGAGTTATATTAACAGAATTAACAGAAAAAAGTTAATAATTAAATAAATATAAACTTAATAATCGCAATAAAACGGTGTCGAAGACTTAAGAGAAAAATGAAGGTTGGGTGGAACAAGTGAGATTAACAGATAACTGACAATTAAAATTTCACGGTTATCTTAGGATTTTATCACTTTGCAATTATTCAAATAGCCAAAGATTTATTATTTCAAACATTTCTATTTTTTAATAAGAAGTATTAATCAATTGAGCCCTGTGCAATAAACCACACAGTGAGGAAATTAAACGAGAGCGTTCCCTCCTCGCGAGCCGACGAAATTTCAAAAACCACTGTTATTATTTCGCACGCAGCGCATCAACATATCATACCCCTAGGAACTGAATAATTCACGATCCGTCAGGATGGTGAGGACCATTACCATTATCGATCAAGGCGGATTATGGTGGCCTACCTGGTATTAGAGACTTATCCTGGGGCCGCAAAGTATACCCCACGGAGGAACACCTGCCCTAAATAATTTACACAATATAACACTTCTTTAAACACTAATGGACGGAAAAAAAGTTTAAAAAAATCAATCTCTAGCATTTTTAAAATAACTAAAGGTAGATTTTGGTTTAAAGAGAAAGCACGGTAATGAATTTTGTCTATACAAAATGGTTTTTCTTTACAACATTGCAAAAATCACGAAAACTCCAGAAAATTAATCTTAAGTGTAGAAGTTAAAATAAAATACAAAAAGAGCAAGTACCGAGAAAAAAATCATATTCTTAATTTGAACAGAGAATTTTTTTCCTGGGTTACAAATTTCGAAATCAACAATAGTTAGCGGTCCGGGTTGTCTTGCTGTGTAGATTGGTAGAAAGATTTGACCAAAAATACGATTTTACGAAAAAATGAGCAGCTATTGGAAAAATCGAGTTGGATAAACATAAAAAGCGCGTAAACAGTTAACTTTATTATCCTGATGTTTCCAAATCCAAATGAAGCATAGACTCTTTATAGACTTATTGACTATTGATAGATCAAGATACGATTTAACCCGAAAAATTTAGATAAAAAGGTTATCGATAAAAAAAAAATCGTCACTTGAACAGTAGAGCTCAATATCATGACGTTTAAAAGTCAAAAGTGAACATATCTAATGGTCCCTGTCGTCTCGCTTTGTAGATTTGTTGATAGGTTACATCAACAATACTAATTAATGTCTACAACAACAAAACAAGAGAGCTATCAAGAAAAAAATCATATCAGAACATTGAATGTAAAGTTTATTATATTTTAATGTCGAAATTAAGCGTTTTTAATATTTCTCTTTGTAGATGTTATATCGAAAACATCATTGTATGCGCAAAATAAAATAAAAATAACCAATATTGGAAAAAATCTGATTGAAACTGACAATACAATTTAGTGTACTAAAGTTTTAAAGTTTAAACTATGCGCAGTTAAGGGTCTGCGCATCGCAGATTTGTAGAGGATTTGATGTTTTAAGTTCGAAATTAAACACAGTAAACGGTCCGCGTAGTTTCGCTTTGTACATTTATATACGGTTTGGTAAAGCTATCATTTTAAAAGTAAAATGTAAAAAAAGAACAGAGAGGAAAAATGCCATTGGAAACTTGAAGTTTGAAAGTTTTATTGTACTGCTGTTTTAATGACGAAATTAGTTATTAGTCCGTCGAAGTTTCCCATTGTTGGTTGTAGAAGGATTAAAACAATAGTAAGATTTTAAAAAATTTAAAAATCGGGTATCTCGCAAAAATCGCATAAGAAACTTGACGGTGGAGTTTATTATCCTAATGTTTTAAAGTCAAAATTAAGTATCAAAACTTTATCCTTATCTATCTTTGGACAGGAGGCCTTATCTCGATTTGTACGTGGGATTTACCGAGGTAAATGTGTTACGGAGTATAATACAAAATGAAAAGAATATTTCACTGAAAGCATAAATATTAAGGTAAATTTACCTTGCTGGTTCAAAGCCTACACTATTTATCTCGCTTTTCAGTCAGGTTAGATCAAGGATTAGCTTGAAAGAGAAATTATTGTAAACCAATATACATAAAGTGTAAAGCTTTAATAAAGTAAAAGTATCGTGACAACAGCACCAGTTTTAATATGCAAATATTATATAGGATTTAAATTGTACATTAATGCGAATCAAAGTGTATAAATTTAGATTGATAAACCATACTCAAAAAATCAAATATATCGTAAGTTTGTGTCTGCATCACTGGGATCAGTAGTTTCGTCACCCTACTGTTTGAAAATATTCACGTAATTCCGGCCTTTCTACCCATACAAATAAAAAATTGCTGGTATATGAGTTTCTTTATATTCATACTTTTCTAATTCTTCAAGAATAGAAACAAACTACGGTGACTATTCCGGAAAGGTTGGTTAATAAGGGGAAAAAGTATTAGTTTCATTAGCCAAACTTACAATTGTACTAAACTACAATTGGCTATTATATTTCAATTTGAATTAAATGAAATAAGCAGTGATCGTGTGATCATGATTTAGAATGTTTTAGGTTTAATGCTGACAAATCTATGGTTAGGCAGATCTGGATTGAATTATCAAAAAATATGAATTGTCAGCTTTTTACTGGCACCTAGTCGTAAAAATTGAAAAAGCTATATTCTAATGTAGAAAATACTGCAGCTATCCTGGCTCTGAGTCAATAGGAATTAGGAAGCTTTTAGCAGGAGGGGTTTCAATGTTGGAGTAAGGAGGCTAAGAGCAACCGGCAGGTCCACTTCCTGAGCTAAGTCTAATGGCATGGAAGAAAGCTCGCTCTGCGTTTAAAACAGGTCAGATTTTGCTCCGAAAAGCCTAAATAAATTGAGAAATTGTCAAAGTACGGCGCATGTGTTTAATTAACTAACCGCAAGTGCGCTTCTTCAAATCGCCCGGGGGGCATTGGAAACAGAAAACAGAAGACGCAGTAATTAATTATAAAACGGCTTAATGCACGCCGGGCACGCGACTATCCAGTTTTTCCATATGCCGCTTTGTAAATTAATTAAATGAATAAGTGATTAGCTGGCCTCCCTCAATGATAGAAAAGAGGTGGCAAATGTATAACATTATATAAAAGGTATCAATTCCTGAATTTTCGGGAAAGGAAAACATTTAATATCAAAATGATTTAAATACTTTTGAATACGTATAAGGGTGGGGGCGTCGGGCCGCAAGGTTCAGTCTTTGACGTTCTTCACTGTAAGGTAAAGGTCCCGGGTTCGAATCCAGCTGCCCTGCATTAGAACCCAACATACAAATGGGCTTTAAAAAAAATACACTAACATCAAAAATAACAAATAATTAAAAAAAGGAGGTTTATATTGGGAAAAATATTATAATAAAATCATCACCACCCACCATAATCAACAGGTAAGCATGAAACTATACGCTACGTACAAAACGGATGAAAAATGAGCCTACTAGAAAATTTGGAAACGTAACATTATAACAGTACAAAACTCATTAACAAAAAAAATTGGACATCCTTGTCACCATTCAAATCAATACAACAATTAAAAAGAAAAAGGACCGATGTTGAAAGATCGACCGAACATTCATAATTTTATATTATTTTTATTTTTTTGGTGATAAGTTTGTTGATCAGTACCGAATTTCTTCTTTCATCTTCTTTTTAAAATACTAGTTGACTCTTTACAACGATTGAAGCAAAGTTTTAGAGGTTAAATGGAAGAGTTGAAAGTCATCACCATCAATGAGTGAATGAATTTGGCCAGATAGGTGAAATATCCATTTGATTTTGGGTTTTTTACCTATCTTTTATTACGTTTTAACTTAGTGTTATAATATCTGACTTAATAGCACGTAAGAAGGAAAAAAATTAATTGTAACTGTGTTGTGGTCTAAGTCGTCCATAATTCCCTCTTACCGCAAGGTCTATTAAGAGTGGCATTGTAACCAGCTGGACGAATTCCATGGAAAAACACGAACACCTGTCGTTATGGTAAAAGGGAGTAGATGTCCGTTTGAGACAATTTAATTCAGGTTATTTAATTTCCACCGATGAAGAATTCACATATAAAAACATTGCACCAGATTTGCTTTATGTGAACTCTCAGCGGCCGATATGTTAGCAATATTATCGATAGAATAATTTAAAACGGGGTTTTTCAAGTCTAAGGTTCACTTATGAAAATAATGTGGTTGTAAATCATATAAAAATCTCATTTTTCATGTAAATCTGCTGGTGGACGAAGATTAAACGCTCACGTCACGCCATTTATTTGCTTATTCATTACAAAGTCGCCATTTACAAAATAAAATTCTACCCGAACGCTTTGAAAGACAAATTGTACAAAGAAAAAATTTCATGGCTGAATGTTCACATTAAATATTAATGCTTAAGATGAATGATTATTCCTTTATTGTAATTTGACATTTTCTGAATGGTTTGAAAAACTAGAGGTTAGTCGGAAAATATTTTGGCAAAATATATTAGTATCAAAAATTCGAAATTGTTGCTTATTTTATCCTTTTGATAATGAATCTATGTTTTTCTAGTCACTCTCAAAGAACTTTTTTTACTTTTATCAATCTATTAATCTCTTATTCATTTTTTTCTCTCTCTCCCTCTATTTCTCTCCGTTTGCCTGTCTCTCCCTCTTCCACTCTCTTTTTCACTCTTTTTCGTTTTCGTTATCACTCTTTCTTCCTCTCTCTTTATTTTTCGTTCTCTCTCTTTCTTTCTCCCTCCCTCCCTCACTCTCAATCCATCCATCTATCTATCTCTCTTTCTCTACTTTTCCGTCTGCCTGTGTCTGTCCCCTATTTTTTATTCTGACACTCTCTGTCTCTTTTCTCTCTCTCTCTTTCTATATCTATATATATTTTTCTCGGTCTCTAAGTCTCTCACTCTCTCTTTCTTCCGATTTATTCGATCTGATCCCTATCTCACTCTCTTTTTGTTCTCTCTTTTTCTATCTATACATGTGTATATCTTTAAGTCTGTTTATCCTAAAATGGCACACATTCAAAAAACATACATAAAATACTAGTTGCAAGTGTTTCCGATTTCACAAATGTTTCTACAATAGTCAAATCAGTATTTACTAAACATGATTTTCTTACGATTTAATTTATTATTTTTTAATTGTACTAATTATGTAATAGGTAAGTTATTTTTTCCCTCTTCACCAATGCTCCCCTAGTAAAGATGTTGGCAGCAATGAAGGCAGCAAGTTCGCGTTTTTGTAAATATTTCAATGATTAATTGATTGATAATTTGTGTGTATATATATATATATATATATATATATATATATATA
>CM077109.1:23183377-23207426 GCA_039619505.1 Cimex hemipterus | reverse complement strand
ATAAAACATATATATATATATATATATATATATATATATATATATATATATATAATTTATCTGTAGAAATTTCCAGCATTATTATCATGTTTTTATCTACGTTCAAGATCCATTGCACAGTCTCTTCCTATCCTGATGCATTACTTGAACATCTGTGGTCATATTTTGTTATACGTGAGCGGGCATATTTATTCAAATATAGTACTATTAGTATATACTGCCAGCATTGTTATCACGTTTTCGTTTAACTTTAGAATTTATATTCCTACTGCATTTCGCATCGATGGGTCATCTCTGATCATATTTTTGTACGTGTGAGCTGTTTACTTCTCGACAAGCCTAACATTTATAAATCTATAGACATTTTCACCGTTATTCTCACGCTTTAATATAAGTTGAAGAGATATTTAATACAATCGTCAAATCCTGCTTACTTGTATAATTAGGTCAGCGTGAGCTGTTAGTTTATTCCCGTCAAGCCTACTATTTATTCATTTACAGTAATTTTCAGCATTATTCTCATGTTTTTTTTCTATGTTTAAGTTCTATTTTATTGATTCTTCAAATCCCGAAGCATTAACTGTATAGTTAGGTCATCTCTGATCATATTTTTGTACGCGTGAGTTGTCTACGTCTCTACAAGCATAATATTTATAAAACAAGAGCCATTTTCACTGTTATTCTCACGTTTTAATATAAGTTTATTATTTAATAGACTTATCGAATCCTGCTGTATTTCGTGTACTGAAAGGTCATCACTGATCTTATTTTAATTGGGTTTTCATCATATTTTGTACTTATTTCTGTGCTGATGGCGAGAGAAATATCTGAACATGAGTACAATTATATTTTCGGAGCCAGCTAAACTTGGTCAGATAAAAATAAATAATCGTTTAGGATTTTGATTCAGCAGAAGAACCAATCCTCTTGCGTGTGTGATCAATTCATTTATGGTTTAACAACAATGTAATTAAGTGATTTTTTTATTTGCCTAAACCCTTAGATTAAGATGTCTGTTAGTCGAAAACAACTCGATACCCGTCTCAATAACCCATTCACCGATTGACCGATATTGTGAGTCGGCCCGTGTGTCGGCTAATTGGCCTAGTAGTAGCCCTGACCCGGGTCAAGAGTGTGGCATGGTTCGAGGAGATTAGGAAGTGCGGAGGTTCGCGTGGAGCAGAAGCCTTCGCGTGCCATCCAACAGCTGATCCGTGTGCCATACTATCTCCCACAACCTAGGGTCGAGAACCACTACAAACACGACCGCCGACGAAACACGTCATTCTTTCTTGAGATAAAGATGATTTTGCACCGAAATTGTAATGTTATTTAGTCATGGGGAAAATAACTGGGCAAACTTCAGACATACGTTGCTCCTCGTTGATTTTATAATTCAAATACTTAATTCATAGACGGTTGATCAAGTACCAGGGCTGTCTACACTACATATCGCGAAAACATAAAGCTCCCCGGGCTTAAACAGGGTGTCCAGTGAACAAAGGTTGATATTTTACTAGGTTTGTTTCATTTAAATGTTTCACAAAAAGTTTTGTTTCATTTATTTCAAAAATCGTCAATTTTAAATTAGTGATAAGTGACATTTGAAAATTTAAGTAAATGTTGTTAATGCTCATATATTCCAGTGCTTGCCAATAAGCTATTATTTGAAATTTAGACAATAACTTTGAAAAATCAGTAAAAGTTCAATTTCTCAATATGATTTTATATTTTGTTTACAAATTACAATAAAATGAATTGAATGAATCTCAGAGGATTGTCAATCCTGCATTGGTGGTTTAACATTTTAAGCGGCAGGTTTATGAGATTAAGTTTTAGAATGCTTAAATAATCCGAAAACCGAAATATCTTGATTATAACTAAGACTGGACCATGGAAAAATAGAGATATTTAGACCATTTGACACGAAGTATAACCTCATAAAATATTGACATCTATTCATGGGTAAAAATGTAGTTCTACAGCTGAGTGAAAGTTTGATCTTTTCAGTCTGCTTTTTTTTGTTTTTTGTTAATTGTAGAAATCACTTGTTATCAGGTGATGAATCTATCAGAAACCGAACAAGGTTTTCGCGTGTTCCTTCCTTTTCTCCCTGAGCTGTTTGTTAGACGTAAATTAACTCTCTCAATTACAAGATGTTTCACCCAGATGGAAGGCACTTGCTGTAATAATTATCCATGACAGAAGGGATTTACACGAGGCGAGGCCCCCGCATGAATATTTAGACTTTATCTTCCGGCCGATCTCGTTGGACCCGGTGAGGACCCCGTCTTTAAATATTAACATTAATTAAACAATTTTCTCCTATGAAAAAACACCTGTTTGTCAGAAAGTTGGAAAAAATCACGGATTCGCGTGATCGCGAGGGCCTTGTCAATTTGGACGTCCGCCTCAAATATTGACGGGCGATCAAAAACTGGATGTAAACAAATGACGGTGATCTTAACTTAATCATCAGGCCCCGCCGCCGGCCTAAGTTTCACCCATGACTTATTCAATGAAAAACACGAGGCCTCGACACAGCGCGAAACACCGGGACGGTGGGAATCGACATTTCATATTCTTGTAATGACCGAGTTTTAATATTGCAACTAGATATCGATTAACGTCGGACTCCCGCACTTCTTTTTTCTCAGGATTTCAAAGTCGACCCACAAACGTCTATTAAATTGATAACCGAATCACAAGTGAACCCAAGACAATTGTGATAGCAATGATAAACTGAGATCATACAATATTCGTGATTCATGCCCTTGGCAATATTTGAACAAACATTCCCAATTTTCTTTTCTCCTACTTAAATTTCTAAAATCGATCATTCTAAGACATACGTTACCATTATTATATACTCAGAAATCGTGAGATGGGGTCTGGTAGACCTGTCCGCACTCACGATTTCTAAATAATTATCGATTAACTGTCACTAATCACCAGATATTATTATATACTTATTTGTTCCTATTATATAATAAAAAATAATTATTAAAAAGCATTAAGATTACTATTTTGAAGAAATCGTTACTTGGTTTATAGTGTTTTAGTGAAAAAATACCGCCGTAATATTTTTTTGTTGAAACAATTAGATCCCGAGTAACAGGGAGTTCCGACGTATCTAATCTCTTTCAATTAAATAGAGAAAACATGAATAATGGATGAGAGCCCTGAGGAATTTTTTGAGAAAACCTCTAAAAGAAGTAAACTACATCTGTTTTGTATATAAAAGAATATCCAGAAAAATTGGCTAAAAAGAAAATATTTATTATGAGAAAGCTACATTTGGTTATACACACAAACATGGATGTCATATGGCGTGTCGTTTTCAGCTGGCCCAGCTGAATTTCCCTTGTACCAATGATGCTATAAAAGAAAATAATATTTTTTGTCTAGTTTCAACATTTTTAGAAAAATTATTCACGGTACCATAGGACCAGTTCAAATTCAAATTTGAAATAGGACCCAATGTGTAGATATTAGTGACCGTTAATGAATAATTATTCAGATATCGTGAGATGCGGTCTGGTGTGATGTTGGCGTAGCTGCGACTGAGTTTGCATGTATCTGTTCTGTAATTGATGCTGTGTTTATCCTTGTTGATGTAAACCATTTCTAAAAAATTACGTTTAAATTTGTTTTGTTCTGTATGCAGTATTTTTGGATTGTTGAAGTCAATATTGTGTTGTTGTTCAAAGTGGTCGGTAGTGAGTGCTGTAGGATTTTGTTTGGGTTTTTTGCAATCATAGATATGTTGTTTTACTCTCCTGTCCAGATATTGGGATATAAGACCAATGTATGTAGCTGGACAGTCTAAACAGATCTTGTAGATTACGTCAGATTTATTTGTAAATGGTGTAGGGTCTTTAATTTTAGAAAACAGTGTTTGGATTGTTTTATAATTTTTGAAAGCTATTTGGAAGTTATCGGATGAGAGAAATTTGTTTAATTTGTGGGATAGGCCTTGAATAAATGGCATGGAAATGTATGTTGGTTTGTTTGTATTTGTTGTATTTAATGTAGTATTATTAGTAATAGTGGATGGTGTTAGTGTTGAGTGGTAATTGCTGATTATCCTGTTAACTATGTGTTTAGGATAGAGATTGTTTTGGAGGATCTGTTTGTATATCTTTATGTACTTGTGGTGAAATGTTTCATGGCTTAGGGTAATCATTCTGTGAAGTAACCCTTTGGCCATGTTTATTATTCTATGAAGAGGACGGTGAGATGTAAAGTTGTTCATACAATGGTCAATGAAATGATAAAATTATGCCAAAAAGGAACCGGCAACGTAATTTCCACGAGGAGCTGAATACTATCGAAATTACCCTGCCGGTTTCTCTGTGTCAATTTGTCGCCAATAGTCTCAAGTGTGATGTTCCTTTGATGAGCTGTGCTGGAGTGCTTTGCACATTCTCCTTTGATTAAACGGTCCCAACTGCATCAGGGTATTTATTGGTTTTACGATTCGACTCACGGTTAAATTGTTTCCGTAAAACTACTTTGTATTGATGCAGACATCTGTGAATTACGTTCGAAGTTGAATTAAGTTTTTGATGAGTGGGCTGTTATGACCAGAAATTTAAGATTCTTCCAATCGCGGTGTCTGATTGGTACCAGTCCTAGTTAAAGGTGCAATTTTCATTTCTGATGATTCTGACATCAAGGAAGGCTATGCTCCCATTATGTTCTTTCTCTAGGGTGAAAATTAGATCTGGATCAAAACATCACCAATCCTTGATGATCAAGAATACGTCGTCAACATATTTTTTAATGAAAAGATATCCTTATTGTGCTTTTCCGTCACACAAACCAAAGCTTAAAGAACCAGACTGCTGTCATTTGGAGCGAGATAGATACCCATGGCTAATCTTCTTATATGATGGTAAAAACTTTCCCTGACAGAAATGCAATTTGATTTGCAGCAAAATTTGAAGATGTTAAGTATATCGCAACCACCCTGACAAATTCTCCGTTCATTCTTTTTTATAGTTTAAGTGTCTAAGCTTCGACACCATACAATATACATACAATATAGTTAAAAGGACTTAGCCTTTCAAAAATCTTCCCTCTAATTCCAGACCAAGTTCTTGAATGCACAGAATTCTGTGTTATTATTGTGTTTACTTCTATTCTTGATTTAATTCCTCAGAGCCGTACGCTTTGAAGTTCTTAGCTGTTTTCAATTAAAACGATATCGTCCACATATCGGATATTATTTATCGGGGTACTGTTCACCTTTTCACCATCCTTAGAATCATCAAGCGCTTCATTGAATACTGTTCAGAGTATATGTTAAACATTAGTGACGATAGAATGCACCCATGTCTCACCTTTCTTAATTTTGCTCACCCGATGAATCTCCTTCTAACCTAAAATTTGATTTTGGGATCTAGTAAAGGTTTGCGATAACGTGGATATCTTTATCATTCATTCTGGTGTTTTTAAGAATTTTTATTATTTTCTTATTTATTATGTTGGATTTTATCGAAAACCGGATTGTTACAACTTTACACACACCTTTGTCTTAGGATTTGGATGTATTTCAAGGAAGTTTGGACTCTGGTTCCTAATCTGTTACGAAATTCAAATTTTGATCATAATATTCATTAGTAGATGATATATTTATATAGATCGTATTCAGAAGTTTTACTATTGCATGAGGGAAAAGGAAAAGGGGTGGAGGAAGGGTTCTGAATAAAATAAATCTCGTGTGTTTTTACTGCGATAAATTTTTAACGTCCTATCCAATTTTCATTATTATTTTATTGATTTTCCTCTCACATTTTCTATTTAAATTAATATCCTAGGTATGTTCATAAAGTAGTACAGAAAATAATTTATAATATTTTTGTTTGTTTATTTTTTTAGTGTTTGTGTCTTCTTATGTGTGAATTGTTCGTAAAAGGTTTTCGGTTTTACAATACAAATCTTTATTTTGCCCAAATGTTTTGAACTTGATGAAATATCGATAGCATCTACGGTTCGTCAAATTCGCCTCTAAGATTGTCCAATTAATTTTTTTAATACATGAGCGCAATATTTGAATATTTCACGCTATCTTATCTTAGAGTTGGGCACATTTTCAACTAAGATATAAATTTTTGTCATTTCCTTCACATTATTTGCCGTATATCCAATAAAATCAATTCCCCCCTTGACAGTATAAGGTATAGTTTTCCACCCCGACCGACCATAAACAACGATCGCTAATTAAAGCCTTTGGCAGGTTTTAGGGGGTTGGTTAATTGATTTCCGAGACCACGTGCCCCCCGGATTAGCCATGCACCTATAATCTAACACGGGTTGCTGACTCATCGCCGTTTATAAATGGAAATTTAACATCCCCGGTATATAAAACCCGACCTATAGCCTAGAATTTTCATAAAATAACCAAGTTCTTTATGTTTCAGGTGAGCGGCCCTGTCCGTTACGAGGAAAAAGCCAAATTTTTTTGTTTACGTTTTAAATGCTTTGCTCGTTATCACAGGTCTAATTGCGAATTAAAACAGTTCAACCGTCTAAGTTTTAACTCAGTAAATCTACAAGAAACCTAATAACAATTAAATTTAAAACAAAGATAATTTATTTCATGCACCAAAAAATAATGGTGCATGAAAAAAGAAGGTTTAAAAATTATCGTCCATTAGTATAACTGAATTAGTTTATTGTGTTATAAAGTGCTAAATAATGTATAGGCAAAATTTTGAAATGTGTGAAAACAGAATATACGCTAAATGTGTGTTTTATTTATTTTTTAAAATAATAACACAGGGAGGGAGGGAAAAAGAAAGAAGAGAGAGAGAGAGAGAGAGAGAGAGAGAGAGAGAGAGAGAGAGAGAGAGAGAGAGAGAGAGTAAGTGAGAGAGATAGCTTGTGAGTGGGCGGGAGAGAAACCGAAATTGAGGGATTTGGATATATTATGGATTTATTGTGTATATTTATTACGACTTTTGATTGGAATCTTTGCAGCCCTTAGAAAGATTAGTTGACCCCTCAACTTAAATTAGATACCGTAAAAAATCGTGGTATTTCATACCGTTTGTAGTACATATGTGATATTTATTAGCAGTTAATTATTATTCGAAGATAGTGAGAAGATCGTTTTGAAGAACAGTTAAGGTTTGACGAGTATGTATCACTTCACTCCGTTTTAGTCTAGTGTGAAAATTGTAAGTCGTTTATATCGGATTGCTGGAGATGTAAGTAACGTTAACGAAAGGGTGTCGTGAAATCCATTTAAATGATAAATTGGAAGATCGGACAATAAGGCACTGCAAATTTTTTGGAATCTTCCTAATTGTTCTATCGTCAACTAATAAATAGGATTGTTTCTAGAAGAAAGGGTACCAGTATTATATCGTGAACTGTGTTTTCTTTTTTGTTTACTAGCTTTGTTGTTTTTAATTTTATGTTGGGGTGTGTTTTACGACACCATTAAAAACTATATTTGCATATTAAGTATTAGCAACAATATATTCGGGAGTCGTTTTTAGTTTCCCAGTTATTATCGTACTGCGCTCATAACAATAATATAGATTACGGAGTACAGATATAAACGTTCAAATAAATTCGGTTTTAATCAGCCAGCGTTTATAGAAGGCGGAGGCGAATTGCTAATATTCGAAATGTGTGCTTTATTTCGACAGGAGACTACATCGTAATTGCTTATTACCAATGAGCAGGCCAAGAGGAATAGGAAAAATTGCCAAACATAAATAATTTATGGGGGGCACTTAAAGAGCGAGCAAGTCGGTTAAGTAGATTATTCCTCAGAACCCGTTGAAACATTGGACATTTTGAGTAATATGTAAATATCTTCTTATGCGAGTGCGTTTAGCATTATATGGGCCTGGCTGCCGGCGAGAGATCAAGGATGGGCGGTTTTTAAGCGGTTATTAGCTATGTAAATTACAAGACAGGTGCCTCCGGAGCGTTGTCAATTTAAAAATCTTTGTCCCGCGCTTTCCGGTCTAATTGTATTGTTTCAAACTTTTCTTGTTGACTTTTACCCGTTCGCTGTCGACGGGTTTGATTAATTTCGATTCGCGTGCGATTCGGCCATTAGGAAACTCGTACACAATGAGTTTAGAAGACAAATGGGCACTGTTGAGTTGGCGGAGTTTTTACATATGTACGCTGGCTGCCTGGGGCTCATTTGTTCCAGGCCTGGAAACTTCTCAAACTTGTGGAAAATGGTGTTTTTCCCTCAGAAGAAAAACCAATTACACTTAGAGCCACCCCGATCTGAAAAACAGTTCCTTCTCGTTTACCGTTAAACCAATAAAAGTAACAATTGAATACGCTAATATGAACCATTGATTTTAACTTACTAATATAAATTTTAAATGGAAAAAATTGACAAATTTTAAAAAACAATTTCAATAGGAGGCAAGACAGCAGGCACAGATCGCTAGACCATTATCTACGAGCCATAACTATTTTTAACTATATATAGTATATAGGATCTATGTGTCTTCATTTATGAGATATGGTATTTATGGAAACGTATGTACTTATTTGCGTGAACAGAGCGGCTTATCCCCAAGTAATCCGAATAATATCGAGTATGCTGCGGTAGAGGGAATGATTTGTGCTGTTTAGTGAATCGAGTGGGACTCTCAACACGACACGCAAGGACGGCTCAATTACACAGAAGACAAACACTTTCCCTGAAGATGATCGCAATAAAGACCGAAACGTTCGCACGATAAAGAAAATGTTTTTCTGAAACCAACATCATACTAGACCGCATATCAAGATTTCTCAATAGTTATTTATTAGGGTAAATGTGAGGGCTTATCCCCAATTACCCCGAGGGATATCGAGTACTCTGGGATACTGTGAATGCAGTTTGGTGGCTGAATCTAATTTCCCGGCGTGAATGGAAGGGCATATCGCCAATTACCCCCGAGGAATGTCGCGAAGTCTTGGTTAGTGTGAATGCTAACGAAACTATCATGTTTTTATTTTATTTCTGTGCATTTGTGTCGGTACATTGTCTTAATTTATCCACAATTGTCCAGGCCCAGATAGGAGGTCAAAGAAAAGAGAAGGAGTTGGTTACCGTTGTACCAGAAAATATCAAAAATCAACCGGAGAAACAGAAAAGAATTTAGTAGTATTTATAAGCAAGAAACATAAGAAAAGAAGTATAAAGCTAAGGAAGGCGATGATCAATATCGTTTGTCGACTCCAAATAGTTCTATATTAGATACAATATATAGCAGCCACCGAGATCTGGCCCGTTGTCAGTAAAAATGAAAACAAAATGTATTAATAAACTCTATTTCACTCATGATTGTTGATCTATTTTAGAAACACAACCATACCATTAAATCCATTTATTGAATAAATCGATTCCGGGGTACCAGCTTCAGCCTCCATTCATTTTTAGAATTTAAAAAAATCACGATTTAAAGGACGTGGCATCGGCAGAGAGGCATGTAACAAATGCTTTGTCGATAGGTGACCCTCGGCGAGCCTGATTCGGATAAGGGTCATCCTCACTCCCCCATAGACAGGCCACGCAAGGGTTGCCATTTGGGCCATAGCCAACGTAAATGTCCAACAGGCAGAGAAAGGTTGGTCGATGTGTCCCATAGAGGAGTAAAATTCCTTTGCTCCATATGGAAAGCGCATAGGAATGCTATCCGATACGAGAATTGTGCTTGACTACAGCAGCGGGAATTTTGGTCCCTGTTCTTGGAGGAAACAGGGTTGTTTTATTCTTTTTTTTATTTTTGTGTACCTAGCATGTATGAAAAGTGAATTAAGGTGACCAACAACCCATTAGGTTAGTTTCTAATAGATATAAAGGGTGATGGAGGAATATCGAGTACTCCACGATCAATTGAGTGAATGATGAAATTTTGTGAACACGTTTGTAATATTATTACTTCTAATTATTAAAAAAGACAATGTTTGACACTAATTAAGACAAAAGAAGACTTAGTGCGATTTGTTCGTTTTTCAGTTATGCCGAGTTGTAGAACCCATGGGATCCTGATATCAGCAAAACCGGGAGTAATTGACAGTGTACCTCCTGTAGCCGGGTTATATCTGATGCACTAAATTAAACGTATACTGGGAAGAAGGTGTAAGATCAGATAACGAATAGCCGTGATCCTTGGTATCCTTGCGTCAATAATTGGCTACTCCTAATAAGGGCGACACAAATGTAACGTTTGCGACATGGGATCCGTTAAACGCCTATTATTGTAAGCGAGAGAGTTATAAATAATAATTACAACGACTAACAATTAGGGATTATGTTTCGCTAGATGTATTCTTAACGGTATCATTCTTAACGAGTGGATTGAATAATTGATGTCTCTATAGCGTTACAAATGATTATTATTGATTTACATACACGAAAATGCCAAAATCTGACACGGTGAATGAAGTTGGCCATTAAATATTTATAAAGCAAACACTGTCAAAAGTTTCTGTTTTTCTTTGAGACAAGGAGTTAATTTGGAACGAATACAAAAAAATATTGGGAACAAAACAAGAACCATTGAGATTAACTTAACAATTCAGGGGTATAATCTGGCAGATATATATGATCGGCCGTCCAGGACATGATAGATGTTATGGATCCAGTACCCTATCTTTTTATTAAAGTTTTAAATAAATCTGTTTTTCACATTATGTTCACGATGACTTCTTATTTGTTTCACGAGACGATCCTTTGATTATTGTTCACTTTTACATCCCAGCAACAAATCGCGTGACCAATTCTTTCAGAATCTTCTAGAAGAAGTATTAGTAAAAGTATTAAGAGTGTAGAATGGAAACTAAGTGACAAAGAGTGGAAGGTATCTGATCTTGCTAATTCATAGACGAAATGAATGTTAAGGTGTGGACAGTGAGATAAGATGTTTAAAAGGTGATTTTTCAGTATAACTTTAATTGTTCAGTCTGGGACAGATAAGGACGTGTCTCGTTGCACCCCAAGATTCCTGTCTCTAGGTCAATATTGGCTTTAGGAAATGGTCAGGGAAATTTGCTTGTAGTGGGAATGTGTGTGATGGTGACGGGGGTGGGTGTTGAAGTAAGGGGATAAATATTTACTTTGGAACTTGTTTATCTTCCACATGTATCACACCTCCAGCAGGAAATTCGCAAAAAAATTGTTTGAGGGTTTCTTAATTTCTGACAGGATCAGAAATTTAGGAAAGGATAGCTGTTCTTAGGCAAATCTAAAAATTGGAGAATATGGAGGAATATCATGGGGTTTAAATGAAAAATAGTATAGGAACTGGGTTACTGCCTTGTTAGAAAGTCAAACTTCATTCTTGTGCGATTTCAATAGATTTTCCGGCACAGCTTTTATGTTCGAAAGAGATTCATATTATCTTTGATAAAATTCATTATTAATATATTTAATCTAGACTGTTATCCGTTAGAGATAACAATCTACGTAATTACATATAAATTTTTCTAAGTCAGATTGCACATTGTTGTAACTTTAATTAAATTCATGCTTGAGTGACGTGATGAATGGAGGTCAGCATAGGAATTTAGACATGGATCTTGTCAACGGACGAAGTCATTGATCACAGATAAACAAATATTTTCGTAAATTTTATTTTAAACGAATTTCAGTTAAAATTTGGGCTCAATTCGAACGCTTCTAGTCGTTAATCGTATTCTTAATTTTTATAAAATTGCGCCGTAATTTATTTGCATTCTTCACCTATCTCGGGAGAAATCGTGTGAAGACTTTTATCGTTCACGTCGTTTTTCCCCCTTTTTCCTCCCCCAACCGTTTGGATTTTATCTCCCTGCGCCGATGAAATTATGCAAATGTTCATAATTAATCATAAGCAGTTCTCTCGTTAAGGCGGCCTGCCCCGAATGACAGTCTGTATTTAATTATTCGCCTAGTTTCGCACGTTAGAAATGATCATCTCTCATGACCGATACTTGATTAAAAGAATTCACTGTACGTGAAACTTTCCTCTATGGTAAATAATACTTAAACAAATTTTTTCACACTTCTTACCTATATAATAATTAATTTAGACAGATCATTAAAAATCAAGGAACTCGCATGCCTTGGCCTTTTAACATATAATAAAATCTGATTTTTCAATAGACGTTGGTTTAAGAAGAAGAAACCTAAATGGTCCGAATCTGAAAAAATTGGCGGATTGTACGATCCCTTTTGAATTTGGTTAAAATGTATACCTTCCGGAAGAATACAAGTATGACATCGTTTCGGATATATTTTTCTGCGGTATTTAATATTTTTGCTTGCGGTTAAATAAAATAATAATTAATGTGATTGTGTTGCTCTTTTTATTCGTGTAATATAAATTTCAGTAGGACTAACATTTTCTGAAATCCGGGTGTGACTTTGGAACAAAGTTGTGAAGTTGGTTGAAGTTATTTAAAAGTAAAACTTGTTTTTGTTCCAATTTGACATGTTGGATTGTAGTTGATCGAATTTGAAAGTATTAACGTATGTTGTTATGGGACGTCCTGTATATTTATTTGCCGAGCATGTGTTTTCTCTTCTCCACTGGATACCTCTGCCGAAGACAGCGTGAAAAGTTCAAACCGGTTTTATCCCCACAAGTAAGCTAGTTGACGATAAATAATAATCACTTAATGACTAAAAACTTTGCAGAGTATTAATTTCAAATGTTATCCCTAGCCTCCAAGCACGATCATGGATAATAAACCTGCTGAAGGGTCAAATTTGAAACATATCTCAGAGGAAGCATCAGATGAACTGACCTTCTTAAGTAGATTATAATTATCGAGTAGCTGTCGTTCTCGGCCATTAGACCTAGTATAATCTTTCAGGATTGTTGTTTTATAACCGTCTGTTCTCACCTATCAGATCGTTCAATCGTTCAACACTAAAAATTTCAATGAACAAATGTATGTCACCAGCATGAAATACGAAAAAAGCTCCTCGCTCGAGGCTTTCTCCGGCCGCGTTGTCCATCTTCACACAAGATGTACCGCGAACGTAAACCATGCAAGTAAACTTTATGAAAATTATCCCACGAATTACAACTAAATCCCTTGATGAATGACCCCTGGCTGATAAAAATCTTCAGTTAAATTCCGGAAATCATTAGGTGGCGTTATGGAAAGTCATTAGAGGTGATTTATAAGTTGCTGTTGTGCTTATCGTGCTTGTGGATCTATCAAGGCAAGACCCAGCAACACCCTCAATTAACAGCAGCTTTTTACTTTTTCAAAACGGAATTTGTTTAAAATATAGTGTATTGTTAGTAACAAATCGTTAAAACACAATAGTTTAGGCTTTACATTTTTACACCCCAAAAAATATATACCGAATAAAAATACATACGAACGTACATCTTATTCTTCGTATGAGCATGAAATATCATTTTTCTTAACGAACAAGAACAAAACGTACAAAAGATTGTATTAATTAGTGAAATGTTTCTTCACTCACATCTCATAACCATGAGGCTAAGGGACATCATTTATTACAAATATGAATATCACGCCTACTTAAGAATTAAACATTCGGCCAAAATCTAGCACTGCAGTCACAACGCATGGTTAATATCGTTGTGTACTTGTGATAAGAAGGAAAGATAATAAAGTAAAAACATTACGATAATAAAACGATAGAAAAATAGAAAGAGATATAACGAAAAAAGAAAGAGAAAAATAAAGAGAAAGGGAGAGGGAGTAAGAAAGATAAAAAGGATATATATGTATATAGAGAGAAAGAGAGAGAGAGAGAGAGAGAGAGAGAGAGAGAGAGGGAGAGAGAGAAAAAAAGGAGAAAAAGAGATTGAGAGTATGAAAAAAAGAGGGATGTGAAGAAGAGAAAGAAAAAGGAAGCGAGAGAGACAGAAAGAAACAGCGAAAGTTCTTCTACGCCGCTACAAATTTACTCAGAGAAACAACAAGCAATTTATAATTGCAGTAATTTTTTTTGGAAAGGATTTGTTACTTTTTATGGCTTTATAAATCATAGTATCAGAAATTTTCAAACATCAGAAGATTTTTTATAAATTTAAACAGAAAGTACATATTTCGTTTCTACACAATTTCAACTACAATGCGTAAGTACTCAAAATTCCCCCACTGTCGAAAACGAAGTGAATTTCGTATGTTCCGAGGGCGATTGCTATTAGTTTTTCTTTCTCATTTAAGCATGCAATTCGGGTAGTTTATGCGTTTTCTGAAAATAACGGACTATACCACCCCCCAACTTTACGAGGTTCATTTCGATTAGTTCAATTTCCGTCATCATCCTGGAAAAAAACAACGCTCCAACGCTTTTCCAACCAGCGTGAAACATTGTGATTTCTGTTGAGTGCACCTCGACGTTTTTATTTTTCCAAGAGTGGAAAAAGAATATTTACAAAAAAAAGTAATGTTACGCGTTTTAAACCACTTAGCTTCAGGTGCGTGATATTTTGTATATATTATAATAAAAAGACTTTTGACTAAAATCGCTTTGCTGATTTTTCTAAGTCATGTACTGGAACGAAATGTTAACCGATCTTTTTTGTAATTATAATTTATAATATTCCTTTACAAATAGAAGGAAATTCTTTTTTGTCTGCATTCTAAAATTATAAGATTGCAAAACTTCTCAAGAATTAATAAAAGGCAATCAGATAACAACGGAATATTTTTGGTGGATAACTGGAATTTTTGAAATTTGTGTTGAGAGATTGATTGATTTTCATTATCCTAGGGTCCTAGTTTTCTGTGTCTACCTTTATGATCTGCCAAATAATGTCCTTGCACTTACTTATCTTTGGTGATTACCTCTAAATCTACATACAATGCCCACAATACGATATAAAAACAGGCGTTAGATTTTTTAAAGAAGAATATTGCGGAAGATTCAATCTTTCAAATTGATATGAAAAGAGATGAACATATAGACAAAATCACTAAAACAATTAAGCCGATTTTACTGTATCTTACATTCCATAAAAAACTGTATGCATACCTCTCTAAATACTCTTAGACAAACTCTAGAATTAGCTCATTTAGACTTTTGTACTATTTTTGTTTTGTTTTGTTAACATTACACTATTTAAAATTCGCGCCTTTGAGATTGCTTAGCTTCTCAAGGCCAAATCTTCGTATCCGTCAAGAAATCTTATTACAAATTATCACTTTTAATACCTCCAGGATATTTCCATTATTTCATATATTACATCCACTATCAAATCTTTTGGAGATGAAATTGACTTATGAGCTTGTGCTCATATGTGAAATAAATGTTATGGAGCTAAAATTAAAGATTCGGGAAAGTTAGGTTATTAAGAAACTATGGTTGATTGATCCAAACGCAATTGGCAAAACAAAAAATACTAGAAGAATACATAAACTTTTAAATATCTTGGACATATTCTGTTACTCGAATGGTCGAACAAGCATTCTTATATGTAAAGCCTGATTGAAAGAGGTACTGAGTAAATTGTATTTTTTTTTTTTTCAAAAACTGCTCATAAACGAATTTTTCTAAAATTTAAGAGGTCAAGAGAAATTTTTGATTCAACTTTTGGGTAGTGGGCGAACCAAGCCATGTTTCCAGGCAATAACAGATGGAGGCAAATACAGTTGCCTACCTGGTAGGCTAGGTGATATATTGTCTAACGATAGTTATAGAATTAATTTCCATTCAGCCTTTAATTAGCTAACTTCAGTTTCCTAAAGCTGGCTTTTTTTGTCGAGATTCTTGAATCTTGGTTAGTGGTTGTATTTACTCAGTGATAATCAGGTAAAGCAGGTGATGGTGGCATAGACATACTCATTCCGTAATATCTGTGATAATTTTTGAATATATAAATTGATTCCATGCCGTTACAAAAAAAAAATATATATACTTTCTGATAGTTCACATTTCGATATCTGACACGACCTATATTTGTTGTAGAGCAATTTTCGATTTGCACTTTATTCAGATAGAAATACGAGAAATTGAAAAATTAGATTAGAAAAAAAGGAACATTTTTCATTTTCCTCAATGCAAATGCACTTTTCTTAAGGATCGCTTAGTCTCGCTCTGGAGAGGTAAAGAACCTCACGCCATCACCACTTTGTTTCCGATTCTTCGGCAGATTGTACCAATAATAAAAACAAAACCTTTCACGTGATCCGAACATTTTTCACCAGGTCCCTTATCGTCTTCGTGAACTGATACGTACACGTAGATTTCTTTCTTTCACCCCCTCACCCCATTTTCTGGAAGCCTTTTTTCACCAAGAGCTCTATGGAATGGTTTTATCCCTCATCGTATTTGTCACTTGGTAATTAACGTCACAATGGACGTTAAAATGTAGAAATTATTTACTTGTTTTCTTTTTTTATCAACTTGCATGCCTTGATTAATAGCTTCAAATAAATGTGGAATAATAATTAAGAAGAAACGATTTTATCTCTCTGTGTAAATAACGCATTTCCATACGACCCATTAATACGACTGTTGGGAGAAAAACAATTCAGATCATTTTTTATTCACCATCCAATCTTCATTAGCGAAGAGGAAAAACAATGCCGTGCCCGCTGAGCTTTTGATATATTCAACATTCAAAATTCAATACTGCATTTACTTACTTACATTTAAGAGCTAAAACCCGCGACACCATGCATTACATATTAATATTTATAACATTAAACTAATATCGTTCTTATAAATTAATAACCCACTCCGGTTTATTAATTTTTAATTTTTATGCCACATAATAACACCAATAAAGCTTATAATTTTGGCTGAAAACAACCTTTTTTATTTAAATATGTATTTAGATTCCTGTCAGATAAGGGAAATAAATGTATTCGACCGGAAAGAATAGGGATAATTCCTCAAACTTGATGTTAACCACACTAATCCAGCTAATATAGCTAACTTTCTATCTCGACTCTTTCCTAGATAAAAACATTATTTTTGTCTAAAATCAGATTTTTTGTATGAAATTGTAATTTCTTGACTTTAAACCCTTAATTCGAAAACTACATTAAATTTTCCACAAACAACATTTCTGTTGAAAAATTCGCGTTTCCCAATACACGTAGTCGTTTATTGGCAAAACCGGTTTTTTCCTGTAAATACTCAATGTATCTAATTTTTATTACCAACTAGTGAACTTTTTTTATTAAAAATATGACATGTACGATGTTCTTGGGTCGCTGCTCTTCGTGGCGTAATGGATATCACCTTTTTCTTTTTAATTTAGTTTAAGAACGGTCGATTTCTAAAGTTAAGAAATGACAATTTTATGTTAACAAATCTGATTTTAGATTAAAGCCACAAAAATATAAATATCACAAAAAAGTGTGGACTGGAATTGACATTTAACCCTATAACCGCATACGAATATCAAAACATATTTCGGATCTAAAGATTCTCTTATTGACTAATGCCGAATAGCTTGGCGAATTATTACAGTCTCTTCTTTATAATTCCGACCATGGTCGTTAATCCTCATTGTCAACAGGCTCAACTTTTTTAGTTATTGAACACTTTCATTAAAAGGTGAATTGGCGGACAACGACAGGTACAAAGGGATTTCATGGACTGATTGGGATCCATGATTTAAAGGAATAGATAAGTAAGGTCTACTTCTCCTACCTCTCTTTATTTAAGTCCAATTTAGACTAGGTTTTCAATGTTTAGAAAAAATCCCGGTCTAAATTGGATGAAAATTAAATTATGTTAACAAGATGGCCCATTTTCAATAAAACACCTAGTATATTAAATAATTCACAAACCCTTGGAATTTAATAATGTAAACATTTACTTTTTAAAATTATTTTTATACTACATATCACGTAGATTTGTTCTACGAGTGTTTTTTACTGAGAAAAAAGGGAAATTAATTGGCTGATCCGATCAAACAGCGAGTTTAGGCTGGCCAGGGATATTAAGAAAACGATCGCGTATTTTACACTGCCCATGAAGAGATTGATGATTGATCAGGTCTTGTTTGGTGTGAAGATATTAAGGATAATCATCTTGTATTAAGATTCTCTATCAACAGCAAGCTTATTATAAAGGCAAACCTAGAAAGAGTGCCCCGAAGAAATTGGTTGAGCATGTAAATCAATCATTGGAGAACATGGATATAATATTGTATTGGTTCATAGGCACAAAAGGAGTGTACTCCCATAAAATACTTATTCGGAATTAATTTTTTGAAATTAATTATCTAACAAATATTTCTCCATATGGATATGTGCATCGTTATTCAATTGGGTGGCTGGCTATTAAAGATCATTTTGATTTCTGAACTGCTGGTGTAGTGATCAGTGACCAACATGATTCTTGCATACTGAGACTGACGAAATGTTTAGCGAAACAGCGAGGTAGGCGGACCAAATGAAAAAAAATCGAACCAAAATATTATTAGGGTGATTATAATTCTGGTCAGTTTCTTTATCTTTTGATTAAGTTTCTAATAACTCAGACATTTTTACAATTTTTATACAATTTAACCAGCGTAGTTTCGATTAGATCGATGAAATCATATTTTAGTAGTAAGATTTTTTAAGTTCACAACTTAATTATAAAGTTGATAAACGGCTCTTATGCGATTTATGTGCCATTCCCATGTTTCCACATGTATAATTCAGATATCAATTCACACTGTAGAGATTGCGTACCCTATTCATTTGAAAATTTGAACACTACTGAACACTGCACACGGTTGAACCGTCATGAATATTCATTGGAATTATGCCGATCTGATCAGTTTTTTGATGAAGGCTAGGGTTTTTTTTATTTTGTCCGATGTATGGCGAATTAATGGTCGCGCAACTATGAGAACGGTTCTCACCATTGTCCGCGGATAGTTGACGCTCTAATGATATCGGCTAAGTGGCAATTGTCTGTTATCAATGCCCCACCGGTTGAAAACCGACTTCCGTCACTCTGTCCCGAAGTATTTCCTCTGTGTTAACAAAAAATGGGAAAAATTAAATATTATTTCTTGCCCACTTCATTAATTCAAAAGACCCGCAGAGTGATTAATTAATACCGAAAATGTTATTTTGATATCCGACCAGCCGATCTCGATTCTAATAAAACAAATGTACACATGATGAAAATGGAAGAAACAAACTGTGTAATTTGCCATATTAAAGTCGGCGTTTTTAATTACACAAAATATAGAACGGTTCTCTTGGGTTTTATGAAATATTCACATCCGAATTAGCTAATTGTGCTTGTAATAAACAAAATGGATTTCTGTTTAATTTAACAAAAAACCAACTACCAAGTATTATTTTTAAGTGAATTTATAATAAATAAAGAGGGGTGGGTTTTTTCTTCTATCGCCCTACACTATATTGGGTAATGGGAGTGGGCAATCGGCTGATAATATGCTATCAATTCCCTGTGACACGAGTAGATTCGGACCTAATGCGCTTTCGTGATCAGACCACCTGACATCGATCAGACCGCTTCGGCCGGAAGGGAGAAAATGGGAAAGGTTTGTTTTCAATAATTAGGACCGGTCGTTAATGCATTTTCAGGGGATTTTTTTTTATGATCAGATCTCGTAAAAATTAATCGCCATTTCCTGCCGCAAGAGAGGTCCAAGAGGTCTCTTGGACATCATTCCGAGTGGCTGAATAAAATATGTACCAAACTTCTCTATGTCTGTCTGTCTGTCTGTCTGTCTCTCGCTCTCTCTCTCTCTGTCTCTCTCTCTCTCTCTCTCTCTATCTCTCTCTCTCTCTCTCTCACTCTCTCTCTCTGTCTCTCTCTCGCATTATATCTGCCTCTCGGTCTGCTTGCATTCCGTACAATATGAACACACAAAGGGAGAGAATCAGAAAATATATATCGTATGTAGATAAGCTGGCCCAAAAGTTCTATACAATATTGGTTTTTAATGCACATAAAAGAACGAATTAACAGAATAAATCATGATATGATATCTCGCCAAATGCCGTTCTCTTGCTTTCTTACGAGATTTAAACCTGAGCCCATCGGTCAACAGCGGTATGCGCCTTTTTTTATATTAACTTCCTAATACCTTTTTGAGGGAGAGTGGAAAGCTTAGATTAGTTTTACATTGGGCTCCATATCGTTCATATAGTGTAATTGAAGGGATTTTAATTTTAGGCTGAGAGTGCTCTCCTGAGATGAGATGAACATCCTTGTTCTCTCTTCAGTTGTTCTTGTGCATTGGAGCTAATTTTAGAAATGTCCAGTATCTACCTTTACGACATCTAATATGTCCCTTTTTTTACTCCTGATACCCAAAAAATGTACTTTTGTCAGTTCTCAGTAAGAAATCCTCCACTGTCATTAAATTTGCAAGATTTGACAACTGGATCCTTTGGCCCTGTCTGGCTTTCCGAAGAAGGAATCAACTTAATCGGAAACGGCGGCATATTTTTCCAGGTCAGAAACACTTGGGAAGCGTCAGAACCGCGCGACATTTGACACATCCGCGTAATCATTATAATCACGGATCGCCCCGAGGATGCCGACGGCCCTCCATCCCGTGGAACACATGTTGTACATCTGCAGCCGGTTAAGTGTAATTTGTTCCCCGAGTGGTCTACCTTGTACTTAAGGAGCGAAAGCTCCCATACATTAGCGTGTCCATAAGACGGCCTAATTGTCCCATCCTTGACCAATCTCTTCAACAAAGATCCCTGTTTCTCGGTACTCGTAGCGATTACCAGGGAGTTTTCAATTCAGTTCTTTCAATCGTTTTTGAGCTGATTTTTCACCATTAAACAAAATCCTAAAATAAATGTGTGTTATTTCCTCAGCGTTTGATGTAGAAGAAAGAGCAATCATGACCAATCGGCTGTCATGGGAGTATCTGTCTCTTATCGCCCTTGTTCAGGCCGAGTCAAAAGTTTCCCAATATAGTGAGAAGAGAAAAAAGAATAGAATTATTACATTTCCATGGTCTTGCACCTTGGATTATTTGCACCTCAACTTATGGCTTATAGTTCACTATCCAGCTTTATGCATTATATTAGTCTCCAAAGCCTAGATAGTGACTCTTTTGTTATATTTACTCGTTTCTTGTTCGACTTTAACAGAAGAATGTACTAGAGATATTCATATTGTTTGTTAGATGTTAACACGCGTTAGCTAGAATAGAGAAATGTGCAGTAAGATCGTGAACACCCCTTCTTGTCTTAGCATGTCAAATGTTAATTTTTCCGCAGAGCTGTGAGTGGCGACTGCTAGAACCAAAATGAAAATATATTAATTGTTTGTTATGGTCTTGTTGTGTTAAACTGTAAGATATCAGAAGTTAGTCAAAAAGAAAAATTAATCAACTCTTCCATTCAACATGCTATCTATGAACTCGAAAAGTTCTAACTCATAAATGACAAGCTTCAATTCGTGCCGACATACCTAACTTGTATCCTTACATCTAATAGCTTTATCGAATAGGGATGCATTATCATATAATACGAACGAGTGTATAAAGGCAGGCCAGACGAATTGTATTGATCCGATTTAATTATTGGATATTTGCAAATAAAAATGCGTGTAAACAAAACACTGCTCATAAATTCATGCTGCCATGATGGTTACCTACGCCCCGACGGCTAGCAATGTGGCTACACCTTCGACTTGACCCATAATATTGGCTCCACCCTATTATTGGGTTGTCCGGAAAATAATGCAGGATTTTGGTATTAAACAAAAAAAAAGAAACTAGTTACTTTAAAGCAATGTTCTTTAATCAAAATAATTTCCCATACTCTCAATACATTTCTCCCAACGTGTTGGTAACTTATTAATTCCGTCTGAGTAGAATTCAGAATTTTTAGAATTGATAAAGTCAATAAATGCATTTTCCAGTTCCGTTTGATTTTTGAATATTATGTGTTGTAAGTAGTGGTCCAGGTGTCTAAAAAAATGGTAGTCAGTAGGCGAGAGGTCCGGAGAGTAGGGTGGGTGAGGCAAAGTTTCATAGCCAAGCTCCAATAATTTTTGTGACGTTACACGTGACACATGTGGTCGAGCGTTGTCATGCAACAAAATGGGACCTTTCCGATTTCACTTTTCCAATCGCCTTGAGGTGGTCAGCGACGGTCGTTTTACTGACTTTGAGTTGCTCTGCAAGTTCTCGAACAGTTGTTTTGGGGTTTTCTTCCACCACTGATCGCAGAACATCATCATTAAGAGAGGAAGGCCTTCCACGACCTTCTTCATCTTCAAGGCTGAAATCTCCCTCCCGAAATTTTTTAAACCACCTTTGCACAGTGCACTCATTAACACAACCCTCGCCCCAGACTTGGTTAATGTTTCTAGCCGTTTGGGCTCCGCTTCGGCCGAGTTTAAACTCGTAAAAGAAAATCGTACGAAATTCTCGCTTTGACATTATAAGGATGACTGAATTATTTCCAAGTAGCGGAATGCTACAGAGGTAAACAAACAATATCATTTGGAAGATGATTAATAAGTGTTGACATTCATACAAATGAGTAATCCTGTAAACGTAAACAGAATATTTTATATAGATTTTTTTTAACGAAAACTTAAAATCCTGCATTATTTTCGGGACAACCCAATAGATGGAGCAGTGTTATCATTTTTCTCGATGTAACACGACCTAACAGAATTAACAAAAAGATCGTGAAAGCCCCTAATGTGTGGTGTCTAGTTTACTAGACTAGACCGCATCCCACGATTTCTGCAGAATGCCCCTAATGTTCAGTCTTGATGGTGAAGGTTTAGACGAGATTTTATTAACGAAATATTTTGCCTGTCTCAGTCCTGAGATGCTGTTACACCATATTTCAATCTTTAATTTGATAGGTAGGGAAAATTATTCAACTTCTTTGCTACCCTTGTGGCCTTCTTACAAGGAGACCTAGATTGGTCTCTAATCCTTTTTGTCCTCCATATTCCCGGGGAACTCACACTAATAGTGGCTCCATAATATTATGTTAATATTGCCTCAGAGAGGACAATGCTTTGCGTGAAGTATGGTTGTCAGAAACATTTTTGCCTTACATTTCCTCTTATAAAAGGAGAAGGGAAAGAAGAAGTACATCTCAAACCCTGAATTCCATTTAGATTATGTGATTGGCAGATATGGTTTTCATAGCGGAACTTAGAACTTAAGCTCATTAGCAGTTATTAACAATTTTGATTATCTTCCTGACAGTTTCGTGTATAATTTATACTGTTCATAAAAGAAAACAATAGTGAAATGTGTGCGATATTATGTTATATTGGAAGTTTTTTAGTCCTAATTTCATTAGTTCTTCTGTAGATTCAACTGTAATGAAAGTCAGCAATCGTTGTTACCTGGGACGTGATGAAAGGCGAAGTTGTAAAAGAAGCGAAAGTAAATTGGATAAACCGTTTAAAAATCGTCGGTTTTGTTGGGAATAACGACTGAGAAGGTATATACAAGGGTATTTACAATAGAGAGTGGGTGCCCGAGTGACCATAAACACCGGGTATTATTACAATCCCATCCTTATGCCCTTGCACCTAATCAGAGTAAGGGCTCGTAAATGTTGTGGCCACCAGTAATCTATTTACTAATAAGGTCTCGTCGCGGGTTAAACGGTGATTAACCCGATCCGCTCCCTCCTTTACGACTACATATTAATTGTTTGGCCTGTAGGTGTCTCAAAAGCCATCTCTCCTTTATAGCCGCTTTGTCTGCGATGACCGGCTAATAACAAACAGGTAACAAAAACAAGAAACCGTACCCGACAATGGCAAACCTATAAATGCCACGGACTGCCCACCTCGGCCGGTGAAATTAAGTACTTGCCGTTTATGCGTCACGTTTTGGCTCCTCGTAAAATCCCTCCTGATGTGAGACCGTTTTAAATTGGTTCCGTGTAAACCGAAATGATATTCCATCATTACTGGTGTTAAACAACTGGGTGGGCGCTTTGAACAAGAGATTTTTTCGAGTTTTTAATATTGAAACATACATCAAACTACAACATTTGGACAACAACGAAACTGGAATTCATGCATCATTTGTGGAGTCTATGTTAATAGTGGTTAGACAAAAGGAAATAGAAATAGAAACAGAGAGAGAGAGAGAGAGAGAGAGAGAGAGAGAAA
>CM077109.1:23163011-23182977 GCA_039619505.1 Cimex hemipterus | reverse complement strand
AGAGAGAGAGAGAGAGAGAGAGAGAGAGAGAGAGAGAGAGAGAGAGAGAAATCCGATAGAGTAGGAAATAAAGAGGTTGACTGACTGACTCATCGATAGTTTTATTTAATCACGTAATGTTGTTTCTAAAGGGCCTTAACAGTAGCGATAAATAGATAGATATGTAGATAGATAAATAGAGGGAGAGAGAAGGAGAAAGAGAGAGAGGGAAGAGTGACAAAGTAAGCGGACGCGGAGAAAAAGGGAGAAAGATAGATAGAGGTTGGGGGATGAGTAAAAGGAAGAGAAGAGAACGGGAAAGTGAAGGAAGGAAAAATGAAAGAGAGAGAGAGAGAGCGAGAGAGAGAAAAGAGGGAGCAACAATGCGAGAGAGTGAATGAAAGGAACAGGGAGGGAAATAGAGAGTGAGAAGAGTAAGGTCGGAAAGAAAAAGTTAAGAACTTAAGACACTTAACGTAAGAAGAAAAATATACAGATACTTGAAGTATGTCATTGGAAATAATAAAATGACTGGGTTGTGCCATTATCTACAACTAGCTATTTAATGATGAACATAAGAAAAAGAGTTGTTCTTATAATATGTGCATATACCATACAGCTTTTTACGTCTCTAAATTGCCTGGGTTTTTCTGTTCTTTGTACCATTACTGGTTTGGTCACGTATAAGCAGTGTAAAAACAAACGTATTTCACCTGTAATTCACTACATTTGGGTGGCCCGAGACGGCCGTTTGGCAAATGCCAAAAAAAGTATAGATAACAAGACTTGTTGTTATTTGCTGAGGTCAGTGGTGCGTGCTGAGAGCATTGCTAATTCATCAGTGGAGTAAATGTTCTCCAACACGAAACTCCCCTGTGAATGGACTGTCCATTCAGACCCACTCCCAGCGGAAGAGTTTGACTAGTTTTTAGTTTCGACGATGTGCAAACAGCCCGATTTTAACCTTTTTAACATGTTCTGTCCTTTTGTTTTGCAGTTTGAAACCCCCGCCGAAAGACGGCGTGACGAAAAGCAATCCCAGCAAGCGGCACAGAGAAAGACTGAATGCGGAGTTGGACACCCTGGCCAACCTCCTACCCTTCGAGCAGAACATCTTGTCCAAATTGGACCGGCTCTCCATCCTTCGACTGTCAGTAAGCTATTTAAGGACGAAGAGCTATTTCCAAGGTTAGTATGAAAAAATCATAAACTTCACCTTTGCCAATGCACACAAATAAGCAGTAATTTTGAGAAAACCACATCACATGATTCTAACTGAAAGATTTGATTTCATTTTATAAAAAGTTTCATTGTTTTCTTTGGGTCCGTCTAGTTTCGTTAAATATATTAATAGCTTTAATAAATAAGAAAAACGTATTTCATTTAATATCTAAATGGGAAGGATTATTACCCTGCTTTAGATGAGATGCTACCTTTCTTTATCATAACGCGAGATTCAACGAACGATTGACAGGGAAAGACTCGGCACCGAGAGTATGATTTGTCCTGAAATGCAGGGTTGTTGACTAATAACAGATTCATTGAATTTTTTATGGCTTTTCGTCTCTTGCCCATAACGAGTCAGCAAAATTAACCTTTGGAGAATTGAAAGTGTTTTGCACAAAAGTTTCCTAACAGCCGGTCTATAATTAAATGAAAAATAAGGCCGGGACGGTGGCCCGCGTGGGTGAGAGATATGGTCCGCAGATACGACAGCCAGGAATGACAATTACCGTGGTTTACCAACTCTCGCAATTACAATATCTCCAGCGCAGATCTCACACCTGGTCACGTGGGAACGGAACACTCCCCCTAACAGTTTCCATTCATCCGGATAAAATACACAGACGCCGTTCGCTCCGCTGTTATATGTAAATTATCCTTGGCCAATCGTTGGTAAATGTGAAAAACGCGGTGCCGGACACGTGTGGTTTTCACATTCATTTTTGTTGTAATGTGTGAAATTACAGTGGATCCAAGACAGAGCTAGTGGCGTAATGGTAAAACAGACTATACCTCCACACATGGTGGATGGCTACATTCTCATCTCAAAAATTGGTGTCGATTGTAAGATGGTGCGACATTAGTGTTAAGCAGGGCGAAACAAGACCATTGTTTGTTCGATTCGCAAGTATAAAGTAAATGTGATAGATTGATTAACTTAGTGGGATTGTCCTGAAATATTACCTTGACTGAACAAAACATGATCAGGCACACATTTACTGATAAAATTATTGGTGGTAAACATACAGTTTTGCTACGTAGAAGATATAGACAGGGAGAAGCAGAGTAAACATAAGTAGGCTAAATATACAGCCTAGAGATATCATAACCAGACCGATTTAATTACTGAGCATCTTGATGAATTACGGGTTTCTGTTATATTTTGTTAAATAGTGGACTGCTTAAGCAGGGATTCGAGAGGTGGGTTTCAGAGCCTCTGCAGTTCGACCAAAATATATCTATGATGTTCATCTACTTTTGTTACACATCACTAGATGACTTCAGACTCATAATTAGGTTTCATAAGTAACTAGTGCTGTTATGCGGCTTTTCTTCGCCTAATAGCAACCCATGAGGGGGCGTCGATGACCGCAAGGTTTAGTCTTTGACACGGCGCTCGTCACTGTAAGGTTAAGGTTCAGGGTTCGAAACCAGCGGCCATGCAATCGAAAACGACATACTCATAATTGGGCTTTTTTTCAAAAACACCGGCACCTGAAGGTTTATAAGACCTCTGCTGTTCCAAACCCTCGTTAAAAAAATAAGCAACCCATGCCTGTATGGACACGCCAGTAAAACCAGTAAAGAACAGAGTAGTCTCTTTCCCTTTTTTGGCAAAATTTGCACGTTTCTTATTCCAGAACTACATCCCTTTTCAGAAGGAAATTGCTAGGGTTTGTGGCCAAAACAGACACGTTATATGTCTGCCTGCTCACCACCTCAGGGTATGCCTCTCAACACCTTGTGATGAAAATATTCATAAATGCCTCCTGGATTTAATAAATAAAAAATAAATAAATAAACTCACTTATAATTACAGTCTTTGACGAATCATTACAATTTTGTAGTTTTCAAAAACAATTGCCAGAAGGATGACATCAACATTTCAGCTCGCGATTGCTATAGTACTCGCTGAGCAAACAAATTTTTGCTTTTTAATAATTTATCGTGACTACAAAAATAGGACCAAATCGTTCTCAACATTACCGCATGAATCAAAAGCAGCAATACACACGCCTTGTTTTATGCTACTTTGGAGCTTTCGTTTTCCAGCTATGATCGTAAAAATCGCTATTTCGAGGTTTTTATTGATTTGTAATAGAAAGACAATTTGGGATCTTTAGACAATATGAATAAGTATCTTTTTATGTAAGTAAGGATTTTGGTTGAAATAAAAAGGCAGTGTCATTAGCGGGATTCGAACCCACGACTTTCGGCTAAATACGTCGTTACTTTACCCGAGCTATAGTGACATCGATCCACTCGGGCAACAACATAGAGTGGATAGAATCAGTAAAATGTGACTTTTTCTAAATAACTCAATCGCGCCGACAAAATTCATGCCTGCTTGAACCTGCCTGTACAGCTACGTTTCAAAATCGTGAAAAGGCTTATTCTGCATAATTTTAATATTAAAAATTCCTTGGGCAATTAGCGAGGTCACAGTTCTAAGAGGGCGGGACAGAAAGCACCTGTTCCAACACATGTCCCACCGATAATTAGTTATAAGCCCGGCTTTCTTACGGCCCAGTAACCCGTTTTTGCTTTTTTTTGCCTAAAATAATCATTAGTATGCTACATCACCGGAGGCCGTTACAGTTTAACATTAACAATTATTTAATTGTTACTCGTCATACATAAAAAGTCTAATACGGCATTACAACACTATCAGCGTAAAACAGAAAAGACTTCCTAGTCAAGAGCAAACAGCAGGAATTGTCAGACCCTAAAATCGGCAGTGATAAAACAAAAAGCACTAAAAACTAATCCAATTAAATTCAACGTTCTTCGGACATATTTGCAGTTTATAAATGTATCTCTTTCGAATAAAACTGTTACATTATTATGCTACATCATTTAGTCTTTTGAAAGACAATACAGCAGCATCTGCAAGTAGGTTGATCAGGATTAATTACCCACCTTGGAAAACAGATCGGTACAATTAGACAAATTCTGCTTTTCTCTAATTATCTGGTTAAAAAAAAAAAAAAAATAGAACAAAAATAATTTTTCTGTAATAGTCTAAGATAATGCTGGAACAGTATGCATATGATTTTCTTTACCATGCCAGCGTTTCGATCTTTATTCATCTTCAGGGCCTGGGACTCATAAATATTGTTTAAATTATACGAATACATTACAGGATGTGAAAAAATGAATTTATACAATTGCTAGAATCAAAACAAGTGCAAATATTTTGATAATTAATTAGTTAATCATTAACTAAGTGTCACTAAACACCACTCAGTTTGAATATGATCAAGTTCGGCAGTCATCGTGAGAAAATAATACAAAGAATAAAAAATTATGACATCTGGTTAAAATCACGTTTTCGTTGATCTTTGTTTATAGGTATCCTAATAAGACTTAACAGGCACCCTTGTGCGTTCCGAAAATTGGTTGGACATCTTCATGACTCGTGCTTTTTTAAAATATTTTTCTGAATAGGTTGAAAATATGACGAGCTTCGGCAAAGAACCTTAGGAAACCTAAAGATATAATAAAACCGTATAAAACTAAAAACTAAGTATAAATAATATAACCTTGGTTCTAATTTCCTTTAATAGTGTAGGGCCTATAATCTTGCGTAGGACAGATCAAAACAGCTTAGGCTAGGCATACAATCTTTAGAAACTAATATCGTTAAAATAGTAGACAGTTGCTTTTCTCTGACTATGATAGTAATCCCTTGGCGTAGAGTTAATATAATCACGCTTAACAAGTAGCCATGGGAAACGCCATTCTAAATATGGTCTAAATGTCATAACAAATATGATGAAGTTCAGTTAGGGTGTCTTGTGAAAGACGTAAAAAAGCGAGAGAGAAAAAAATTGATTATATCTAAAAAATAAAACTACGCTGCGTTGTTTCTAGCTTCTGTTTTATTAATCCTATGGTCGAATTTTATGGTCAGTTTTATTTCATCATTTATTTGTTCAAAGCAACCATTGAAACATTGAACGCAATCTGCGGACTCTTTCAGTTCTTCCCTTCGCTCACTGAAATTCATGCTTTGAAATAATTGTAAAATGGCTCTGATGCTTTTATGCTCCGGATAGTACCGGATGGGGGGGGGGCGAATTTTGAGTTTTACCTTTGTAATTAGCTATTACTCCTTTACTAGGATAAAATCTACATTCCGGAGCGAATATTAAAGTCCTTATTATACCGTTGGTTTCGAACAATAAACACTTTTTTTTTTTTTTTGACAATTTCCTCTTTTTTATTTAAAAATCCTGAAGATGAAACAAAGTTGGGTCATTTAAATAATCTAAAGTTAATTAATTACGACGAAAATCTCAATTATTTCCTGTGCTTATGTTAAATGATTAAGATCGATAAAATACCTTATTATTACTTAGATAATTACACCTCCCGTTCAGTTTAATGAGATTATTTAAAAACAAATAAGAAGAAAATTTTATGGTAATAATTTACAATGTACGAGCCTTGTCGGAAAGAACTTTTTCTCACATGAATGCTACTTCATTCAAAAAAAAAAAAAAAAAATCATGCATACAAATTAATAATGAAGGAGGTATCCAGAAGAGTACTTTGTTACGATAATTTCAATAATAATAAAACTTTAAATAATTTTCAAAATGTTCTTATAGATTGAATAAAATGTTATAAAAAATCCAATAAAATAATATTAAATCAATTATGTGTGATGGAATGTTATTGCCTTAGGAACGTTTTCCATATTACGAACTTACCAGTGAGTTTCCATTGTTTATTCAATTCCTCTTAAACATAATTAGAAATGTTACATAAATTAATATTTAATTTCCGAGGAAAATGGTTTTTTCAGGTTTTAAATGATGAAATATTGTGAAATAACAGTGTTATTAATTGTGAATTGAGCCCATTTATCCTCGCTGTTTTCTTTTCTTAGTCCAACTGTATAGTACAAGTCGCAAGGAAAGGGAAATGTTGCCTGTCAATATTCAGTACGAGTTTTCGGTTGTAAATAATTAGAAAACTCAACACTACACGAAACGGCTCATGTGTTAAGTTTAAAAATTTAATGATATCCGTCAAATGATAAAATCATAAATAACGGGTGTAATCGTGTAACCCGCCCCCCATTTATTTTATCATAATGCGCCTTAATAATCAGAAAACGGCGTTTACTTTCCGAATCTCCCGTCCCTCTGCCTATCTCTATCGAGCCGAATTAATAATAGATATTATCCTATAAATTAATGGCACCCGAGGATATCCTGGTTAGGGCAGGTCAGCGGCTCACGCTAAGACTGAGCCCCTGAGACACGCCAAGGGCCAATTGAGAACCCTTTTAATTGTAAAAGCTCTTCGATTTTCACACCCGGATTGCGAATTGTTACAAAGTGATACTATTAAATTTTCGACTTTCCTGATGTCAGGATTGATAGCTAAAGGCTGGAACGAACTCTACAAAAAAGAGCCGGTTGAAAAAGTTTTAAAAGAAAAAAACTCCAATAATTCAAGTAATTAATAAATTATCACAATGCTATAATGAAATTGTTCACATCTCTGATGTCAAATACTATCAAAAACCCAGTCCGTCCATCCGTCCAAGCAGAAGCTACTAAGCCCATGTCTATATACAAGGCCCAAAGTACCTTCATTTCGATTATCATCTAAAAGTTCTTATTCCTAGTGAGAGATCTTTTTAACCCTATTTCTGAATATTTTTTCTTCGGCAATCATTTAATTTTTCGACGTTTTCGCCAATTCTTTCTTTAATTCTTCAACGTTTATAATAAAATTATATTCATAAAATTTGCGTTGTTTCGCAAAAGAAAACCCGTAGTCCCGCAACCCCTTCCCACCGATCCACTATTAACCACGAGATCCAAAGAATCAACTTTCTTCATAATCCCACCTTGTTTCATCCCTTCATTCTATTTTGGCCTCTTTTGAATTTTTTTCCAAACGCTAAGTCTATTTATTAAATATTTATTTAGCGAAAGAAAGGGACGCTCCGTTTACGTCGTTCACGAAGCAACGAATCTCCTCTACCCACCACTGACCACAATATCCAAAGAACAAACTATCTATATAAACCCACGTTGTTTTAATCTCTTAATTAAAATTTGGTCTGCTCTAACATTCTCGACCAAAATATCCACTTTTTGTGAATCTTTTCCCAAACAGTACGTCAATTTAATAATTATTTATTTAATAATAAAGACTGAATTTTTGAATTCCCTGATTTGGGATTTGAAAACCAGTCTATATAAGAAGAAGCGAGATTTTATTTACTCCTACAAGCATTAATTAGCAAATTTTAATTATTTAATTACATATGGCAGTATATTAGAATTATTTTAACATTCAAATATATCTGAATGTTGTTGACTGTGAGCGGGATCCATCCGCTTGTTGTTAAATGTCCAATACAATCACATTCTGTTGTTTTACGCTACTACAGATAAAAATAAATTAATACAGACTTATCGTTTTGGTTTTTAATTGCTTCTGTATGAATCCCGTGTAATTTTAGCCCTCACGTCATAAAACAACAACCTATTGTGCCGCGGTGTAATTAAACAAAAACCGACGGGTTAAAACAGCAATGCCGGATTCTTTTATAAGCGAAATTAAAAACAGCAAAAAAGGGGAACCCTTCGGTGCATTGGCCTCGGATGTTTTTGTTGGCCCGTAAGGAGTTAATGATAGATAAAATGGGGGGGGGGCATATCGGATTACCAGACCTTCGGCTTCTGCAATCCCCAGTTGAAGACTTTGCTTAAAACTTGCTTGCTCAACAGATGCACAAATACTACAAAATAAGTTTAAATTATCCAATAGATTTTGTCGTTTCTTGTTGTTTTAAATCCATGTCGTCGATAAGAGGCGCTACCATAAAAAATTAATTCATAAAAATGTAAAAACCCGTGATTTTTTTAAATTATTTAAGTAGAAACAATTTTTTAAAAATATTTTTGTTTGTATTTCATAAGCAAATATGATACTTGTTTGCACTAGTAGAAAAAAAAGCATAAGTTGTTAATCGGTACCCTTTATAATGGGAGAAACGTCGTTGTGTTAAATGCTGAAAAATATTAAAACATGCAATATCAAGGGATAATTGGATAATAAAAGTTATAATAATTAATGATGTCCAGTGTATGAGTATACTACTGGGATTATTCCACGGTTTAGACGACCTAAAAGACCACTAGATCAACTTCAGCCAATAGGAACGTGTTGTTTGGATGTTACCGATAACTTTGGTCTTCCCGTCCTCCGTTTTTTGGGAATTTTTCCATCTTCAGTATCTTTTCGATTTCGGTGACAGAACAACCCAGAGAGACCAATTCTTCTGGATTTAACATCAAAACGGATTTTCGATTTTTTATGTGCCCTGTTATTATTATTATTTTTTTAGTACGATATTGTGCTTATTGACAATCTGTGTCCACCCGAAACCTATGCTCAAAAGTTAGCCAGAATGATCATTTTAATTTAACTTTCTATTAAAAAATGTTTATGCTTTAAAGATTACTTAATTTATTTCTATTAAAGATTTTATTATATTATACGTTGACTCCAATCATCCTAGTCCTCCTCTTGACGCTAGTTCTGTCAGTCAGGTGCGTTAATCAATCATTCAATTTCAAAATTTTCCTAGTTTATAAATTGTTTTAAAAAAGGATCATCGATTGAAAAACTCAGTAGCCACTTGGCCCGACGTTAGTTTGTAAGAAGGGTGAGACAAGAATAAGATTATCTGCTTTACAAATCAGACAGGGTTTCTTTATTTTTTAATTTTAATATATATCCTAGTTATTCAGAAATAGTGAAATGAGGTCTGGTGTGATGTAGGTTTCAGAAAACATTTTCTTTATCGTGCCAACGTTTCGAACTTAAGAGATCACCATCTTCTTCACCAAAATCACATGAGTATAATGTAACGGACATAAAAATTGGGTAAACGCAGACTTCATGATGAACCGACATTATATGAATATTTAGCTCTTAAAATGTAATATATATATATATATAAATCTTCCGTAGGATCCTTAGCCAGACGGCGCAAAATCGAGGGGGGAGTTAAGCAGTGTGAGTCAAGAATCAGACTCTTCGATAATGCGCCGAAGGATAGAAATACTTGTTTCTAACTGATATTTTTATAATATCGATAAGCTGAGTTAAAAAATTGCTTGGAACACACTTAACATGAAAGTCGTCTTCGCATAGCGGCCATTGGCCCAGACGCAGGGCTTAATACACAAAAATATTCAAATTACACCCTTTTACTAATTTCTAATAATTTGGGTACAAAATTGATGTATATATATACCTTTGGCAGGGGTATAAGGAAGCAAGGTCTGTGTAAGCATCTGTAATCTGTAACTATCCCTTATGTTTATGCTAATTCTGATCTACGAGAATGGATTTTGAAGGAGGTGGATACAAACAAACTTAAATAAATAACCTGGAAAATCTTTGATTATGGCACCATCTCCTAGATAAACATTTCCTGGTGATATCCTAGTTAATCTTTACAAAATGGCCCCTTCTCCACACTAAAAATGCAACTTATGCCCAAATATAGACTTTTCATTATAGATTTTAACTTTTCCATTCATATTCTAGTCTCACTGATGACTACCCATTAGATTCACCGATTAAAGAGGCTGCTAATAAGTCGCACTCGTCAATGCGAATGACAAGGAAACTTCTTTCCTAGATAACATTTTTTTAATTTTTTCAACGGATGAACTTTGAAATCTTCTCAAAGGAGGCCGTTCAATTATCGATTGTTCATCCACCCCCACACCCGGGGGATGGAACGGCGCCATTTTATCCCAATGTTTACATCCCTCGTGTAGAATTCTTCGACGAGGGTGGTCCGCCCTTGCGCAACACGCGGGCGCGCAGGAAATATGAAACCAATATTCCTGTATTAAAAAATAATCCTTGCCAATTGAGACGGGCCTATTGTCAAGCCTGTTCTGGGGTAAGAATATATTTTGTTAAACCCAATCTGCACAGATCTATCATATCATTTTATGTGTGTTTAAACATATGAACAACACAGAACGATCATGGTTCTGAAGGTGCTGGGATAACATCAGGTTGTTTTGACGTGAATTGTTTGGCTTAAGATGGTCTAAAGGCTGTGAATCAAAACACGTAAGTAATCTTCAGTCGATTTCCTCTACCCATTGGATGAATTTAACCAAGGGTATTCTGTGATTCAGCCTTGTTTGCCCTCCAGGTTGCTATGGGTGATCATCGTGGGCGTGGGGAAGCAACGGGGTAATAGCAATCCTGCCCTGTAGAGGGACTTAATTACCGCCCCTATCTAAGCCCTCCCCTGTGAGATAACGCTTTTTATGTCACTCCGCCCCCGACTAGAAATGTACGATCAACTGGATATAAAACACCCATTACTGGTGGTGGTTTTTTTGTTGTTCTTGCCTTGGTCAGGGGGTGAATAAATCAAAGATTATTATCCAGAAGGCTTATCGAAAGCTACATAGATTGTCTTCTTTTTCTTATGAGTTAACAATCTCAATTTATTTATTTATTTTCCTGCACAACTTTTCATAATTTACCGGTAGAACATGTAGTGATAAAATCATACATTCTCGACAATCATGGGCACTTTGGAGATAAAACACACTGGACTATACTAATTTTCTTTGTGACTGCCAGGTTTTCATTAATACAGGGCCCCCGTATCTTCGCTTTTTGTTTGTCACGTCATATTTTAAAAAAGTATTAAAATTAAAAAAAAACTACAAAATCTGGATTACAAAGGAAGACACAAAACACAGATTTGTTAAAATTTATCTTAAAAAATTGGGGGTCAAATGGGTTTTACATTTATTTCCTTTCCTGTTTCGACCCCGACATTAAACGATACCAACGATAAAACAGCATCGTTTCGTCTCCTTTCCAAGATGAGAGGCCAGGAAATATGCGGAGGTGTTCCCCATTGTTAACACCCTTCAGACATTAAACCAAAGTGACAACTAGGACTGTGCATAAATCATGAAAAAATCCTTGGAAATAAATCAGCAACGTCGTAAAATATCTCTGGGCAAAATACAGCCTGAATTATTGTTTTATCCATTTATTAATAAGTGAAAAACTACAGTTATAGTTTGTCAGTGTGTGTAGAGATTAGTGACCGTTAATAGATAATTATTAGGTATCGTGCGATGGGGTCTGGTGTGATGTAGGTATCAGAAAAACATTTTCCTTATCGTGCCGACGTTTCGATCTTTTATTTAGATCATCCTCAGGGTCTGGGATTTACAAACATAGTTTACATTTAGAAAGTACATATAGGATGTGGAAAACTGAATTTATACAATGCCAAATATATTTTATATTCCATCAAAGTATTTCTACTCACTCAAAGTGTTTGTCTTCGTGTAATTGTGCCATGTCGTGTTGAGAGTGCCAGTGTGATTTTGTTGTTTAATGTTTATATATGTTGGATTTTGAAGGGGTGAGGAAGGAGGTGGGTATAGAAGAGACTATTTTGTATAAGTCGTCTGCTTCTTTGAGGTGAAAAGAGCCGACAAAAGGAAACAATGTGTTGGTAATGTTTCGGCCAGTTTATTTTTTCAGGATTATATAGAAAGATTTAAATGGGAAAAGGAAAGCTAGATTGTTGGACAATTAGACTATGCGAAAAATATTTGATGTGTGGAATGTAATATGATGTTATCTGTGTTGAATTGGATTAATGATGTTGGCGTAGCTGCGACTGAGTTTACATGTATCAGGTTTGTAATTGATGCTGTGTTTATCCTTGTTGATGTAAACTATTTCTAAAAAATTACGTTTAAATTTGTTTTGTTCTGGATGTAGTATTTTTGGATTTTTTAAGTCAAAATTGTGTTGGTGTTCAAAGTGGTGCGTAGCGAGTGGTGTAGGATTTTTTTTTTTTTTTTCAAATCGTAGATATGTTGCTTTACTCTCCTGTCCAGATATTGGGATGTAAGACCAATGTAAGTTGCTGGACAGTTTAAACTGTTGATCTTGTAGATTACGTCAGATTTATTTATAATTGGTGTGGGGTGGCTAGTAAATTAGGTTAGAATATTTTTGTTCGCAAGAAACAAAGTTGATTTTTCTATTTTAATAAGTAAAACAAATGAACAAACATGTCTAATACGGCCCAGACGTCTGAAATAAGCGAGGGAAGCGAACCCGGCAAAAAATAAAACACTACTCACCAATCATGTTTTGTGAAATGTTTTGAATACATACTATTGAAATTTAATATATACTATTGAAAATCATCCCTAATTTATAAGGTTGATTTTTTATGCAAGTGCATATTTCGTCCGTAATATAAATATCATATGTAATACAATATCCCTTTTTGACCGGCTTTGCTCGCCCGATAACTAAGTCAAATTCTATTTGACAGCTAGCCAATGACTATTGTAGATTTTAAAATAGATCATTGTGATCAAACGACGTAGCAAAATAGGTGAAAATATTTTTTAATGCGATGTTTCTCCCTCTCTCTAAACCTTATGTAATTTAGCTCAGTTTCCGCGTTCATTCAGTTTAAAACAATAAAGTGGAAAACCTCTGTGAATTGATTAGGATCGTTGATGATATCAGGTACTTTCCTAAGTCTTCTGTTCTTGTGCATAGGCATCAAACTAAAATTTATTGTGTGTTTTGTTAACCATTCACCACGTAATCCCGTAGGTGTGCCTGTTGTCGAAATTCACCCGAGAACTATATAAACCTGTTATTATTTAATTTTCATGATATTCCAGTTTGAGGATATTGATTTTTTATGATTTTGACACACGAAAAACGTTTTTTACTTGACAAGGCCTGTTGGATTAATATTTTCACAATTTTCGAACGGTTTATTTAACGTCCTTACATCGTTGAACTGTACATCTCTTATCGACATTCGTTGACCGTGTAATTTGTTTCTATTTATTCTAGAACGGTTCAGTGGATGCGAGTAATTATTAATTTATTTTTTGCTCGGGCGTCATCTTCACTGTTGCGTATCCGTGATGCTTGCTAAAATCCTTGTTGAAAAGTATGAAAATCAACAGAATGATTCATGGTATTCTATACTGTAATTTTGGTTTGGTTCCCAAAAAGAAATTAATAGCAGACAATATAAGTTTCGATTTTGGAAATCAATAAAAACTTACAATGTACGAGGAAATAAATCTAAAGAAATTTACCGTCGTTTCGGCTTTGACGTAGCAGCATAAATAGATTTAATCTCGTTTGATTTATCCATAAATTAGGGCAGCTGCTTCCGTCTCCTGGGGTTGATCGATTTTGCTCAAATTTAGATTCCACCAAGTCATGAAATTTATCTCGGATCTGAATTTACTTGATGAACCAGCAATGAAATATGAAAAGGCCCGTCCGGCCGATAAACCCACCCCAGAACTCATTAAAGGTGTGAGGGCTGCAGGGGCGGCATTATTTAATACCCGTCGGTGAAACATCCGAAAACGTGTTTCATTATTTAACCCCACCAATTATAACAGTTATTTTGAAAATATTACGATAGGTTTTATTCAGCTTTTCACGAGAAACCTCGTTCAAATGCATTATTAGGTGATTTCCCTGTTGCCCCGTCCTACACAGGGTTTATTTTTTTAAGTCAATAATTCACTCGGGGAACATCTTGACGGGCGTTTAATATTTAAATTTCTGTTTACTATGTTAAGGCGATAAAACTTCGTTATCGCCTGTAATTATTCAAGACACTTCCCTTTTCATGGCCGTTTTACCAAACTAAACAATGGAATTGTTCAATTTTGCATATGGCGCAAACTGCCAGACTGGATATTCTACACCGTGACATTTTTGGTCAATAAAGTTATTAATAATAGAAAGAGAAAAAACCCAGAAAGCGTTTCTCACTGCGTACAATGAAGTTTAGGATCACTGGGATAAATTCAATATTGATGAGACCGGCTGTGCAGATCGACCGGTTTTCCGAGGTATTTCTTAGAAGTCAACCATATGGACTTATAGTAATCTATCATTTATTTATAAACTAAACCTGATAAAAGTTTTTTTTTTTAATTTGTACTATGTCAATATAGTAGCAATTGAAAACGAGAAAGAAGAAATTCATTACTCCTATAACATTCGTATAATTTACTAAGAACATCAGTCAGTAGCACTATCGCTAGTTTGTAAGTCGGTTTTGGCGGGTTTGAGGGACTTCGTCGGGTTGAGTGGTTTCTGAATTTAAGGGTTTATGTCGTTTGTTCTAACGTCGGTAACAGGAAGGTATAATGAAAGCTTGAATAAAAGAAATACATATTAAGTTCTGTATGTGTACTTTAGTTGAACATCTACGATTTTTCTTAGCATTTCTGTGTGCTGATATTGGAATATTTGGCTGCATTCCGTACTTTCAGTCCTTAAGCTCATATCGCCTACACTAAGGCGCTATAAAGCAGTCTCCGAATGAAATGTAAGTCAGTGTCACACAGTAGTGTGAGGTGTTTCGAAGGTTTTAAGTGAAAACGATAGAATTGGGGAAATTTAAAAGGGTCTCTGTATCTGCAAAGATCAGGGTGATGGGTTGAGGACGGGATGTCAACCGCACACACTTGGGAAAGTGTGGGCCCCGAACTGCTTCTCTGAGGAACTCCTGCATACGTGATATGGAAAATGCAAAACCTTATTTATTTTTTCATTATGATACTCCACAAATCCATATTGCATCAGAGAGAAATATTTTGCTAATTTATTTTACTAAAATATAAACACTTAAAACACGAGGTTACTTGCAATAACCATAAACTTTTCTTAACGTTAAAAATTAATTGAATCTTCTTTAATTTTACCCATGCGGATAAGAGCTTAATTAGTTAGTAACGAATTCATTCTAATTAAAAATTCATTATTGATTCTATAAACCTATCACTTTATAGGTTTTATAATTAACAATTTATTTCAAACAAAACTTCATTTGTGAAATAGGCTAAGCTTTGGAATGAAAAAAATATCAGTGAAATCTAAGAACCTAATAACTACTGCTTTCCCAATTTGTAATTTTTAGTTCAGATTTAAATTTGCAAAATGGTTCACGTAGAAAAGTATATTGCAAAATTTTTTTTAGGAAGATATGATAATTTCAAAAGTAAAGTCAATCTTGGCATCAATTTCGGAAAAGGCTCTTTGCTTGAACATTGCGAATCATTTTTAACTTTTAACTAACAGGCAGGATTAACCCGCGACGTAAACAGAAAAACATCCTAAAGGATCTTCAGAGATCTACTATAATAAACCTCCCTTTACCCTTCACCTGCTACCCAGCCTTTAATGAAACATTATTATTCTGACTTTTTGGACTTTTGCCCCGACGGGGGTATGTGTCTATACATCGGGAGTTCACCCACCTCGTTAAGCGGCTGGATCTTAAGGCACATGCCCATGAGATCGTCGCTTCCCTACCAATGGGATTAGGCTCAGGCGGAGTCTATCGACAGCTAGATCATTTCAGCCCCAAACGCGTTCAAATTACAATCTATCCAAATACTAATTAATTTCGATATGTCAGTCACGCAAATAAATAAATTCATGGTTGGTGGAGTATTGATTATTCTTCCATCGGTTTGCGCACAGTATTAATAATCTAACCCAAATTAGGGTGGATAAGGCATAATAAATATCCATAATTTAGGAGTGTTAAAGGTGAGAACACCAAGGGACAAGTTGCCCATTTCGACGAGTATTCGTTCGTTTCATTTTCAAGACCCCACGACCTTCGTCTATAACTTAGACGCTCTTCTTGAGGACGTTTTACTCGTTTTCCGCTAGGACGTTCCCCGAGAGGAAAAAGTATAGGGGTCGATTCAGTAATCACCTGTTTGGTCTAGGGATACCGTCAACGATACCGTTCACTTTGATCGAGAAACGTGTAACGTTTATCACTGAACCCTGGGCTTATTGTTCGGCAGCAGCTTGAAGAGATTGATCGGAGATCTTTTTCAGCGTTGACCAAACAAGTGATCCTTTTATTAAAACCCATTATCAACATACATTAAAATAGTGTTTTATGATTTAAATTGGAGGCGGTTTGCGAAGCTGTCACTTTTAAGGTCCTGTGGCCTATTTTCTTTTCGACTTTGTGTAGAAACAACCTAGTTAAAGCCTGGCTTAATAAAAGTAATTCCAACCCGAGCAACGGGCCAGGGCGTAAAGTTGTGTCGGGCAAAAGGGAGCAATTCCAAGAAAATTAGCCGAGGCGGCAAGGTTGCACAAAATGAGATCCAGGTAAAAGTTTCGAAATGAGAGAGAAAGAGAGAGAGAGAAAGGGTTACAAATTAGTATAGCGGTTGCAGGGAAGTTTTAAGTCGGCTGAAGCCCCCTCCCCCGCCGGATATTATAGGGTTAATGCCAGGTATTTACCCCTCGGTTGGATTTATAGGGCTGTTTAAACCGGGGGCAGATCGGGGGTGGTTCTAATTGATAGGCGAGGGCCGTGTGCCTGGTGGTGCCTTCCGTGCACCATCTCCGCCTTGTCACATACTCTCCCTACACACCCTCGGCTTCTCTATTTCCTATCCTTCAACCTCGAATCAAGAATGTACATATATATATATATATATATATATTCATATATTTGTATATACGTATAAATAAATATATACAACTGAATTATATACACATATCGGTCGTCTCACTCGGTGAGAGCGTGCGTGTTCTTGAGTATCCTTCAATCCCATGACATTCGGTCTGTACAATTTGCCAAAAATACAAGCGACTTTAGAGTGTTTCGACATACAAAAAAGAGATTCATAAACAATCAAGGCACATATAATCTATTAAAAACTAGATCAAACGTATCACAGAATGTGAGGGATAATCAAACTCTATGAAATAAGTTTGCGCTTTATTTTTCAAGTAGACGTTAGAAGATTTCAGAACGAAAGCTTCTGATCTAGCATGGCATCAATTCCTCCACCCTTTTCAATATTTATCTAAGCCCTCGAGTAATGTTCAACCCTTCTATTGCACTCTGTACAATGAGCAAAAAATTGACAAGTCGAGTTAAAATTGAGTTTGGGCAAGCAAAAAACATACTAAGAGGCAACTTCATGCCACTTCTGATTCAATACAACGATAAAAAGGGGACCACATTTCTTGCATCCATCTTATATTAGTTATTTTCCTTCGATCTCCTTAAAATAATTATTTTGCAATATGACGAAATTTTTACAGACGTGTAAATATGTATTGACAGTGATAAGCAGGTTGTGTTAAAAACTTCTCTATAATGTATAGATTAGTTATTTAATTTTATTTAAGTTTTCAAGTCACACATTTTCAAAATTTGGTTTCATGCTTATTTAAAATAATGTTTTTTTTAAACTTTTAAAATACATCTCCAAAACCTGGGGAAACACAACAACCTGGTGATATCTTAGGTACCCGGGCACAGAGGAATTTTGGATAATGAAAAAGCAGACAAACTGGCCAGAGGAGGATTTGCAAGACCATACATAGGCCCTGAACCTTGGGATAACAAAAACAAATATACAATCCTCCTCCATCCATCCAAGTAAACAAAAGGAGAAGTGGATAAACTCGGGCGGTGCTAGGCACAGTAAACCTATGGTGAAATTACGCTCACCAAGACTGGCCAATTCACTGCTAAAGTTGAAGAGGGCTCGACTCAGAGGAGTGATAGGACTAGTAGTCGGCCACTAGCATCTGACAAAACATCTACACAGCATGGGCATGTATAACGATGATTCCATCTGCAGATTATGCAATGAGGAGTAGGAAATAGAAACCCATACCATCTTCTAATGCGAAGCAACGGCCCAATGGGGATTTAACGTAACACGCGAAAAAAATTTAGGGAATGAAACTGTTGCAGCGACAATGAATGACCTGGCACTTCAAAGAAGAAGAATTGAGTAACTAGGGAAGTACAATAAGCCAAAAGGCTGCAGTGCATGGGGAGAACGAACCCGCTTCCTAGTAGTCTCATTGCCAATACCATTATTATTCCAAACAAAATCGTTTGCGTTTTAATTTTATAACATAGTGGTGCAAGGATCAGTACACTGTTTGGCTTAGGCAAGGATATAATCCGGGCTTTCCTTGCAATTTAACTTGGAAAGTTGCTTAAATTGGATGGAAAACAGGGGTTATTTACAAAATTTCTTAGAATTTGCCACTTTTATCATCTCCGAGACAAATAAAACTCAAAATCGTACCAATTTTTAAATCTTAATACCTTGTAAAGGGTTAATTGGTCGTATTAAACTGCCTACATTTCCAAGTCAATATATTGTCAATGTGGGCAATTACTCGGGAACTACATTTAAGCCCTTTTTAACAAGATAGTTCCTACTCACAGTAAGTTGTTTTGCAACGATCCGGATTTCGAGCTTTTTTGTTCATCATCAGGTTGAAGGATTTCTACGACCACTTCTCTCGACGTGCATTGCCAAAGTGAAACCGCCGACTCCTCCGCCAACGCGACGGTCCAATTAGCAGCTGATTTTTTTAATGGCACTCAATTTGAACGTGCGGAACGCGGAAATTATAACACAAATAAATATTACAATAACATATACTTAATAGTATTAAATTACTATAAAAATATTAACAATTAAAATAATTCGTTTAATTACTAACATAATATTATATTAATTAAATTAATTAGTTTAATTATTTGAATGTTTGATATTATTTATTATTATTAATGGGAGTAACTCCCATTTTAAATATGTACATAAATAATATCTAACATCCAAATAATTAAACTAATTTTTATAGTAATTTAATGATATTAAGTTGTTATTATTATAATATTTATTTGTGTTATAATTTCCACGTTTCGCACGTTGATGATGAGCAAAAAAGGTCGAAATCCAGATCGTTGAAAAACAACTTACTGTGAGTAGAAACTATCTTTTTACAAAGGAAACACTACACTCACCTCATCATTTATCATTTCTACTACTTTTAAACTGACTTCCTTCTTACTAATTGCAACATACAAATTCAAAGTACGCGGCCATTCATTCGCTCTTCGTAGCTAATTACAGTTTAAAATTATTATTATAGAAAAAAAAATGTGTAAATTCAATTAAACTAAAGTCAATTGTAAAGTTGTCATCGTACGTTAAATAAAAGAGTTGAATTAAAGTAACCGGATGAAATAATTGGCTTTGATGTTGGGTTTTTTCTGTGGCATCGCTCATTAAACAACCAATTTTAATTAGTTGGATAGGTTTACCTTTTTACGAAAGTTTCAATGAAAGGCGTTCAAACATTTATTAACAATTGTTTTATGAGCATAAGATAAAAATTAGTGTAGAGATTATTCTATTTTTTTCTGAAACCAACATCACACCAGGCCACATTTCACAATATCTGAATAATAAAAATTAGTCTCCCGAAGATGGAATATGAGTCGCGGCTCTAACAAGAAGGCGAGGATAGGCTTTTTTTTAATTTCAAAACAATTTTCCATCACTAGAAAAAGATAACATAATGAGAAACTCTCACTAGGTTATATTAAATCCAACCCTACTTGCAGAATAAAGGGACGTTGGCCTAGAAAACAGTGACGGCGAATAGGAGAAAATAAAATTTAAAAAAATATATATACATATATGTGTGTGTGTGTAACAAATATACTATATACGATACTATATACTTACTATACATATAATATTATATATATACATTATATATACATATTGTATGTATGTATACTATATGTATATATATATATATATATATATACACAATACCCATATAGTATATACATACATACAAT
>CM077109.1:23111618-23148583 GCA_039619505.1 Cimex hemipterus | reverse complement strand
CCAGTTACTCCCTCACAAACTTAACTTCTTACCTCTCTCCCTCCTTCCCATTCTCTCTTCTCTTCCTCCCTCCGCTCGCTTATTCTATCACCCTCTATCTATATCTCTTTCTCTTTCTTTTTTTTTCTTTTCCATTTTTGAAAGAAAAAATTGTAAATTATTCTTTACCAATGATGGTATTTCTTTTTAAAGTATTAATAAAGCCTTTTTATTATTTCCCTTGTAAATATTAGATGAAAAAGACGTTTCCTTATTAATGTGGGCCGATTATTTTGATGCTTTGAGAACAACGTAGGAAATTATATTTTTATGATCTTAATACATTCCCTTTATCCTTCATCATTAAGACTAAAATAATGATAATAATAAAATGCGAGAACATATAAAAAACTATATCAATAGCAATAACTTAAGGGTCGGTTTTATCAAGGGCAGACGGTAATGGGCCGTATATCAGTGCTGTCGGCTAATCTCCGGAGAGGCGGAATAATTTTTCCCCCTTTTTTATAAACCCACCCCAGTTTTATATAGCGGCTCGGGGGTGGTTGAATTTTATCAGGGGTGGGGCCTGGGCTCAAATTGCCAGGTGCTTTATAGTCGGCCCAGGAGCCTTTAATGGCCGAATAAAAGGACTGATTTATATTCCTAAGGGAAAGAAAGAAAATTAGATAACAGGAGCGAGGGAGTTTTCGAGGTGGGGTGGATTTCTGAGGGGGGCTGAATCAATGTGGGGCGTGCGCCGTGGATGAGATCATCTCCCGCCTCCAGGCTGATTCTCCATTACAAAACATTCGCCCTTCTCCAGCCCTTATCGGAATTGGCCAAGTTCGGCCCCTTTCAACCTGGATATTTTCGCCAATTCTTTGATTTAAGCGTATTGGGGCGTTGCATGCCACGACAGCGTTTAATTATAAAACAAACATTTGAGGTGTTTACACCGCGGGGCTGCTTATTATCGACTTTTCTTTCCAAAATTAAGGTCGACCTGCAGTAGTTTCCCCCTATAAAATAAAATGTTCAACGTTCAATCGAGTTCCTTTTTGTAAGGTTGGCCCTTAAAAATGCCTTTGCAAGAATGTGCAAAAAAATGATTTGGAAATCGTGAGATGCGGTCTGGTGTGACGTAGTTTTAGAAAACTTGCCTTCTTGCCTACGTTTCGCTCATTATTGAGATCATATCATTTATCAAGTTTTACCCATTGTCGGCTACTTTCACTTCAAGGAAGCCGACTCCTCAAAAATGTTTTTCTATCCTCACTTCCTTCTCCCTTCAAAATCGTTATTAAAATTATTTAAAACACTGCATAATTCGACGTCGTCTGATTAATACCAATCATCCAAAAAATAAGCAGTATTAGCTTTAAAAACCCTCGAAGTTCAAAAATACATTTATTACTTAAAACATCTACGAGAGAAAAAAACAATAACACATAGTTTTAAACACGAATGAAGACAGTACCAACCTAAAAAAAAATGACCACATCATGTTCGACTTAAGGAAATGTACCACTGATTAACTTAAGTAACGTTTCACTAACGTGTAAAAGGAACTCAACAAGACACACAGACCAACCTCGCAAAAGACTATCTGACAGACTAAACCAACTAAGAAAAGCCAATTAAGTCTAATCAAATTTTTTACAATTCTGCCTTTTATTTTTTTCTTTGAAAAGCTCCTTTTCATTTTGTGTTCTTCAAATCTGTTATCGTAATACAAACGCCCGTTAATTCAATGTATAAAAAAGTTAGAATATTTTTTCATTTTATATTTCTATAAATTTATAAGTAAATCATCGTGTAGCAACGCTTACATAAACCGGATAGATAAAGGCATAAAACGGTTAAAATGTGCAATATGCACAATTTTCTGGAGTTTTTTATTGTAAAGTTCTAAACTGTTGTTATCCCATTAGGGGGCAAAACGGAAAAACGAATTTTACCATTTCGTCCATTTTCGTAGCTTATTTTATCCTAATTTTCTTATTATTCAAAATATAGCTATTTTCTATATATTTTTCATTTTAGAAACCTTTTAACCACCACATTAGCATCGCTGATATTCAAGTAAGAGTATAAAACACGATAAGTTTCTATTTCGTTTATTTTTATAAGCTCATTTCCTGATATAAAACGTAAAACACTTATAGCAATTGCACTACTGTATTCAGTAATTGAAAACATTAAAAAATTAAGACATGTTCTGGATATTTTTTGTTGAAAAAAGTTCCTATCAACCTTTTCCATCCCATTAGAAAAGCTTGCATTAAAGCAAGACCTTAAAAATCCAATAGGTTGTGACATTTAGTTCATTTTCGTTTTGTAACCCCAGCTCACTTCAACTCGTAGTTCTGATACACAACCAGATAATTCAGAGTATAAAAAGGTTGAAAATTAGAAATAAATTCAATTGTTTTATTAAATAGATTAAATAGATAAATTGATATATAGTACTATAAATGTTGCATCATGTAAATACATCCATATATATGTTGAATTTGTCATTTGAGTCTCTTGTAGGATAAGTTGCCCAGTGGCAATGCTCTTCCACTGAAATGTGTTCCATCTTCACACAATAAGATTTCGTGATCAGTTTCGCTTCCAATATCTTTGGAGGATTTAGTAGGGTTGGAATAACTCTCGTATTAATAGATTATTGTGGGTTATTCAGAAATCGTAAGATATCGTTAGTGTGTTCAGAAATACATTGTCTATCGTGCCGACGTTTCGATCTTTATTAAGATCATCTTCGGGGCCTAGGATTTACAAACATCGTTTAAATTTAACAAATACATATAGGATGAGAAAAAATTAATTTATACAATTTTTAGTTTATTGCATTGCATAAATTCACTTTTTTTATATCCTACATGTATTTGTTAATTTAAAGAATGTTTGTAAATCCTAGGCCCTGAAGATGATCTCAATAAAGATCGAAGGCTGCATCTCACGATTTCTGAATAATTATCGGCTAACGGTCACTTATCACCACACTTTATTGTGTGTGTTCATCGATTGATGACAATTTTTATACGGGGTTTTTATGCGTTCATGTGCAAAAGGGATGGGTTGGTCGTTATGAATAGTGTAATTTGAAACGTAGAAATGAGCGATTGGATCGTCTAGAGAGGCGTTTGGAAATGGAAACCTTGATTCGTCGGAAAACCGTACGCCCCCTGTCTTGTAAATTAAAAGTGCGCTTTCAATATCTAATTTTGGTCGTGAATTAAATAGTCTTTTTACCTCTTTATAACGTCGGTTTGTTTGCTATATTTTCAGTCTTACCTGGGGGGATTCCAAGTCAGTCGTTTATCCATAAAAAATATACTCACCAGACCGATTTCTGAATAATTATCGATTAACGGTCACTAATCACTACACATTATACTCACCACTTATACTCACTGCAGGATAGATATATTTACCTAAGATAAAATTTATCTGTACGCTTTTCGTTAGGCTTGCTTATCTTCATTGTCCACTTTGTGAACCAAACTGTTGATTCAATCAGGTATTGTAGTAAGTGTTAAGTGTTAATTGTGGGGTCCGAATTACTTGTAAAAATCGCTGTATCAACGTATGATGAATGTAGGTGTTGAAATGCTAACATGTTTAATAATATCTGCAGTGTATACTGAAAATAGAAATGGGCCAAATATGCTTCCCTGGGTATTGCCCGCCCTAATGCGTAAAGTGCGAATTCAGTGCCTTGCCGGCTTCGGGATATAAAGTTATAAATTTCAAGAAAAAAAATGCAATGCAGTTGTTTCATCTTAATACAATAGTATGTTTACTCAAAGCATACAAAGTCAACATGATACTTTTTTAGCAGGAAATAATGTGGATCTTATAAGTCCCAGTATTGTAGAAAGGGTTAAAAATTAAAAAAAAAACTAAAAGATGTAAAAGTTCTACTCATATATGAACCGCGTTGATTATTTTGTAAATTCATTTTCAAAATAAAATTGTAAACATTTATAAAAGACTGGTTCTTTTAATCTCGCAGTGCCGAGACAGGGGATCTTTTAAAATGTACTTTTCATTGTGTTTCTTACATTTCGGGACTTATACATTTTTCATTATATACGTTTCACTCACGAAGGTCTGAAACGATGTAATTCTATAAAGGACCCCAAATTCGAATAAAAGATGGAAAATGTAAGTAGTAGTTACTTAGTTGTGTCGGCTGTTAATTTCAACAATTATAACCGATTGTCGACGGCGTTCCACGTTTTATAGACGAGATAAAAAAGGCACGCGATCGTTTCTAAATTCGCGTTTCGTATCTGATTTGTGTTAGTGCTTTGTTCCCTTATTAGCCCCCGCCTCGGTTTAAAAAAAGTATGGATCGAGCCCAAATATTTTTATTAACAATATTAAGAAATAATAGAGCAATTGATCGAAAGGGTCGAAATGAAACATGGGATTTGAGCCGACCGGCGGACAGGTGACGTTGCCAGGTGAGTGCTTGCTGGAGCATGCGATGGGAGCCAACTGTCCCGACTATCACGGGACATAGTTCACTTAATTAGCCGGTTCGGCAACGGCCGAAAAATCGTGTAACTTATGTTTTCAGTAGGGTAATTTAGAATAGAACACTTCCCGCTCTTGGCCCTTTGTTTTCCGTCGGCTTGCCAAAATCGCTCTGGCTTAATAGTCATTACAACTATCATGCATATTGACTCGGTTTGGTGTCAGATTGACTGATTAGAAAGTAGCACTATATAGTCCATCCTTCAAGTAGCCAACCAATTAGGATTCAAAATTTTATTTAATTAATTAATTTTCAAGTTTGGGTGTTATTTTTTTTTATACAGCTCAAAAATGTTACAGAACAATAGTCATACATTAGACAGTCAGCCAGTTCGATTTGAATTCACAGCTTTGTATTTTTAGTTTTGGTTGTTGTTATTTTAATAAATTATTGGATTCAGCAGAAAAGGTGACAAAAAAATCCATCAGTGTCAGGCTGAAAAGACTTGATTTCACTATATACCTTTCTTAGAAACCGATTTGGATCCACAGTCTACTTAATAGTTTTGAACGTTCTTCCTGAAGGTGATCATGCCGACCCTGATACTTCAGGTAGTTCACCTATACCGTTATATGGTTTGATCGCTAGTACTTCCCCTAAGCCAGACGCTAAGAACGTCGCTTCCGGAACAACAGAGTTAGGCTCCAATGGTGGCTTTCGATAGCTAAGACACTTCAGCCACTAACGCATGCAAATTAACCTAACTAAGTTTTATAATACAGTCGAACAAATAAATACATTCCACTATACGTCACGTGCATTGCACTCATTTACGATTAGTCGGTGAAGTATTTAATAGTCTTGGTTGTTGATATACGATAGATAAACTAATTGTAATTTATCAAAATTGAAGTTATGCAAAAAAAATTACCATTTTCATATGCAGTTAATGACTGTACATAGATTATTATGTCTGTCGGTAATTATGGCGTAGAGGATTAGTATTAATAACTGTGCTACGGATTAAGAAACATAATAATACGGAGATAGAGGTAGAAAGAGTAGAATCAACAAGACTGGATGGATCAATATTCCCAGAATGTAAAAACTATGGATAAACTTATCTTATAAATTATCTTGCATTAAGCAGGAAACTAAGCTATATTCGCAGCAGGCGAGATTATATAATATATAAAAATATAGTATTACATGAATGAAATAAGTTTAGGTTTGCCTGAAATTGATTAGATCATAGTATTTGTGTTTTCGTGGTTTTCAATATAATATATCAAAAAATTGCCATTATTGTACAACCTCCTTAACCTTCAATCAACTGGGCTTATGAGCGTTTTGTAAGCAGTTATATTCTGAATATCCAAATAATGGCAAATTATCACTGAAAATATAGATTATTCCATGTCTCAATTCGGTTCCAGATAAGAAAAAATTCAATTATTGGGTCGAAATATAATAACAATCATCGTACACGAAGAGGGGTCGAGAGTGTGGGGTTGCGTGCTGGGGGTAAAGTAGTAATTACTAAGATAGTACCCTTAGTCGTACTATTTCTACGCATACGTAATGTTCCGGTGTTGTCACCTTCGGCCCTTCGAGTTCCGTAATAAAATTAAAGGTAGAGGAAAAGAGGAAACATCCACTGCGAGGATTGATGATTACAGACTTTAACCTAAAATGAGGATTTACTTTAGATCGATTGATTATACATTCACGGAATCCGTGTACAATTGGTTAAATAATTGTTCTAAGAAAACAGTAATACACAGTGGGCATTATTGCAAGCGTGTAATTTTCCTAAACCTATTGGCCAAGGCTTTTTGCAACTGCCAAAAGGTTTTTCTCACCGACCCTATAATTATGGACCGTATTATTTTAGTATACAGGGTTTCTAAACGTTACTTTCTTCAACTCCAAACTGAAATATTTTTCAACTGATTTATAGAAATAATAAATAATAGATAATCAACCGGATTAATCTACTGGGCCAGCCTATGCTTTGATGAAGAGGTGAGGATATGAAGATGGCGTTTGAGTGAAAAGTAAGCTAGCGTTAGACGGATCCACTGAGTAGTATGATTTGAGCTCAATGCGAATCTCACTCAGTATTGAAGGCGTGACCTTTTATGTGAGGTTCGACTATAGACTACTATCATATCTGACACTTACTGAGAGACGATAGAGACCTAAAATGCAAACGAAACCATGAAGTGAGTAATTTACCGGTTTGTCAAACCGCAAGGAAGGAGCTGGGCACCATGCTACGCTGGAGATGTGCACGACTCCATACACTGGGCCAATACGTAGGCCAGCCCTTGGCCCAAGATAGTCTCAATAGCCCCATTTGCTTACTTTTCCTATGCCGCTGGTGCGTTTTTCTATTTGGCTAGGGGTATAATTGCTATTTACATGTTATTGAAAGAAACCACAAACCACGCCGTCCAATGGCGTGCCAAAATGGAGAGGGGCCATTAGGTTAGTTTGTCGACAAGCTCTTGGTTTGAAGCTGTATTAAATAAATTTACCAAAATTAAAAATAACTAGACTATGGATGCCAATCGAAATTGTTGGCAGTTTGAGGGATAGAATGTAATGCTTATAATCCAGTCTCTCCAGTTTAGCACCAAGGCTGATTTTCTGTAACGTTCTAAATTTCTGCTGCTGGGCTGTATGCAATAAATTTGCCAAAATATCAACAATCAAAATTATTAACTAGACTGTAGGCCCAAATCAGTCTAGTTGACTGTCTGAGAGAGGATGGACGATATATTAACGCGATCCAATTTGTTCATCCCCATGGATTTATACCAATTTCAACGTTATTACAACCGGGAAAAAACAGAATATTTTTTGTTTCAGCTTGGCTCAGTAATTTTTACACTTTATGTCATGACTTAAGTTAAGGTTTTAAAGGATCCTAAACCCTTGTAACGTTTCCTGTAGATCGGTAGAACTGTTTCCAACTTATTACCGTTTTTGTGCTACTAGAAAAATAGGAAATATTGAGAGGAAGGAAAAGGAAAAAATAGGAGAGCGAAACTTTTGTGATATATTTCCCCTCAACAATTTGTATTGAAGTAGATAAGAACAATATTCGGATGTATAATTAGATGTATGTTTTAGAACGTGAGTAGTTGAGACTTAAAACTACCTCCCACGATGTGAACTGGGGCTGAAATTGTCACCAATTTAATCAATCGGTCCTGAGCCGAAGGGGGTTGTCCCAGGTTTGCGTGTACTGTACAATAGAAGACCCACCATTGTCCACCCCCGCTTTTGTTCTCTTCTCTCTATTATGACCTACTACTTAGTAATTATAGATACACTGGCACACTCCTACTTAGTAGATTGCCTCGGGGTAAGTATTGAGACCCTGGCACGCTCGATTGACCGCGGTCAATCCTCCGGTAGGCCGAGTCAATTCCAAAAAGGGGCCCCCCTCTGTCCAAACAAACCATCTGCTTTAATTCCCCGGTTCAACTGCTCTCGACATATTGCCGATTGATTGTTTAACTTTGATTTTTGTTCTGTAAATATCCATTTGACTACTGTTTGTTATTAGCTGTGGCTCACCATAAACGTTTCATTTCACCCAGTTTATTTGACGTTTTGCCTAGTTAAACTTGACTAACTAGACTTAACTTTTGGAAAAAGAAAAATGTTTGGTCCTGCATAAATTTACTTTACTTTCGCATTTCCTTGAACCGCTGTGGTAAATAAAAATAATTATCCCACATGCCATATCAACTTATTTAAAGAGCACCAGAAGTTTGACAGAACTCGATAACAGAAGATGCAGTGACAAATTCCATGTTGGTCGGTCTACCCAGGGGCAATGCAAGATTTGATAGTATCTAGGTTTCAGAATTTATAAGAAGAAGGAGAAAGGATAATCACATAGTTTTTCATGGCTGATCATCTACGAAATATTGGTGTCGATATCTGATTGATATACAAATTCTAGAGGGAAGTAGAAACGACCCCAGGCTCACTTTCTTTCAGTCTGCGGAAGAAAACATGTTGGAATTCATAATACAAACATAAGAATCATAATAGAAAAAAATATATACTCAGAACTCTATGGATGGGCACAGTGTCTTTCAAGTGGACAGTACAGCTTCCACGTCACCTAAAAGAGCAGCTCGGTATGAGATCAGAACGAGTGATTAAACCACACAAGTTACTAAACTGCACAACTACAGCATAAATTAGGGTCAACATTCACTCTGTTCCTCAACAAAAGAACTGAAGGATATGAACATCCATTTTCAAGGGTAGATTTAACATGGTATACAGTACAGGTGTTGTTCTTTGTGATAGTAATACTATAGTTAGTTGTAGTATATAGTAATAGTTAATAATAAGTAATAGTATATATTTAGTTATAGAAACATTAAATATCATTAATTTTCTTAGAAGCCAATGGCTTGAGGTTTGAAACAAGAACGGTCGTGATGAGATTCCGGCCCATGATATATTCCTGAGGTACTCCAATGGTCATTGCCAACCATTTTTAATGAATGCTCTGAGAAGCTCAAAAGAGCTCCCTTTTTGTAATTTATTGTGTCAGGTTATCTAAATAACTTCTTCGAAAAAAAAATTGCTTTTCTTACCAAATGCGTCTTCATTTAGGTGAAGATTTTGGAAGGTTGTTTTCTTGGTGTTAAGCAGTTGGTTTTACGTATCAGTTGGCTATTGGAAAAACAAGTAACAGTGGTACAAAAAGGTATACACTTCCATCTTCTGTTTTGTTTTTTGTTTTATCCATTAATAATAAAGCAACAAGGTACCACTGCCTCACTAAATCTGAAGATATGGCCAATAAAATCCATGGTTAAATTAAGTTTCAACCTCCCGCGGTGCTCCCGAGTTACTCCCTCCTTCCAGGAGCGGGATCCTCAAAAGATGACGATCATCCCCGCCGTTTTACCAGCCTTCTAAATCCTCCTCGCGGACGGTTCTTATTAAATTGTTTGAGAGATATCACGATTTCGATAATTGATCCGTCGATGGGCTCGGTGGCGGCGTTTACGCCTCTCTACGGTTCACTGAACAGCGGAGTCATAAAAATGATAAAGAGTTGACCCCTGTGATCATTAAGAAATCATAACCCGGTTGAATGATAAATCTCGTAAAGGCATCTAATGACCGGTTCTTTATCCCTGTGCTTGATTTATACATTTAACTTGTATGGATTCGCGATCAAACCAACTAACAAATTGCAAGATTAACAACCTGCAGAGGAAAAATTACTGATACGACACTGACTATATAAGTAAATTAGAAAAACAATATCAGTATTTTAAGCTGAAGGTAAAAGCTAGGTGTTCAAACTGGCTTGCTTTCCCTATTCAAAAGACTGCTTATACTTAAATCTATTTAAGAAATATTTGACATCGGCCTACAATCTTGTAGTTCTTTATATCTATAAAACAAGCTTGAACAAAAAAAGTGATAGAAGTCGGTGTAAGAGATGTGTCCTTTTGGTAGAAATCTGTCTTAAATGTTAGTTGAAAAGTTTAGGGCAATGGTTAGTTAGACATATGTCCTTCCTTGTATTGCATGTTCTACTGGTTCATTCATACATTTTTAGTCATGTTGAATAAGTAATAACATGTTCCTATTAGTTTAGTTTTGTACAACATTTCGGTACGACTTTCAGTGGGATGTTAAGAGAGATAGAGTCCTCACAGCATCAGACACGTCATATTTTTGTATGTTAAGAAGGTTCTTATAAATAGGAGGAAATTTTGTTACACTTCGAAGTTGATGGTCGGTGTTGGCGAATCTTTGAACTCAACAACCGGCAATGGGTTTGAAACTGTTCCTCGTTGAACATGGTGCCAGGCCAAAACGCATTTGGCAAACATTAAAAACCCGCGAGTGAACACCGACCCCCTATAAATGACCCAATGCCGGTGTACCATGAAAAGAAAGTATTTCTCAGCTTTGCATTTGCTGCAGTTCTTTTGAAGTCAGAAGCAGAACTAGGTATTTTTTGGAGTTTGGATTCATCGCTCACCAGTTTTCCAGGCGAGTTCGGTGATAGTCAACCACTAATATATCATAATGTACAGATCATTTCTAGTCTGATAAATTTGATCGCTTATTACTTGATTCCACTAGTTTGAAGTAAATTCTTTTGTAGTAGCATGGGATCGGTTCTTATTTTGGTTGTACATTTTCTGCTGGTTTTCCAAAATAGTTCGCTGGTAATCAACCATTAATTTATCGCAATGTTAGATTAGAGATTCGATCACTTTTGCAATAATCTACGATCTTTGCTTTTCAGTAGATGCTGCAATTCATTAGAGACGTGCCTTACATTTCCCCTTACGAAATAAAAAGTATACGTCGGCTACCAGGCTACCATCATGGTGATTCTGATACTGATATAGAGCAAAAATTATGTTTTATCGGTTCCATTAGGTCTTGCATTTAATGCCAAGTATTTTCTTACTTTAATTTGAACTAACTTGTCGTTGTAACTGTCAGGATTATGTTTCATCCAACCTTGATGCTGTTGCCATGTTACAGTTATCTACAGAAACCGTCCTTGATTTACAAGATGAGGAAGTTTCAATGATACATATTATCAAATGACGCAGATGTCAATATGGTTTTTAGCTTTTTTTTTAAGCAACATTGGTTACAGAGTTACTGCAGGTCTGATATCCCTAGTGTATGTATACCACATTTAGTTTAAATCAGTTCGCTCATGGTTTGCACGCATTTATTTTTGGACTTCTTTGGTATATTTTACATTTAGTGTTGTTACAAATTAAACCCTTCATTACTCTTCAAATAGTTGGAGATTCATGATACTCATTGAAACGTTAATGCAAAAACATTAATGTAAGGCTCTAGTGAGTTTTTGATATAACTATAGTGATTCTATTTAGCTATATACGTTTGGGTCTGATGACCTTGGGTTCATTAGGCTAGAACAAGTTCGGTTTATAGTAGGTGGTGCCGCAGTGTATCACCATGATGGAACTATTGTCTTCACGTTCAATTAATACACAATAGCTCTCTTCATTATCCGGATTTAGGTTTTTTATTAGTCTCCATAGTCTTGATAGTCCTTTCTTCTTAGCAAGAAGGTCTGTTGCGGTTTTAGGGAAGACTGGGACTGTGATGTTTTTCGACCAGGTATGAGAGTTTAATACGATCCATTCGGCAATTGCCCCTGTATTATTTATTGATATACAGTGCTAGTGATGCTGCTCCGAACCCCTCCTCTATCACCCTCTCATTTACCATTCTGCCTTTGTGCCTTGATACTCGGGAAAGAAAAGAAACTATTTCTTCTTTATTCCTACTTTTCCTAGAGCACTCACGCAGTCCCAAACTTTATGTGATTCTAACATCTTCCTCATAAAATGGGAAAAGAAACAAGAATATCCCTATTGAACAGAAATGGCCTAACAGTTTCATCAAACCCTGAAAGAAAATTTAACGCCAGAATATCTACAAATTCATCATTTTGCGATGTCTTTTTTACAGGCGGGTTTTAAAGTCGCCGTTCGTGTCGAATCAAATGAAATGTAATTGAATCATTCTCATTACGAAGGGGTCGATAAAGGAATAACAATTGCCGGCGCGACCGTCTAGTATTTCTGATAATGTTGTTATGTATCTCTCTATCTTTAATCCGAGATAAGCCCAAGTACAGAAGAAAGGAGGTACTGAAGCTTTCCGATTTGTCCTTACATAACTGTATCATCGTTTCCTTATCCGGATGAAACATTTTTCTGATACTCGCACTTACTGTTACTATTAAGGTTACCGTGTAGGGCGAAAAAAATTGACAGGGGATAATTTCTTTGGATAATTCTTTTGGGCCGGGGCTGTTCAGTTGGAGACGATCTGAAGATCCCTCGGCCTGAATAATCGTGAAAAGCAAATCGTACGATTATAGGAAGAATCGCGTGATAGAAGAACGATCGAGGCCAACGTACTCAATAGCTCATTCACACATTTGATACACTCGTTCCTTAGCACGCAGGACTATCTTTCGAAATACCAACTTTAACATGCTTTTCTTATGTCGCACCCATATATAAAATTATTATTGTCTAATTCGATTTGGTAGATTCATTATCCAATAGTAAAAGAAGATACGGATTTATATGAAAAGTACAGTGTTTCGAGCAGTACTTTTTTAATATGTTTGAAAACTATTTGTGAAATAAACAATTTTACGACCTCCCCGAACCGACGAAATAAAGGCTATTATCGCTAACAATAGCGATGATTTGGATAAAAGGACGGACCTTGGGGCCCCTCCACTTCGTCCTGATGCAGATAATCGTAAACCGTGAACGTGTCGCAGCTTCCTTGATCCACTGATAGGCCACACTGGCACGGTTTGCGCAAAGCGATATTGTTTTCGAAAAAATTCAAAACGAATTGTATGCAATAAATAGTCCGAGGCTTCGTCCTACTGAGAGAAAGTTTTATTTTTGTATTTTTTGAGAGAAAATCCCTTTGGGCTGAGATAAAGCAAAGTAAAGCCAAATTCCAGGTCTGCTGTGACTGTGAGACAACTATTGATCGCCGAAAAACAGATATGGCCTGCTCCAATTCATACATGAAAAATGAAACAAAACAATAAAAATTTAGATGCAGTTAAAAATTGGTCATTACCAAAGTTACAAATAGTCTAAATAGTTATAACTTTATCTGATCTTAATTTGAATACGTAGTGAAAAATGGGAAAAAGTAGATCCACCACTTCATTACATACGATTCTCTTTATTACATTTCTTGACCTACCTGCTCGTTCAATGTTTTTATTTTTATTTTGTTACATGGTATGTTTTGGCATGTAGGTGTATTTAAACTAACATTTATCATACTCGTCTGTCAGATGACGGCATGGCTAAATTAAGGAAGTGCTTTTCTGTCCGACCCTTAATAAAACGATCCATCATAGGGGTTGCATTCCTTTCGGCCAATCAGAACTCAACTTCAAACTGAAGATATAAAAAAATAACACAGGAAATGAAATAGGAATAATAGAATATTTCAAGCTAAAAACGTACAAGGTACAACTTGTATTCGTAGTTCTGTTATTTATAAGACCCCTTGTATAATCGATCGAAATTGATTACTTTCCGTTTGTACAATAGTTGGATGGAGTCATGTCTGTGTTAACATCATTTTATAAAGCTGAAGTGAAATAACATCTTTTGTAGTTGTGAGGAATACGAGAATTCTTCCATCCAAAAATTAAATAAAAAATTATCAACCCATTTCATCAAGGCAGACAGTGTAAATCGGCTGGGCAAGCATACAAGCAACTAACTACCAGGTACCCTCGGGGTGCAAGTGATTTTGAAAAAACACACCATCCCTAACCACCCCAAACTTCATTAGTTTTAAAATCGTGATATACCCTAACGAAAGCTCTAAAAAACGCGCAATAACCATGTAAGAATAGCGTGTTGTTGTTACACGGTCGATAAAAAAAATTCGATTCAATAAAGAAATTGGTAAAATTTGGCCACACAGTCAGCTCTTTCATACCCTACTCTACGGTGCCTATTTACACACAAAAAAAGACTTTGAAGATAGTCTCTATATACGACTTTGAGTTGTTTCTCAAGGCAATACACGAAGCCTGATCATATTCTTCTTATCGTTCGATCCTCTCTCTCTTTTCTTTCTCGCAAAACATGAACATAAATTATTGCCACATAGTTTGTTTACGTGTTAAAAACTTTTGATACGTTAAGGTCAAGCGTTTCTGAATGCCCTGCCAGACGTTAAGTTCCGTTTACATTTACAATTAAAATATAGTGTACATCTTGAGGAAATCATCAACTCACAGAATGAGAATAATTCTCAAGAAGTCGATTTTCCTTTTCCCTTTTGATTATAATAATTATGAGTAATAGCTATCCCCTTGTTTCAAGCCGAGAATGTCAAAAGGGTTGTTAGTCGAAGATATTTGACGAGAATAATTACTATTGCTAATTGCTCTTCAAATGAACCCAGAGACGATTAGCCTAAGACAAACATCTTCCTTCCGACATCACTTAGCCCGGCTACTTTAAAAGCTAGCTCTTCATCTCCAGGCTTGTCTTTTTCTCTTAATTGTTTCCTCCATCAATATTTATACAATGAGTTGGGGGATTTTTCGGTTTCGTCTCTACGGTAATTTAACTTCCCTGCTCGATACCCTTCATTAAGCTTAACGTCTGTTGGTCTTTAATCGACGTCGGGTCGTTTATGCACGGAGGAGGTCATTGTTATGTAATGACCCGAGGTCACATTAAACCTTATCAACCAGTCAGAACCCCACCCTTTATTATGCGTTGGGTATTTCAAAAAACAAAAAAGAGACCGGGTGAGGCATAGCACCGCTTTTCAGAAATTTAAAAATCCCTTGTCCCCTTCCCGATAATGGCTCCTAATATGCATAATTCCCCCGTATGCATTACTTCCAAAGGGGCGTTCGGGTTGGCGTGGAATTGTTTGAAATTGGCCCAGCCGTACTTTGTGGAGCACCGTTATTATTTGGGCCCCTTTTCTTACCCCCATGGCAATCAGATGGGCGATTATAAACAGTTTATAAATTAATAGAATCGCCCGTTGAGTTATGAGCGCGATTTTCGCCGGCTCCGTTTAATGGCTTCCTAGCAGAAATGGGTGATTAATCGGCGTCCCCATATACTTCGTCGTAAATATGTAAATGCCTTTGAAAGTCGCATGCTCTGCAAGCTACCCGTTTCACAACTATGCTCAGCTACTTTAAGGAAATACTCTATCTCTTTTAAAAGCCCAAGTTGCCATTTTCCTACTAGGAAAGTTCTTAATCTAACAAGAAAAAGATTGTGCAACCGTGTATTTAGCATTTTATACATGGATGATTTGGCAATTTATTTATTGGTGCACAGATGTAAAGTATCGTCAAAAATCATCGAACTATGTTCTTTTTCTGTACTATTTGAAGTAAACCAGAAATAATTTAACTGCGATGCGTTTTTAGACTATCTTCCATTTTTCCTGCTGCACCTGTTTGATCTTTTCTGATCATTCTAGTTCTACGTGTCTCAATTTTCCTTCTGGGAGGTTTATGATATTCGCGTAAACAAATAAATTTTATAATGAATTTTGCATAAGTTTCCGCTATTTCGCGCCCATCGTTATATTACACGTCTTTCAAATAACATTGACGCTATTTGATGACTTTCTGTACAACGCATTTTGACTAACTTTGCTAAGTTCCCTAGGGAGTTTGTACTAATTACTTACAGTCATATCTTGCAACCCTGTGAATTAAGTAACGGATGTTATGGATTTCCTTTTGTTTGCTGTCAATTGGCAAAAAAAAAGTAAAAATTTATTACCGGGAGATTCAGAGAGAGTTCAGTTTAAATAAAATTGAGGACGAAAAGTGTCAATCTTAAGAAAAAAATAAGCTTTTAGCTTAGTTTGGCAATTTTATGATAAATTCAAATATTTTTTAAGCAATTGCTGGGCTTTATAAGGAAAGATGTATGAGGTTGTTGTATTCTGTCATTCCTACTTGTCTGTAAAAAATCAGCTAAATATTTTAATGTTCCAACAACAAATATACATACATTTTTAGGAGTCATAATTCATGAAAACTTGTAAGAATTGTAAAAATTTAACTATAAAAAACCTTTATTCTATCTGTACATATAAAATACTTTTTATTCAGATTGTTTAAAATAATATGTAGGGATAAATAAATAATTGGAATAAATAAATAATAAATAATTGCAGGGATTTTAGAAAGTGATTTATGCTAGATTACATTCTTATTTCAGACAAGATTAATTGATCCTGTTCAAAAATCATACTTTGAAACTATCATATAAAAGAATTCGAGAGGATCAGTTGAGCGGTATGACTAAGAGGGAATGGGTATCATAGCAGCGGCCAGGTGCTCGTATCGACCTGATCCCACCAACGCCCATCGTCTGTCTGGTCCCTCCACTTTGACCATTATCGTCCCCAACGGGAAGATTCCCGGCCGCCAGCGAAAGTATTAACACCGTGTGATTTATTTCCCACGGGGGGGGGACACGGTTAAATATAAAAGTGCGATTTGGGCGGTAAGACCGACTCTGAGCAAAAAATTAAAAACTGAAAAACCTGATCGACAACACTTCGCAATGATTTAATGATAAATAATTCAAAATGTACTTTGACCAGACAATCAAAAGACAAAGCTTTGTATGTGAAAGGCGGGGAATTTATTGATCTTTGTAATAGTATTTCTGAATGGTAAGTTTTTGTTGAGCATGAAAATGAATTACCTTTTTAGGAAACATTACTAGCTCAGTAAACAATCTCTGTAGACTACATTTCCGATATATATATATATATATATATATATCGTGAGATGCGGTCTGGTGTGATGTAGGTATCAGAAAAACATTTTCTTTATCGTGCTAACGTTTCGATCTTTTATTGAGATCATCTTCAGGGCCTTTACAAACATAGTTTACATTTAGAAAATACATACAGAATTTGGAAAAGTGAATTGATGCAATGCAAAAAAATATATTATATATTCCATCAAAGTATTTCTACTCACGCAAAGTGTTTGTCTTCTGTGTAATTGTGCCATGTCGTGTTAAGAGTGCCAGTGAGATTTTACTGTTTTATATTTGTATATGTTGGATTTTGAAGTGGTGGGGAAGGTAGTGGGTATAGAAGAGACAATTTTGTATAAGTCGTCGGCTTCTTTGAGGTGAAAAGAGGTCGTGTTAGACCAAAACTTATCTGATCATCTCCCTCTTTTTCTATCCGTATCTTTATCCTTAGCCCAGTTAGATATTTTTATTCAACGAAAATCTCAGCTTCCTTGGCTTCATAAAACGTCAGGAATATACAAGCTTAAATTAAAAACTATCTCAAGGAAGTTTCTTGCTTTCCTCCTCCAACAAGGAATATTTGGACGTGAACACCCACGTTTGCAAAATCTACTCTTAGAAACATTTGGTTTGGCGCCCTTTGCTGCATTAAATTTGTAACACTACGAAAATTTCAATTTTCCTTGTGCCTTTGAATTGATAGACCGAAAAACAAGGTTTCTAAAACACCTTAACTGGGGGGGGGGGGATTCTACCAAGATAAGCTTGTACCGTGAAACATCTTCAGCAGTAAAAGAAAAACAGGGCATTTCAGAATTTTTTGAGGTCAGATCGAGTGCCCGTCAAGATTGTATGCCCAGTCGTTATTGTTCTCCCTCTTAACGACCTGTCCACAGCTCTTGATCAGGGCGGCTGGTAAAGTATATAGTAATAAATGGCTGAATACCGAGTTTCACTTCAGAACCTCAATTTCCTTGATCGCTACCGTGATCAATAGAACCTCACAGTCAATTTAAACGTTCAAGATTATGTTTTTAGAAAAGGTGGTTGTCTTGAAATGATTGGTGGCCCCCGTGGAAGTAGTTAACCAATACAAATAGCTGAGTACAACCCTCACTCCGCACTTGGCCATGACTTCTCACTTAACAGAGAGAATAGCAATAGCTAAATTTGATGTTAATCGCTTCTAGAACGACTTTATTAACAACAGAAATGTTCTTCCTTCCGGCAAATATAAAATCCCTTTAAGGTGTTCCACGATCAATTGTCTGCTATAGTGCTCAATGTTGGGGGTTTAAACGGTATGAGCTGGTGGAAAGATGTCTTGGTGTTTTTTTTATTATTAGGTTGTTTTGACTATCTTCCCAAGACACCTAATAACACGTTATCGATTCCGACTTCGACTTCTCTAGTTAAAGGCTTCACCTTCAGCCTCCACGTTAGATACAACATAAACATTTTAAATTTAAGTGCTGCTCACCATCTTTCTGGTATTATCCTTTCGGAGTTGTACAGAGAAAAACAGTTTGGTTCACGCTTTGGATACATTTGGTAGACAAACTCGTGAAATTTCAAGTCCAAGTTAGAAGATAGGACAAGCGGAGCGACATCCATCAGAAGGTAAACTAATTGTATAAGTCGGCTTGACAATCTAACCTTTTTTTTTGTTTTGTTTTTTTTCTTCAGGATTTATAGTACCTCCCCCCCTCCAATTTATTAAACGTAAATGCCCATATTACTAAACTTTCAGACACTGAGTTAAGTTGGTTTGTCAAGTTAAGATTTGGTTGCTCTACTTTAACCACCCTCCTTGGCGAGAAAAGAGGTTTCAATCTGTACTTTGTGTAACCTCGAGTAGAGGGAGTACCGTCAATTTCTTGGCTGTGTGTCCCATCCTCACTGAATTTATACATCACTATAGTTGTCACAAGAAGCTCATCAGAGACCAGCTAATTCAATTTCTGAATGGAATGAATTGCATACAACTGATCAGATAAGCGCGGCAAACTTGTTCTTATCGTTTTAAACTAATTAAGGAATTAAATTATGATTAATAGGTTTTGTCTTGTTTTAATTTAACTTCTTTATTCATGTATTCTTAAATGTTTTCTACCTTTTAGTTTTAATCACACACTTCATTCTTATATTTTTATTTGTGATGCTATAGGAGATAGAAAGTTTCAAAGATAGGTACATAGAGGTACACATAGCATAGATGTACAGTATGTAAAATTACATAGCACAGCAGGCCAAATGGGATGTATTTATAACCAAATGCTATTAAATTTGTACACATACATTTTCTGTATGTAAAACTGCTGTTTTATCCAAGCTATTGTTTTGAAAAATATTTTTTAAGCTGTACAGTTGCTATTACGGCTTATCTGAACAGTCAAAATATCGACTTGTTGCCCTCCAGGTTAAGGCCTGTTATTATATTGTTTATCGTTGAATAAATCGAGACCGTCAAATATTACGAGTTTTCCTTACGTTAATCAATTTTTAACGTTCATTGAACCAACATTTTGCGTCGTAGCGAAGCTGAAAATCGGAATCTTTTTTCACTGTTATTTGATTGAAATTTGATTTTTCAGACTTAAAATGTCATTACTATCAAAATATCGTCCTGTCACTCTTGGTTGTGGCTTATAATTATTATTTTTATCATTTGTATTTCAAGTCAGATCTGAGATTATGAGCTTTTTGTATGTTATGTATATCAATTATTAACATAACCGTGTAATCTCTTATTTTGATCCATGCGTGCTTTTATTTTATTTCTTTTTTCCCGATATATCGTGATTTATTCAAACGTAATTAAAACTATCCAATCGGTCCGTGAGAGGAAATTTTGATAAAAATCGGCTGGTAAACGCGAATGAAATTTACAAAGATTATACGGTAGACGAAACGGCTTTTAGCTTTCAATTTTAGCCTGTGGTTAGTGAAAATGCTAGACTTTATGTTTTCAAACGGCGCATAAGCTATAAAAACCGGCCATTCATAAATTCGAATGGTGATTTATGATTGATAAGCCTATCAGGAATGTTTTTTTAATAAATAATTCATGGTAGATTGGCTTAGGAAAAATTGTATTTATTCTTTTTAAAAAGATTATTTTTTTCTTTTTGTTATTTCACGTTTGACAAATTCTTTGCCTATTTAACAATATTCCATGAGCAGACTATAATATATTCCACAATTTTCTTGAACATCAATAATCAAGCTTTTACCTATTTTACCTATGAGAACCAATTTATATCACGCAAGTTTTCAGATTAACGTCCCAGGGTGTGAAATTTTCTACAGGTTCAGATTTTTACTTTAAAACTACAAACTTGGTAAACGTGTGATATATGTCTTTTCAAAAATTCATTTTATGGCCCACAAAAAGCCAGTTGTTCTGACCATTAAAATATTTATTATTTAGAAGCTTAAATTAACAAATATTGCTCCATTAAACTGTAAACTTATATCAACTACTTAATCGAAGGTGGCTGTTAAAAAAGAAAAGGGGCAAAAGAGGTCTGGAAAAGAAAATCGTGATAGGAGCTCATATTGCCGTTGGGAGGGGGGGGTCCTTTTGATAAGGTCATACGGCCAACCTGAATATTTAGCTACTAATACGGATTAGAGCCGTTTCTCTCCCGGTTTTGATAAACCCCCGACATTCTGAATACGGAATTAAGCCCCGGAGCCCATTTCCATAAAAGAGGAGTGATGCCGGGGTTTGAATAAAAAGAAAAGGGCCGACTGTGGCCCTATGATTTCGGAAACGGAGCCCTGCATTTTCCCCGAGCCGACCATCGCGTGCCATAGCTGAAGACCGCTACTTGACTTTAATTATTGATGTAAATATATCCTTCAATGTGAGTCCCCCTTTCACAACAGAAATATTAAAATCCTCTGTATAATTAGAAAATAACGAGCTTGTATATAGGTAGAGGTTAAAAACTTCGAACCTAGGGTTCATCACCAGTTTTTGTCCAAAATGAAAATTGCCTAAAATCCTGTGTTTATGTTTTAAAGGTTCAGTACAACAAATTTCTTAAATCCTATTTCACACAAGACACCGTGTTTCAAAAAGTTAAAATATGACAGTTGATTTCCTCATCCGAACATAATGGGTCCTGGGTCCGATCCAGCTTCTTCAACTTCCCGTTCAAGTTCCCGAACAGTTCCATAACGTAAAGTTCAAATATAGTATTCTCGAGTTCCATCTGAATAGAGTGGAACTAGAAGCTGAATTAGATTAACATCATCTAAATCTAGCGAGATTGAAGTGATTCAAACACTACTAGAACTTGATGCTGGGTGTCGGTCAGCAAGTCGGTGAACTCATGCTGAACCGGCGCTGGGTCAGTTACAGGATAATTCTTCCCTCGAGGGTTTTTAGGACAAATCAAACGCGTTTCGGCATTGCTCTTCATCTTCAGTGAGGAACACCTGATCCAGTGCCGGTTCAACTGTGTGATTCCGGTTTGCCAATTCCTACTGAAGGCTCAATGCCGTAATTGTACAAAATTTGGACATGTCGTTGCCTTGAGAGTAATTCGTCCTCTATTAATGGTGATCGAAGATAGTAGTATACAATGCACAATAAACCCATACAATAAAAGTATTTCTGTGACAATCTAGTATACTTATTGATGGTGGTGTTTTTAATTTTTCAAAATCTAGCAAGATTAAGCGCACCCAAACACTCGTAGAACCCTTCATAATGTATGAAATTAAAAAGGAAGGATCCTTCAGTGATAAAAATCTGACATTCGATGTTAAAACTAATCTAATTACACCGTATAAAGCGGTTAATGAAGACTTAAAAGCCATGACAAATGATGGCTTCAAAAGGATGATAGAGTAGGGCTACGTATCGGCCTAAAGTGGTTACTGTTTATCCGTATTAGTGACATGGTGTAAAAAAGGAGGGGAATATTCGAAAGTCATCCTTCCTCCGCACCCCCAATATTTCAATTAAATGCAACACGTTTTACCTGTTACATGACGTTTTATCTCTATTTGTCTGTGTTTTTTTTTCTAGTGACGATGCACAAAGAGAAAGAAGAGTCTCAATACAGGAGCAGGGGTGATATCTCAGTCTACGACCACTCCATGCTGGACGGCGACATGTTTCTCCAGGTTGGACGACTTTTATATTTCATTTAATTAGACCATTCGACTTTAACAACCTCGCTAAACGACTCTCGTGCCTCGTGCTGTTGGTTCCCTGCTTAATGGCTACGAGACCGCAAATTAGAGGCCATTGAGTTTCTTTTTCTCTTTTTTTCTATTTGTTTATCTAGTCAAATCGCTGGAAAGCAGAAAAACGTAATTAATAATATTATAATTGTTTTAATTCGAAGCCGTTTCGTGATAATGCCCATAGGAAGTCGTAAAACGTAATAGGGTACTTCAAACCCGTTCAACTTCCACAACCCCAGCGGACGTCAAAATGCGTGCCGTATAAGCTGCATAATAAAAAAAGCCCCAAATTAAACAATCTAGATATAAAAAGAATGGACCTGGTCGGAAACAACAAGGAAAGTTATTAAAACTGAAGACGGTGTAATTCTGAGGGATTGAAAAAAATTATGTCTAAAAAAATTTCCCTTTTCAAAATCAAATAAGAAAAAAAATAATATGCTCAATCAACCTTATTCAAAATTAATGTTGACTACAGTAAATAGTCGTACGGATGCTTTAACAATAGAATATGGAAAGAACAAATTTTTCCCGAATTTAGGCCTGTAAAACCAACTTAAATAAAATATATATAGAAGATAAAAATTATTCTATAAATATATATAAATTTTGCATTATATCGTGCAAGAAAAATAACAGAAATATAAATAATATAAATAAAATATAAAGAAACAAAAGAAAATATGTACTCTAATATTGAGACATAGAATCTGTGATTTTCGAAAAAAGAAATTGGATGCATTTTTGTGGTAAATTGAATGAAGGAAAATTTGAATGGAAAAATATACTTTTTGATTGATTTTTTTTATTGTCAACTTATTTTTGGTATTTGGCAGTCGGCCGTCCTACTACCACATGAACTAGAAATACAAGATTTAGAAAACTAGGGCAAAATATTTTGAGGCAAGAAAAATGCAATAAAAGGATTGAGAAGTTTTCGTTCAATTCTTTTATTTCTAAATTCTAATGGTATCAAATTTAAATATAATCGACACAGCCTGAAAAAAATAAATACCCTTTTGACAGTTTCTTATGTTCGGGAGTTGTTAAAAATTACAAAAGAATTAGGAAAAGAATTTAATTTTGGCAATCTTGGGCTGTAAGTCAGTATTGTGTGGTCAGATTCTTCTCAAGAATAAATCAAATATTTGCAAATAAAAACCAGTTGCCCACAGGGAAATATTGACTAAACAGTAAAGGCGTGAGAAAAATAGGGTGAAGGCCTCCGTTTGTTCCGTAGGAGAAGCAATGCGGCATTAATGGAGGGCCATGCGATCCGACAATGATTATAAATTTTGACCCCAAGCCTCCTGTCATCGTATCGCTCCCCACCGTCAGGCTTGTACAGATGGATATTGATTGCAGATTTTAATTAGAGGTAAACGCCTCGGGAAAACGTTCAAAACATTTAAACGAAAAACGCGGCCAGAATGTTCCATCGTCGTTACAAAACGACTCGTGACATGGACAATATTGAGTATTCACGCTACAGTTGATTGTATGACCATCTGTAATCTTTATAAGTCTGCTGCTGCGTTCTAAAGATAAGTAACAAACTATCTGTATTGTATTTTGTATTTGATCCTGCTTTGATTTCACTTAAACTGCTCAAAAATGAATATCGATATTCATAATTCATTCTTATTCTATTAATTTTAATGAAATTAACCGACATATTCTTGTTGGTCGAATAAAAAAATAGAAATTACAAACAAAAAAAAATTACTTTAGAATAGAAAACATGAAGATTGCTCAGTTTTAAACAAACAACTTTTCTCGTCTTTTCTCGATTTTAATCCAATTGTATTCTCTGTATGGAGAGACATAACCTTGAACCATCGTTGACCTAGAAGGAGATATCAAAAGGCGGTTGGCGTTTCTCAGAGTTTTAGCCCCATTCCGAGGGACTCGAAGTGCCTGCAAGACAGAATCTTTCCATAGTGCCCCTTGTTGGCCTCACATCGTTTGCCCCTTTAATAACACGTGCCCACGGCCAGAAACTCAGCAGAATATGGTGCAGGGAGCGCCTAGAAGAGAACACCAATTGGAAAGCTATTATGTTTACCGAGGAGTCGCGTTTCTGTCTGAACAGCAGACCTCTAGCAGGCGCTAAAGATACTACTGAGAACAGAAGGTGCGAACAATGTTCCAGTTCAATCTCCCTTCAGTTCAGTTTGTAGAAGGTGGTGTGTGTCTGGACTCCATATTGTTGAAGTCAACCTCACCGCAGTCCGTCATATCCAAGAAATTAACGAGGACAAATTACTGACAATCTCCGTATTCATTTTTGAGGGTTTTAATGTACCAAAAAGGAGTCAACCTCTCGTGAAAACCCAGCGAATTTGGCGAAGCTAGAAATAGAAGAAATCGACACTTAATTAGTTCTATAATTACGTCCCCTGATTTGTGTAGAAGAAGAATGCTGAATATATGAAGAAAGGGAGGTTCAATTTAAGAAGCATAGTTTGCAAGGATAAGTCCACGTGTTTTATCATTACTAGAGAACGCTTCACTGCTAAGAGTTAACAAAGTAGAGATAACTTTGGATGTCACTTTCATTAGAAGACATCGTGGGAAGAGGACAATCAGAATTCTTGTACTTGCTAGGCAATTTCAAAAACCGATCCATGAATATGCACGGAATCATACGATAATTAATAATTATTTCATTATTACATTTAAGTTCCCAATGATTTTATTATTACTTTTTAGCCTTTTCTTATTTTCCACGATTTTTAACAGGGGTTCTTACTATAGATGATTCTTGATACGTGCGCCTTCTTGTTGACCTTATTGGCCCTTCTACACATAAGTATTTCTTGTATTTTATCCGATCGCAGAGTTTGAGTCTTTGTACAATACTTATGATGTAGTTGGTTCAATATTTTAGAGGATTTTATGATGCCCTTGGCTATCCATTTTCGGATATTTTGTTAGAGATTACGTCTGTAACTATCAGTCAGATGACCAATGTAGATTATTGTCCAGAAGATCAGAGACAACAGAAAATATGCAAAGCAAATGCCTTGCAACAGCTGGAAAAAGGCAAGGAAAAACCATTCTTTAGCTCTACAAACCTTAATATCATTCCTCTTGGCCGACCCTTGTATTTCATGAAATAAATGATACGTACAGGAAATATGTTAGAAATCGGCGAAGAAAAGGTTTGTGCGATAAAGGGAGAAATTCCTATGATGTCCTAACGTTGACTCAAAAATGAATCCAGGATTTCATCTGCCATATTAAAGGATAGACAACAGACACGGTACTACGTACCCTCAAAGAAACAATTCTGCTGTCATCAGAACTGCAGCCATGATAGTTGGCTCAAGAATATTTTGAACGTTACGTAGAATATTATTTCACGCAATTTATCGTTTGAAATGTGTAAGTTCGTGAAGGTTTGTTTGTTAAATCGTGACTGCACCTTTATAAACGGCATATGCCATCGAAACGCTGGCGTCAACATATCAGTTATTTCTTATGACAATATTTGGCCGTGATCTGTTTAGAAAAGGGCCCCGGATCGATGCCGAGACGAGGTGTAAGCCGGCGGACGGTAGCTTGTCATCCAGGGCATTAATACCCTCCCGAATGTACAAATACAAAGAGACCGTTTAATTGTGGAGGACACGCGATCTTTCTCACGCCTCGCGTACACGGTGAACAGGGCCGTTTCTAAAAATATTGCGCCCGATGACGTCCGCCGGTAACGGCCAGAGGTAACGGCCGTCGACGGTAATTGAACCGGACCCCCGACTAACTGGGGCCTCCATAACTTATAAAATCTGTCGTCTGTGGATAATTAAGCCATGATTCTGCCTTTTGACGTGCCTCGCTATCGAAAATTTCAACGGCCCGAGAAACTTGGGATAATAATTGGTATACGACCCTCTCAGTTAGCCCGATAAGTCAACGAAAATATGAGATCCAAATGAAATAATAAAACAACAAATTACAGATTTCAAACAAATCAGTTTATACTTTTTTAAAAGAACTCAACTTTAATAATGACGATTTATTTTCACCTTCAAACAATGTGGTTAAACAACTACAGATTAAAAAAAAAGCTGACATATTCATAATTAATTCACATTACAATTAAACAAGCTAGTTTACTATGGCCTGACGCATGAATATATTTATCGTTCCTTATTCGTGAAATTAGCCTGACCATAAAACAGCTCAAAACAACATCTGAAGAAGATTAATTTCTACGTCGAATGAGATTACAACCAGCTTGATCGGCCGAAAATTTCATCTTTGGCGATTTTTTGAAGTTAGGAGGTAAAGTTCACAAAAATTCGCCATTTCTGACATTTATATCGAAAATGTCACAACTTGAATACCCAATCAACAATTTGTCCGTTACAAGCTACACAAAGAAAATTGTTCCTATTATTCTATTAAGCTTTGTAATGGTTTTTTTACAATAAATAAAATGTAGTGTTCATTAAAAGATGCGTACACTTTTTAAAATTGTTAAGTGAGCCATTCAGATTTTTCGTACATTATTTCAGTCAGTAGGGGGTACTCATCAGAAAACAATTCGATTTGGGTGAAAATCAGTAAATAAGCCAAAATTCGAATGTGTCATGTTGGTCTAATGAGACGGAAAATTTGAACACGAGGTTTGTACAGGAGAATTTTTTTATAGAGTGTTCAAGCTGTGAATTTTCGATACAAATGGCTCAAACGCTGGTTTGCCATACCATAATTTACCCTCTTTATCCATCCCAGAGTTGAATTTTTGATTGTTAACTCCTACGTTTGGGATCTGGAATTTTTGGGTGTTAAAGGAAATTAGGGTAAAGGAGTTGTTACAACGAACCTCTGGGTGGGGGTAATGATCAGAAAATAGCTGCATATCTCGCAAAATTAATAATTTTTAGATTTCAGCAGTGATTAATGGTTTGACCAATTTTTAACCATTACTATAGCCTTGTTCTCTGGTTCAAATACTAAGAGAAATGTTATTGTGATTATCAAAATTTGGGTTTTTAGGTTGAAATTCGATTTTTTACCGCCTTTGGTTTTTTTTTGGTTTTTTTTTTTTCAGTTTCCACAAAACCTCTGTTTGGGATGGATACAGTTGCAAAAATTTTATCTTTATACACAAGGACGTCCAAAATATGAAGAATTATGTCGGTTTGGTAGTCCAGATCCACTCAATATTTCGGAAGGCTGGCATAAAAAACAAATTGCATACAGAAATTAACAAAAACTGGTTTTAGCTTAATAAAGTAAGTTATGCATAAGTCGAATTCACATTGAAATTACCGAAATTCGAGTATAGACATACATTTTGCGGGTCGAGTGTTTAATGTAATTTTGTATTCAACAGGACTTTATTTTTATTTAATCCTCACCCAAGAAACAATAATAAAAAAATATTTGTGAAAAGCAAAAAATATATAATTTTTATATGAAAATTTTGCCTTACAAATATCTACTATTTTTTTCTATAATCACAAATGTTTTGATAAATTTGAAACACGTTCACCGTGCCGCTGGAAACTTCACAGGGGCTTATAACCCTACAAATTAAATGTAAAAGGACAAGTTTTGTTGACGTAAAAGAATTAGAACCGATTATATAAAATGAAGCATTTGTGATGATTTCGTCTTTTTTTTCTTTTTTCATATTTCTCATATTTCTCACTTAATGCGAACTATTGCTGGAGCTCTATTCTAGCTTAAAAGAAAGAAAACATTTACTTCCTAACAGTTATAAGATGGATAGATAAGCGAGCCTGAGGCGACCACTAGGCCTTCCGCACCTCGAAGAGTGTATCTATTGAACTGCTCTATTTTATATAACTCACTGGCCAGTTTAAGTAAGGTTGTCACCCTCCATAGCCTTGCCGTCAGCTTCTTAGTGTAGGGTCTCACAAACCGACAACACTCACAAAAACATAAAACCAGCCTTCCTACAGTCGCTGCACGATGTTTCTTGCGTCAGTACTCCTACTTGGTGCATGTGCCTTTTTAGATCGCAGTGTCTTGTCAGGAGTCCAACCAGTTGCAGTTACTTTCCTATATATCTTTGTAAGTCTTACCGATAACCTTCTTCGCGTGTTATTCCACCAGGTTTTGGCCTCTCTAAGGATCCATTTTTATATGTGTACTTTTTTTGTGGCATGATGCTGGTTGTAGTAGGGTTAGAGCCCTTTTGGTGATTAGATTTTTTTAGGGCCTAAATCCCTTTTCTCATTGTATCTATGGATTATGCCGGGGATTGTGCTCGGAATACCCAGGGACCCAGGGACAATCAGGTTGTTGATGTCAAACAGTTATAATAAAATTTAATTTGGATTAAAGTCGGAAGAGTTATGAATTTTTCAAGTGGTACACCAGCCTTCGAAGGAAAAAATGCCGATAAAGTCCTAAAAATAACTATGTTTGGTTTGCTATAAAAATTCATATCTAAAGGTTTTAAAGGATTCTGAAAACAAGCCTGAATTATTTTCATAATTTTTGTGTCATATTTTAATAAATGTGTCTTGGTTTTTGTAACATTTTATGTAAGAAAATGCTTCCGAGTTTTTCGAAAATATCAAAAACAGTGATAACGTGTACCAATAATGTGTGATAAGGATGCCACCGATCGACAGGAAACTATACTATACTTTTGAACGTCCTAAACAACATGAAAATCACAAAGTTAGCCATCGTAAAAAATTATAACTTGAAAAATAACAATTATTTTTTTAAGTTAAGATGGACTCAAGGAAGCAAGGTTCAGGATTTCAAGAAATTTTAACGTTGGATAATATTCACTTTGTTGTGAATTTTTAAGTAAAGCATCGAACAAAGAGGCTAATGCTAATGCCCCCTGACTAATGCAGTTTTGTATTTATTGCTTTTAAAATTCATATTTAAGGTTTTAAAGGGTTCTTAAAAAGAATTCTAAAGAATTTTTGCAAAATACCAAAATTCTGTAAAACCGACTTCATTGGAAGCGTCTTTTATTTTTTATTATTTTTTATTTATTTATTATTACATATTTATATATATGTGTGATCTCAATTAATTCTTGCTACATTGTAGAATAGAATAGTAGAATGATAGTACTTGAATCAATAATTATTTTTATTTTAAAAAATGATAATTCCACGAGGAGAGAAAACACACCGTAAGTAATAATTTCCATTCACCGTATGACAGTCTAGGAAGATTTTGAAGCCTGAGAAGATAAAACTCACGGGCGGATTCAGATCATGTTCTCAGAATGAAAAATGTTCAAACTGTCATTGATGATTTAAATTAAAATCATTTTTTCCCTTGTTTTTCTCGGGTTTTTCTTTTTTTAAGATGAATTAAATTGCAAACTGAGGTAGGAGATCGTGATTAATCGACTCATTTTTATATGGTTCGAATCGGCCGAGGAAACTAGCAGACGAGAACTGCCCGATGCCCACTAGACCATGTTATTTATGCCGGTTGGTTTTTCGAGTGGCAAACCGGCAGGGAGATTTATGAGTTTGGTCCTTACAAATATGCCATTGAGTTAACAAGCCCTGCCCCGGCGTCCCTAATCGCCAATAATCCCACATTAGTTATCTTTGGCTAATTAAAATATAAATTTTTAATATTAATAAAAAAAGAAAATAAACCAGGGGTGAGAAACGTAAATAAGAACCAGAAAAATTAATGCTGTTTTTACAAAATTGGGAATCAATATGATAATTTATGAGCAATGGATTCACTTAAGAAATTCTTAAACGTAGCAACGAGATAACGCGGTTATTAAAATAAAAGTTACTCATATTATTTATTTATTTTATTCTTGACGGATAATTGAATATTAATCACAATCGGTTGAGGATATACATTAATTGTATTAACTATTAATAAATGTATAAATAAAATGGAGTGGATCTCAGGCCTGAATCTTGACATACATTGTTCATTCCTTTAACCTTTTCTTAATATGAGAAAGTACCTGAATGTATGAAATATGAACCAGAGGGAAAAGTTATATCTGTATTATTAATTTAGTCATTGTAAATAGAGTTCTAGGGTGAGCCTTCAAATACGCTACAGTAAAATAAATTTTAATAACGAAGCTCCACAGAAGGTTTTGCGTTTTAAGATGCTTTATTATTGATGCATAATCAAAATAGAGCAGGTCCCAAGACTGAGCATTGAGTTACATCAGATTCGATATCCTTACTCAATTTTACTCACGTTTTAGAGCCAAGATTCTACAAAATATATTACCAATAATTTATACTACAATATTTCATAATAATTTATCATTTTTTTAATTTTTAAAAATAGTAAAATAAAGTAGAATCCAGGACTAATCGCGAAGTTAAACGAAATAAACCTGAATCCCAACGCATCTCTAAACCCGAATTTTGATTTGTGGTTACAACTATTAACTATTAAAAACCAATAGGGTTTATATGTAAGAATTATCTTTTATTGATATATGAGGAAATTTAATGTGACCTTGGACTGAACTTCAAGATAGAGCTCATAAAATAGTTTTCTATCAATAGGGGAAGTTACAAATTGAGTTTCTAAAAGTAAGAAAGTACGTGAATACAGCGGTCAATAAAATAATCCGTAAAATAATTTATTTTATTTCTGTTTTAATGTCATAGAGTAGATCACAGGTTGTTTCACGGACAGACATTAGTTTACATAAAGAACTGAAGTAAAGCTCGCCTCAGCACTTGATACCTCTGTGGTACACCAAATCCGTAAAAGACATAAAAGACAAATGTAATTTAATAATAAACACCACATTATTCAAGAGCTGGAACTAACTCCGATTAGTACAATAAATTAGTTAATTCGTTACTTCCAGTCTTCAAGTGTGATAACAAAATTTTCAACCGTTTGAATATTTCTTGCTAAAACCTAGAGAACTAAACCTTCTAAAAATTAGAAATACAACATTGTAATAGGTGCACATATAACGATCCTTGCTGTGCTTACCTTTGCTTAAAAAGGCGAATATGATTTCTGTATTATTTTCAGTAATGATTATATTTTTCATTTTACCTCGCATGTTAGGCCTACCTTTTAGGCCCACTACACCACTTAAAATAGTGAGGGAACAATGGAAGTCTTTCTCAAATGAGTCAGGCAGAGACGGTCATCATCAGTTTAAATTTGATCTAGCTGCTTCGTGGGACGCAAAGGACGATTTTATTCGAATTGAACAGAACGATTTTTAAAAGTGTTTTACTTTATTGAACAAGTTATCTAGGTATGGAGGAAAAGGGTAAAAAATTCATCCTCCTAGGTTATCACCCTTAAAGAAATCAGTAATTATCGGGGTAAAGGGTGACGATTGAATAAATAAATTTCTTAGTCCCGGCCCTGATTAGGAATGCAAAAAGAGTTTAAATATTTGACGGCCGTGGATCCGCGTGTCTCTGTTTGCATGCGCGGCTCACTTACCGGACGGCCGTCATTAATACAATAATAATCTATTACAGGTATCGGACATGCAACAGCAACAAGTTGTAGCAGAGAGTAAATCAAACACTGATCATGATCATCGCTCTGTTTCGATGAGGTTTTTTCAATGTTTTCACTCACTGTTAATTGTTCTGGGATGCTTACAAACTAAAACTACAGTGGTTAAGTCTTAAAATGGTAAAGATCCGCTGAATCACGCTACTTTTTATAGTCTCAGTAATGAACAGATTTTCCTGAGGGTTGTCAAAATTCCCATACACACGCCAGGTACAAAACTGAAACGTTTATTATTTTGGATAACTCAAAACCTTTTTTCTTCATTATTTTCATGACTAATGGGCCAAATTTGAAGATATTTACTACAATTATTTCTACTATAACAAAGGACTCAATTTTATATTTATATTGTATTCTATTTGTTTGAATGTGATTGGTCCCTTAAGTATAAATGCGTATTTAAAAGGGATGGCTTTCTAAAAATAAAATTATATAGATCGTCTTTAAAAGCCAATTTAAATGACAACCTCCTAGTCTTACTCTGTGGTAATTGACAGGACCGGGAAGAGAATTGTTAGAAAGTGTTAGTTGACAATTTCCCGGCTTCTGCCTTCCATTGTGCTTCGGCCCGGGGGCGGCCTGCGACAAGTCGTTAGCCCTAACGGACGGCGAGACCATCAAGATCTGCGTGACACAGACACACACACTCGCGCGCGCACACGCACGCCTTCGCTTAATTTGATATTTCACATCTAAACGATTCAAACATCGCCACTGACCTTCATTATTTCAAACTCTCCTCTACTTCATTTCTTAATTGACAAAGGGTAATAATTTTCAAAATTATTATCAACAGTAAAACTCCAACTCATAAATCGCAATAAACAATATGAGAAATATGATCACGGAATATCTCGACATCAACAATCAATTTCATATTAGTAATAAACCATCGTCAAGTCGTAAGAACAAACCAAGACAAAACTTTCAGTTTCTGCTGATCTCATGTGTACGCGAATAATAATAGGCACAAATGAGCTAATATATTGTGCGGATAACAGGTCACATATAAATCCAAAAATGTATAAACAACAAAAGCAATGATGATGGTGAACATACCATATGGTATCAAAACAGATAAACACAATTTAAGGGTTAAAGTGGCGGGAAAGCATAATTTAAAAATTGTGTTCAGTTACATTAAACACTCATAGACACGTTGTTAACACGAAATGTTATCAAAACTTATTTATTCTTTAGAAAAAAGACCTACTCTGTAGTAGTTGCATGTAATGGCTAATTTCCCACCTAGCTAAAAAGACCACCGTTAATAAATAGACGGAATGAAAAATCGCGTATGTGTTGCACATTACACGTTTTTGTAACAATACTTCCTCGGCGAAGATAACGTTTCTCACATTCTTAAGCATAATCAGCGTGTAAAATAGCACTTACGATAAATTAACGAGATACGCACTTCAGCTTAAACTAACCTGTAAATTTGTTCTGGATTTTTTATTTGACATGAAAAAAGCACCTTGACTTATAGGATTTAATAAATTAATGATTAAGTATATAATTTATAATAAACATTGTATAGCAATGATAAACTAGTTCTTAACATTTTCTAGAAGCGGGCTATGAAAAATCTGATTTTTTTCCTAAGGGTACATTTGGTCAATTTACATATTTTAAGAAAATAATTGCCTCGCATGTTCCTTATGTGTAATGTAATAATTTTGACAATTAATCCCATATTTTGTCTTATCTCTGGGCAAACCCTCCTTTAGCCAAGCGATAACGAAAAACGGGACGTTGTAACAGTAAAGCAATTAACTCCTATTTTCATACAAATTATATCATTAAAATTGATCGACCTGATTAAAGATAGAAACGGGTTAAAACACCGAATAAAATTCTTTTTAAAAAAATGATTTTTATGAATTTTATTTCTGGCTAACCGCTAAGGTTATTACCAGCTCCTCACATATTTCCCAACTCTCATTTTTTACTTATTTCTGGTATAGGTGTTGTTATTTATACTCTTCCAAACTCTTCTATACTTGGCTAATGGTCGTAATTCAATTTTATATAAACGACTGTGTTTACACACGTTATATTGTTTACAAAACTATTGATAAGCCGGTGTTCATAACCTCACCTTCCCATTTTCACGCTAATAAATACATACATACAGAAGTTCCTAGGATTCCAAGAATCACTGGTGTCTCCATATTATACAATTTGTTACTTGCGATGTGTTAAACTTAACGATTAGCCAGCCATATGAAAAATCGCCTGTTTTTACGACAACTAATTAAAAGCAGGTGAACTGCAAGACCTGCTGTTAACTAACATCTGCCCATTCAACTTCCATAAAATATGTCAATTACTATCGACAATTGCCTTGCGATAAGGAATTCTTTCCCTTTTAGTAAAAGATGGACTAATCTGTTGATACGGCTGTGCTAATTATTTCAAAAACCCTGATGTTTCAACCGCGACAGTATAGCACAACTGCCAACAATCATTTTAAACAAATTAGTGTTATACAGTTACTTATACACGAAGCACAATCTAAAGTTAGTAAGGTTATAAACGGAATTTATGGTTAAAATGGAGATATTTGGTTTTATAAAATTACTTATTTAAGCTATAACAGGGAATATCATCAACAAAGGTTACTTTAATCTAAAGATGCGAATCGATATTGCTAGTAAGTAATTATTTAATGGCGAATTAGTTGTGACGTCACTCATTATATTTGACGTATAGGAATAAAAATCGATAAGCAAATCTAATTAAATTCATCGTACATTAATACATCATGCCGTTAAAATCGAACAAAGGCCTATGTATATACAGGGTGTCGCATGAACAAATTTCAATACTTCATGAGCTGCACATGTCAAATCGGTCTTCGAAGTCCATCTTGTCTAAAGTCTGTTGCTCAAATGTATTCGAGATATTTCAGGTTATTTCAACCTTTAACGGCTTTATTCCATAAACTACTCTGTATCTCATAACATGTTGATCCTACTGTAAATGTTATTATACTAATAAAAAGAGTATTGAAAACTATATAAGATTTTTTTAACCATCAAGCCAGTTTATAAAGTCTTAGCTTACGTCCTACCGTGTCCAACGTATTAGTGAAAGAATTCTCCTTAAAAGTCTGTGGTTAAAATTAAACTCCTCTAACCTTCTCCATGATCATCAGTTTGGCTTCCACAGTCCAGCAAGTGTTTCGCGTTGTAGACCGTATATCCTCCTCCCTTGAGTGTAAAGAATGCCGTATAGGTGCCTTTTTGAGTGTGATAAAATCGTTTGACCATGGCACAGGGGCCCCTGTGCAAATTAAAGCCTGTTCTTGAAAATACCCTTAACATAATCCTCCGCTCTTATCTCACAGAACGGTTCTTTCGAGTTTGGCAAAGGTCAGATTATTCTGAATACTGCTCTATTCTGTGCTCGCACCAGTCCCCATATCACATTTACACTCCGAATCAAATTTCCTCTCGCAGTATACTAGAACAACGATCCTATCTAAACTCACACTTAACACGGTCTGAAACGGCAAGACTTAAACAGGTGGTAAGGTCTTCTCTACAAACCTGTAAGACAATCCAAGCTATCGCCGAAAAACAGACTTTCAATTTACAAAACTACAACAACCGTTTTGGGCTTTTGGAGTTTAGAACTATGGGAAACCACTAAACCTCCCAATATTCAACGTCTTCAATCCTTTAAGTCTACTGTTCTCAGAACAATTACAAATTTTCCGAATTATGTCTCCTATACTACTCTACAGAACGACCTTAAAATTCCATTTATCCGAAATACAATTCAGCCAGAAATTTATCAAGTTTTATAATAATCTCTCCTATCTCGCCAATACTCTCGTCCAAAAGAAACCAACCCTACAACCCTATAAGGCGTCTTAAGAGAAATGGCACCGCAACCCCCTATCCGAGGAGTAGGAAGTGAAGTGAAGTAGGAGAATAATATTTATCATTTGCTCCTTTCAATGTAAATAGCTGTATATACTTATGTTCATCAAATTACATATTGCAATCAAAAATTGCAAATTGTAATAAAAATATTTTTTTTAAATTAAATTTATCCGTAAGCAAAAACATTGCAAAAAACAGCAGTCATTTTAATTAGGAAGTAAACCAAGGACAATACAGACGTATTCGACCTATAGACGAACACCCGAAATATTGAAATCTAGTTCATGTAATAATATTGAACGATTCAACCGGCCGATACTAGCACATCAAACTAATTAGTATGGATGCTATGATGTTAGGAATAATATCTGTTTATCTGTTGGATGTAAATGAGGAGCTAAATACCAAATTTGTACCATTTTGGTCCGTTGTGTAGTGTCGGATAATCTCACGTCCGAGGGTTTAGCCTTAAATCCAGTGTATTTATAATGTAAGCAAAGATAATTGTATTTAATTAATCTGAATGTTATAACTGTGGGGTGGTTTTTACAAATTTACATTAATTATTTCCGCAATTATGCGAGATAAATTGAGCATTTATGTTGCAAGGTTGATTGCGAGATGCCGTCATTTTCCCGCAGATGTGCACTCTCGCGGACGTCCAATTGGCCTGTTTCTGACGTCTTGCGACCGCATCTTGTCAACCACATGTGACAGGTAACCCGGAGAACGTCTCGGATAATTTATCCAGCCCCGGGTATCAATCGTGTGTGTTTAACGGCCGTTTACTGGGACGAGGAAGTGTGTTTTTTTCTGGCCCGGTGAACTTTTGATACGTCCTGCAAAATTGAGAAGGCCATGTCAAAAAGTTGGACGTCGACCGTGCCATTTTCCGGACCGGTGAACTGTCGGCCCCATGTTCACAAAAGCTCCGCTTATTGTTAGTGACGTTTCCAACCCCTTTACAAACCTTGTCAGAATATTAGCAACAATTAGCGCATAAATAAAAACATACGTAAAACTTCCGTTAGAATCTTTAAAAAACCCAACTTAATATATTAAAATAAAAACAAGAAATTATTCGTCTACTTATCCTCGTTAAACTCATACTTAACATTTTACCAGTCCTTAAATCACCCTCATGCAAAGTTAACGCTTTACAAACTCTAAAACCCTCTCAAGTGCTGATTACATAAACTGATCTACTTTAAAAACGATATTTGATCAGTCAAACTGGAAATTATCAGGTACACCAGATCCTACAGAAAAAGGCAATTTCCCAGTTTCGAGAGCATCTTAACTCTACCGGGGCGAAGCAGGTATTGATCCTTCAAGTCGACACCGTTACCTGGCCAGATTCAAACTTGCCAAGCGTTTGAATGAAACCATTTATTTATAACAATAAGCCTTGATTATAAAACAATCTCCTGATAAAATCATTAGCATTCAGGAGAGATAGATAGTGTGTGTGGGTGTGTGCGTCAGAGAAAGAGAGAGAGAGAGAGAGAGAGAGAGAGAGAGAGAGAGAGAGAGAGA
>CM077109.1:23053245-23096185 GCA_039619505.1 Cimex hemipterus | reverse complement strand
TTTTCCTCAAATTTGCTGCCTTCTGAGACTAAAATTAGAAACTCTGGATTACTTTATACACTTTCCGATTTACACAATTTTCCACTCTTTTTGTAGTTCTGGCTGAAATAAAACACCAAAAATTAGCCCAAACGTTTTGCCACCTTCATCTTCTTATTGAAAAATTAACGGGGATTTCAACGGTGCTATTAGATTTTCAGAGAAATGTTTAGATTTAAAGATATCACGATTTTCCGACCCCAGGACGTGATATCTTTCAAAATCGATAAAAAGCGAAATTACTCTGAAATGGTTGAGAATCGGACCATGGTCAATATGAACTTTTTTGTTCATTTTAGAGTCAAGAATCTACTGGTGAAGTTTGTAGCACGAGTAGCAAGTCACCCTGTATATTTATCTGTGCATGTATGTATTTGTCTATATAAAATATACAGCTGTATATGTATATAAAATATATACATATTATTATCGTTTATATTTTTGTTAGCAGTGAAAACGGGCATTGGACCAAAAATACGTAGGCAATAGGCAGTAACAATAAAAACGAAGAAAGTGGAGGTGGATATAAATACCTATTCATATATCATACCTTTTCATTTATCAAACTGACCAACGAATTTAAATACATTCATTTCGAAATATTTTAAACAAATCTGCGAAAATTCGGTTTTTGATATTTAAAAAACCGCTAAATATAATACGGGTAATATAAGCGTTGGAAAATTAATGATCTTGATTTATGAGGCTGGCTATCTCATCCCATCACTCAAGGCGAGCTCGTAGCCCGCGGAAGAATTATGAGGATAACACCCTCGTTAAAAGGGGAGTTTTCCATATGAGCATAGTTGCATTTTAATTGCCTCTTACAATTCACTAACTGATTGATTGACACATCCTCCCGTTTTATTTCAGCGAGGAAACTGTTTTAATTATTTGTTTCGTCGACGTGAAAAACTAACCAAAAATCAGGGTTTTTTTCATACCCTTGATGCTTTAAAATAACCTTCCTGATATTTATTGTAATAGTGCATTTTTTTAAATAATATTATTTATCAACTGGTACTAGTTTTAACTCTTTTGTAAAAGCGTTATTCTGAACTAAGATATAACTTTTCTTTCAAATCTGATGTTATACATGTTTCTCCCGTCTTTATTGGGTGGATGTAATTTCTCCTTTTTATGCGCGATTCGATCAGGGAATAAGGTAAGATTTGAATAATCGCACGGGGTTGGGTTTTTCGTTTTACGGTTCTAACGTTTCGAAATACAACACTCACAAGCACCGAAATAAGTCCATTAGGAAGAAATTGCTTTCCAGTCCCCCTGCCTTCCATTGGGCGTTATTTAAATAATTTAACAACCCTGTAAATTAGATGGGAGGGATCAAAGAGAAGTCCGAGACGGCCAGACGGTCGAATTAGTAGGAAACTATTCGCCTAGGTATATGATTTTTCATCTTAATCGCCAGGACGCGCGTTGACTCATGATTTAGCAATTAATCACCCGCGTATAAATATGAAATAACTCGAGAAGGTCATGAGGAGAAATGGTGAGAAAACGTCAGAAATTTAGTAAGAAAAAATGAATGTAAAGATAGGAGGGAATAAGAGATAAAAGCATAGCGAAAAAACTAGAGCAATTCAAAAATACGAATTCTGAGAAAGTGGGATTCCACCATATAAAAAAAGAAGGGGTGAAATATAGTGATTGAGTGTGAAACAGGAAAGATACAGAGTGATTAATTGAGTGGGTTTGAAAAAGAGAGAGAGAGAATGAAATAGAAGATAACTGAAAGAATTTTAGAAAGTGGTATATAGATAGAGAAAAAGAGTAAAGGAGAGAGAACAATAGTGAAAATTTCAGTTAGAAAAATGAAGAAATCTTTTTATAAAATGTGATTTCAAACAGAAAGAGAGGGAGAGAAAAGACGTGATTGAGTGAAAGCGAGGGAGATAGAGAGAATCAGAGAGAGAGAGAGAGAATGAGAAAGGGAGGGAAAGAGAGAGGGGATGATGGAAATACAGATATAAAACTACAAAACTCGAGTAGATACGTAGATAAGTAGAGACAGAAAAAAATAGATGGGTGTAAAGATAGATAGATAAATAGAGAGTGAGAGAGAGAGAGAGAAACAAACTTAAACAAAGTTATTTAAAGAGAGACTAAAAGTGGGCAGACGTTTAATCTTTTGTCAGAACTCTATCATCTCGTTCATCGTATATCGTATGAATATATATATATAAATATATAATATATATATAATTATATATAATGTTTATATATATATATATATAATAAAACAGAAATATATTTATCACCTACAATACAACTTTAGCGAAAACTGAATCCTAAAGAACATGAGAAGAGACAAAACAAGAACCTAACCTTAATAACCATAACAAGAGTGTTGTAAGAGAATGTGAGAAAAAGGTCCCTAAAAATAGTCAAGCTTTTAATATTTCCGCCAGAATTTGGCAAAGAATATTTTGATATTTTAACCAATTTCATCCCATTCTAGCGAAAAATGGAAAGCATGAATTTCGATTCCCTGACTTTTTTACGGCCAAAAGTTTGGTGCCTTAAATAATAATTGTCTATACACTACTAAGTGTATATACAATTGAATGTGCAATGAAATAATTATCAGAATTTAACTTTTAGTTTAGTTTAACTGCTTTTCTTGATGTGGTTTATTTTTTATTTCCTTTACGCAGTTCTCTATTATTTCAATACAGTTTATAGGTTTTCTTTTTAATTTAATAACTTTATCGTAATCAGCTTGGGTTTCCTTTATATTAACACAAAAGAACCAAATTTGTTTAAAAATTGCTTGATAGCACTGTTTTCAATAATAGGCATTAGAAGGAATTAATTTAAAAACCTCTAATAAAAGTTGCATGTTTCGATTTAATGCGAAAAGTAATATGTTGTATTAAAAACTACTTTTTATTATTCGTAGCACGCTAAAACTTATGTTAGACGGTAAAACAATATAGTGTAATTGTATAGCTGGGATGGAAAAATATATGTATGAAGTTGTAATTTAGTAAATCGCCCTTCCTCCACCAAAAAATTACAATTTAATTTTATGCAATAATGCAATGATATCTACTTGTTTTCCTTGTGTGAGTTGCAAATTTTACTTTGCGCGACGAATTAAAATTGAGCAAACTGCCCAATTGGGAAATAGTTTCTCTGACGGAGCGTAGGGGAAAAAATTGGGAAAAAAGGCAGCGATAAGGCTATCAAAGGCGGAACATAGTATCGAGAGGGAGGCGAAACAACAGTTATTAGGGGTTGAAACGGGGTGGAAACCTACAGGGGGTAATGATTGTGTATCATGACTCATGCATTTTCTTTCGAATTCGGCCACCTCAGAGAATTTTTACCCTGTTAATATTATTTCCCGGAATGTACTGCAAATCGAGATATATTTAGCGCTTGGAAAAACTGAAAAGTTGTGAAATAATGCAGTGAAGTTTGGAAGGTGATAACCATCATGAACACAACAAACATACAGGCCTACAAACCCATTTAACATAACCACTACTTCACATTAAAGGATTAATGGAAAAGAAAGAAATAAGAGAGAGAGAGAGAGAGAGAGAGAGAGAGAGAGAGAGAGAGAGAGAGAGAGAAGAATCCGGAGAGTACCAGTGTTAAGATACCATGTTTTGTTATAAGTTTGTTTTATATATATGCTTCAGTGCTTGTTTGCGTTCCATTAATTGTTTTATGAATGTGTACTGATTGTTTTTATGTTGGTTTTGGGGAGGAGGGGAAAATGAACTCTCAGACGCAGAAAATATTAAATTGGTTCAGAGAAGGAGAGAGGATGTAGTCTAATTAAGAAAGGTATAGAACACAACAAGACTTCGAAGATGTAAGCAGGGAATGGCCAAACGTTGACTCCTACTATTTATGATATTGTTTGAATTATTCACAGATCGTGAGATGCGGTCTGGTCCGATGTAGCTTCCAGAAAAACATTTTCTTTATCGTGCCAATGTTTCGATCGTTATTGAGATCATCTTCAGAGCCTGGAATTTACCAATATTTTTTACATTTAGCAAATACATGTTGGATGTGGAAAAAAGTGAACTTATACTATGCAAAATTTCCTAGCTATCCAAGTAGATAGATCCATTTAATGATAATAATTAGACTTTTACTATATCTGCACAGCATTAAACAGTTCAGACTTTTGTTGAATATATTGTTGTAATATATATTTCTGGACATTCTATTTGACTTAACACGTAGAACGTTAATCACATTTTAAAAAAATTTAAAAATTTAAAAAAGAAGATTGTTAAAAGAAATGTGACGATTCACCTTTTTAACAAGGCATTTCGTCAAGAAGGCCGTTTAAAATTCATGGCACACAGTGCGGAATAAATCTTTCAAAATATTAATTGATGAGAGAACGAGATATAGAACGGAACAACGGCGCCCTGAGTATCTCGTAACTGTTTAAACCTTTAATTGACAAGGGTTGTAAATGTAAATGAATAACGAATAATAATAATAATAAACATGCACCGAGTCATGCGATTCGACACACCATTCACCGACGCGCGTTTATGTACATCCGACTACACCTGTTCATACAGCATGTATTCAAAGCATTCAATTAAACCAATTAATCCTCGTTTTGGGAATTCTTTTTTAAATAATGCGTTTATATTAGTCTTAACTGTTGTAGTAATGACGACAAAAACTGAGAAATATTTATTTGAATAAATTTAACGCGTTTAACTTTTATCTAACTGAGCATGGATCCCTCCTATTCTTTTAACTTAATAATAATTTGTTCAAATAATTAATCCCTATGTAAGGTAATGGTTGAAATTTAAAAAAGTCAGTGTCACGAGCGGGATTCGAACCCCCGACATTCGGCTTTATACGCACCGCTTCTCTACCACTTGAGCTATAGTGACTTCTATCCACTCGGACACCACGACCAACCTTTGGAGTTTTCTCTCTTTTTTGCCATTTTTCAAATGTCGTGTAATCTATTAGATTCTCGGCGTCAAATGAAATGGCCACGGAGAGCTTTAGTGAAGATATACTTCATTTTACCTATTATATCCTTAAGAGTTCATGGTCCGATTTAACAAATAACTTTTTCAAATAATTAATCTTTATGTAAGCTATTGGTTCAGCTAAAAAAAGTCAGTACCTCAATCCATTCGTTCGCCAATTTCCCATCTCAACCCACCTTTCGAGTTTTCCCTCCTTTTGGCCATTTTTCAGTTGGTGTGTCCGAATGGATAGATGTCACGATAGTTAAGTCGTTAAAGCAGCGGCGTATTTATTCGAAGGTCGTGGGTTCGAATCCCGCTCGTGACACTGATTATTTTAACTGGACCAATACCTTACGTCAAGATTAATTATTTGAAAAAAGTTATTTGGTCACTCGAACCCCGAACTTTAATGGACTTAATAATATTGTCATTTTTTCTCTCTTATATCTCATCATAGCTAAAGGTCAATATTTTCCCACTATCTATTATTCAATTTCATTATTTATCTGTATGATTATTTGGAGGTTGTGAGATGCCGTCTGGTGTGACGTAGGTTTTAAAAACACGTTGTCTTTACCGTGACAATGTTTCGATCTTTTTGCGGTCATCTTCAGGGCTCAAAGTGTTTGTTTTCCGTATAGATGTGTCATCCTTGTCAGTTGTGTTGAGAATACCCATTTTTCCATATATATTTACAACCTATATATTTCCCATTTATCTATTTATTTCTTCCTCTACATCTTTTTCTTTCTTTTTCTATATTATTCTATCGTTATCTCAATTTATTACATTCTCTACTCTCCATTTAGGTAAATCCTTTCTTTTTTTACACATTCACATGTCTAAATCTCTCCCTCTCTCTCACTATATCTCTCTCTCTATCTCTCTCTCTCTCTCTCTCTCTATATATATATATATATATATATATATATATATCCTTTTATTCCTTTTATCTATCTCTATCACTCTCCTTCACATTCTACTCTCTTTGTTTTTATCTCCTATCTTATACACCTATTTTATACACTTTCACATCCTCACAGCTCTCACATAATATACCCGCACTCGATTTAATTGTGTATAGCTGTCTGTTTATCGATACATCAACAATGCTACTTCCATTACGAAGATTGGTTAAGTAGACGGTTTTTTACAAACCGCCCAATGTAAGGCAATAATGCTTCACATGTCCAAATTTAAAATGAATCAGACACCCCACCCACGTAATCACCTCGGCCAGGCCAAAACAGATGTAGACACCGTGGCATATGCCCTAATGTCTAACGATTGTTTCACCGTAATTAGCAGCCGGGTCTGATTATCATAGCCGGCACCTGGAGACAGCTGCCGGCTTCGATAGCCATCGCACCCTAACACGATGGCTAATTCAATTTCGGCTCCCGACTTTCTTCGTCATATAGTACATAATCCCTTTTATTCTTCCCCAAGTGATAGCCAAAAGCAGAAAATGCTGTTAGGAAATTCAAAACCGGTCTATTTTGCATCCATTAGCAATACCTATGCTAAGTGGGGATACATATCGTATAATTTAATATATTACATTTAAAGTCAACTTTCTTCTTCAGGCTCTTTACTTTTTAAAGCTCCCAGTATCCCGGTATGAACGAACTAATTTTTGTCTTGTCTTTCGGAAACGTTTCTAGAAACCGTTTGGACTTAAATGATCAAACGTGCAACTATCCAGTTCCTTTTGTATGTTTTTTTCTGCGGTCTTTCTATTCCTATTTTACCGTCGGATGGTCGAAGGTCCTGTGACGGATCGGACACACGGTAATGGTGCGAACAGCGGCTTCGGGACCTGTCGACCCATCGCCAGCTACTAAATCACCAAAGCAAATTAATTCCCAGCGGCATGTACTTTTTTCAAAACTCTTTCTTTTAAAGCCACCTTGTTTTTTCTTTTTCTTTTTTAATCAATTTCCTACCCGTTGTGTAAGCAGGGGGCGCTTATATCAATGAACTCTGACTCTGACAGAACGAGTTGAAATATGTTTAATTTTAATTTTTTAGCCACCGAAAAAACATTAATTTGTATGAAAGAACTCAATTTATTTACTAACAGGTTTTTACGTACAAATTACTTAAGTTTCTCAAGCTTGTGAATATCACTAATAAAAGATTAAAATTTAAAGGCATTAATCTTATTAACAGCAAGAATTAATACTTAGTTGTCGATTGTAGGACACGACTGTCGTTTAAAGTTCTTGTTTCCCCAAGATGGGTATAAAAATGGTCGGCAATACCATGTTCCATATAATAAGGGGTTCTGTCTCAACGCAGCCTAATCTCGACAACCTGAAAAAGAGAGATGTAAGGACAAAGACAAAGAGGGAAGGAGAAAATTATGAGAGCAATAGAAGAATTACTGAGAGAGAAAAAGACAAAAATAGATGGACAGGAGAATGTTATTGAGATAGACAGAAGAAAATAAAACTTGATGAAAAAAGATTTAAAGACTGCGAAGAAGTATTACTGATAAAGAGCGGAAAAGTGACTCATACAAGTAGAGAGAGAGAGAGAGAGAGAGAGAGAACGAGAAAGAGGGAAAGTGAAAGAAAAAGTAAGAGAGAAAGAGCGAGAGTGAGGGTGAGACAAAGTAGACAAGGGTAGAGAGTATGATAATGAAAAAACATAGAAAATGTGAAGTAAAAAGTAGAAAAAACAACGTACACATTACGCATAACGCAGGGCGGGTACACCATTTATGCGAATGTTAAAACTATCATATTCTAACAATATGCGAGACAAAGGCCTATCTGCTGATTTGTTTCATTAATTATTACCGTTGTGTATAACAATTTAAAATTATATGTCAATTGTGGCGTTTGTTGATGAATGTAGCTGTTGATGTTCGACTTGCACTTGATGGTTATATGATAGAATATTCTATATAGTACCCAACTTTTTAAAAATTCTTTTACTCAAAGAAACGTCTTTGCGTAGTGTTGGCATTGCTTTAATAAATGGTTAATTCTAATATGGAAATTATCCAACAGGTCAATAATTCCAGGCTTATTAATTAGTTGGATTGAGGTTGTTCAAGGTAAACCCTCGTCACGGCTCATAGAATGAGTAACGTCCGTATCCACTGAGAAAGAACAATTGACGTCTCTTAAATTAATAACTGATGGATACCGAGGATAAGAAACTGAGGCAGGCTAATGACACGTTAGTCATATATGGTGAATATGGCCTTAATGAAATATCAACCATATGCCTTGTAATTGAGGTAATAATACAATTTCGCCCTTTTACTTGGCTTTTTAATGACTCGTCCGGGCCTTTTCAATAATTCAAGACTTAACCCCCGAAAAACAGATTCCACGGGGAATTCTCGTCAGAAAATTGATGAAAACCTCCGTCCCATAATTAAACTTCTTTGGGTAAAGTTATAATAACTAGTGGGAGCTCGGTGTTTTGGTCATTAGAGCGGTTGGCGGAGAGAGACAAAGGTGCTGAAGAAGGGTTTCTTTGCATAATTGAGTAATAAACCTTAAGGATTTATACACCGTACTCCCATGCCCTTTGAATCCCCGTTCTCTACGTCCAACATTTCCATAACCCGAGGCCTTACTTATTGCCAGGCCTTCTCAACTATTAATTTACGCTGGAGAACTATAAAATTATTTCATTAAACTCACACCTTATTACGGAGCGGATGTAGAAGAATCTCAGGCGATTTGAAAACAATTTAATAAAATGACTTCTGGATAAAAAAATATATCCTGCGTATACACGCAAATCAACCAAGCAAAGCTTCCCCGGGATTTAGGCTATGGATTAAAGAAATTAGAAAATTGATTAATGATTAAACAAAGAAGAATCACCGAAACAAAATTATGGGAATTAGATTATCGATCAATGAAAAATAAGGAATAATTTACCATAGATAAACATATTGAAGATTGGCTATCGATTAATAACATATCATTAGTTGCCTATTGATTAACCAAAATATTGAAAGTTGGTTATCGATAAATAATAATATCAACAATCAACTATAGAATAAATGCAGGAAACATTTAGCACCGATTTACAAAATCATCTTACATGGAACATCCAACAAAATAAATCGAAGGTTTACTATTGATAAATAAAAATATTAAAGGTTGACTATTAATTAATAAAAAAATAGGTTTACATCGATTAAATGCGACGTCACTTCTCTATCTATTAATAAAAGCAATTTATGCTGAATATCGTCAAAAATGTCGAAGCATGGAGATCAATATCGATTAATAACTACATATAAGGTTGATTATCGATCAATGAGCACATCTAACGTTGTCTATCGATAAGTTCGTAGTTGGCTGTGGATAAAACAAAATATTGAAAATTGATTAATGTTAATAATAACAACTACAATTAACCGTCAATTAAATACGACAAACCTTTAGTGTATATTAATAAAAACCTAGTACGTTGGTAAATAAATAAAAATACCAAAGGTAGGTTAACTATTTATGATTGAAGACAACAGTTCGACGTTTGACTAGGGATTAATAAACCTAAAAATATATAGGTAAAAAATATCTAAAGTTGAATATCGAAAAAAACAACAAATGTTTACTGAAGCACAAAATGCTGCCAAGTTACTATCGATTATTACATTCATTCCTGCTATATCGATAAAGCCTTCAGAGCTATACTATTAATCAATAAAGCATTCGAAGACTGACTATCGCTGAACAAAATACCAACTATTTACCATTTATAAAGTGTGTCATAGTATTCTACCCAATGTTTCTATTCGATATTGAACATCGAGTGCTTATTGCAGAAAAACGAAAAATTGACTGACAATCGGTTAATACGTACAATGAATTTTTCATCTCATTCTGAGTTCTTGGTTAACCAAATATTATAGTTAAGTATTGTTATAATACAACAGCATCTGTTTGCCTCCTTTCAACCAATTTTCTTATATATTGTCAAAATCAGTTATTAAGTTATATGTCAGAAGTATTATATTACAGCGGGACTTCTTACATTCAAATCCCTTTAATTCCGGAGCGAGTAGATTAAAACCCTCACTAGTCTCTGAATATCACTTTTCTCTCTAATAAAGCTTGTTAGTACGTTTAGGTTGTAGATTACCGTAAGTTTTCAATTTTTGAATAAAAAACATGGTTAATTAAGTTTTTGGGTGTGGTAGTTTTCAATTATCTGCTCATTTGTGTTGGATTAATTCATGCAGGTTTGGCCCAAGATTAATTCACCAATCGGCCACCAATTTATGGCAGAAAATTGAGAATAAAAATCCGGTGATTATATTTCGCTAATAACTTTGCCAATATTTTATTTTGATATTCCATCTTGATTCCACAGGATCAAGTTGCTCTTTCAAAGTGAAATGAGTCCTGGGATTTTCTTTTCTTCATTTACTTTTTAATTTAATTCGGATCGGGTAATAAATTGCAGTGATTTTGAAAATTTTATAGTCATAATCAATTAACATCAAATTATTGAAGGCTTACCGTCTTCAACAGCATCAATGTTTCACCAATGATGAATAAAAACCTCGGCGGTTATCCGTCAATAAAAAGAACACCAAAAAATTGAAGATGGACTGTCTTTATATCAGGGTTTCACCAACGAGGTATAAAACCTTCGAGGTTAAAAAAAGGCAGAGATTAATGGAACATCGACATTTTATTATAAATAAAAACATTGCAAGTTATCCAAGACAAAAAGCACCATAGTTTTACTATCGATTGATAAAAAAACTATCAAAGGTTTACAATCGATAAAATATATAGAATATTTGCTTTCGATTAATATATTCGTCCCAAGTAGACTCTAGACTAATGAAAACATTGTAAAGGTATATATACCTAAAAAGCCTTATAGATTTACTATCGATAAAATATATAGAACATTTACTATAGATTCATAACCAACTTAACTTTAAATTATTAAAAACATGTGTCATGGAATATTCTCTATCAATTTCGGAAAACATCGAAGATTTCTTATCAATTAACAAACGCCTAACAACCTGATCAGTGATCAAAACATCAAAGGTTGAACATTTAAAAAAAATTATTTTAGATTGTACTTTAAAGAGTTCCTCAAATGAATACTTTTTTAAGCCCTAAACTCAAGTTTCGCTCGTCAGTTTCATATGTAACGATTATCGAGTAAGTTAAGTCTTAATTTAATTGAGCGGTAATAAATCGTCTATCAATATCGGTCGTTAATAAGTTTGCCAATTACTGTAAAAGACTCGCTTAAAGAAGAAAAAACTTTTAGTATAATTAATGGGAGTCAAGGTGTGTTAACATGTTACAAACCCCCCTTTTTTCTGTCTAATTGGAGTAATTCGGTAGTCCACATGGCTTTATAGCGCATCTGCCAGACCTTTCACTAGCTCTAAAGGTAAACTAGTTTACAGAATGTCGATTGTCATTATTAATCATAACATATTGTATAATAATCGTTTTTGGGTATAATCTAATTTCTTTTTATTGAGGGATCGTGTGCGACCAAATTTCAGCCTGGTGGATAATAATTACGACTTGTATCTGCCTACTCTACTCAATTTCCCTGGTTTTTTACTATAATCAAAAATTACTAGCATTACTGGGTTTGCTTATTGTCACTTTTGTACTTCTACAAGCTTGGGTAAAAGCGGGAATGGGAGGACAAATATTAATGGCGGTTTTTAACGAAGTATTTGTTTTTCTTTTACAGTCCGATATAGTGCACCAGAGCGTGTACGAACTTGTACATTCGGAGGACCGTGAAGAGCTGCAGAGGCAGCTGATGTGGAACTCGTTCCTTCCCCAGGAGTCGTCTGGGCTCCAGCTCCAAGACACCCTTCATCCCGATCAGGCCCACCTCCTAGAAAGGAGTTTCACAGTCCGTTTCAGATGCCTGCTAGACAACACATCAGGATTTCTCGTAAGTGTATTTTTTCAATTTAAAATTTGTTTAAAAATTAAGGAACCACCAAGGGTTATTGCTATAGCATAACTTAAGCAGTTACTTGATGGGAAAACTTGTCAAAGTAGGTTGTTGACGGGTAATGATAAAATCTATGTTAGCGTGGTGATGGCTTAAAATAGGTCGAAAGTTTGGCAGTAATAACTGAATTTGCTTTCTTCTCCAAGAACCTACCTTGTCCAGAATGTTCATGAGAAAAAAAGTAGTCGAAACCTCTAATACTGAAAATTGTTAAAATAGCCCCCCCCCCCCAAAAAAAAATCCCTGGAATGACAATATGTACAACAATAAAGTGCAAATCGATTTTTATTTTTTATTATTATTTTTTTTTTTTAATCTAGTACATTATACACTGGGCTACCAGTATTGCTCTTTTTAAAAGGATAGTTCCTTCTCACTGTAAGTTGTTATCAACGACCAGGATTTTGATATTATAGCTCATCATCAGAGTGAAGGAGTTCTACAACCTGATGTGAGATAATAAGCTCGAAATCCGGATCGTTGATACTGTGAGTAGGAACTATCTTTATAAATATATACAACACACTCACTCCACCATTTATCATTTGTATCAGTCTTCAACTCAATCGATTTGCACTAGCTTAACTTGACAAGAAAGTGCTCCCATTACATATACCATAGGGATTTATACCTTCTCTTTTTAGGAACAAGATTCAAATACTACCAAACTACTAGGGCTATTCGTACTAGCCTTCTGAATATTTGTGATGCATTGTTCAATCAAGCTTTTATTATGTCCTACCTTCACATCTCATGCAATAGCCCAGTCCTTGAGCAACAAGGAAATCTAGTGCACAGCGTAAGCAATTTATTCTGAGCAACCTGCAGAGTTCTAAAGCTATGCACGTTGACTACCAGGCACTACAATCATTATTCAAACTCATTCAAACTCGACTCCGTATAAGTAATGAAAATATAAGGTTCTTTGTAAGGTATTTTACTATCTCCTACCAGTACTCCAAATTTCGTAAACTTCTTTTCTGTCAAGTCATACCTCCAAGTAAATCGTTAATCGGGAGGTGCCACAGTAGTGTGTTGACAGTTATCCTTCGTTATCCGAGAAGGTCGTCTTCTAATGAAAAGAATATCAAGCATGGAATAATTCTAATTTTCATTTCTTGAAGTAGTTATCCAATTTACGTAAAGTATCGTTCAGTCTTTTAGCGATAGTGCAATCGAAAATTGGGCAGTGTCGTCCGCAAATAGGGCCAATTGCATAAAACACAAGTACATAGGGGATTTTAAAATGTCGGAGAGCTGACTATTTTTATTAAATACCTAAGAAAGTAGTTATGGATTCATTTGTAAACAAGCCCATTGTGTCATAACATCGTACATTATACCTGATGATATATTGAGCACTATGACCATGGTGATATAATATATGGGAGTACCATTTATGGGCGCTGAACTTGTTTTACCAAAACCAAACAGAATCCCCCATCACACAAGGGATTCAAAATCTTTTCACCAATTTTTTGTAGAAGATTGATCATGATTTGTATTTAAATTTTAATTTAATGATTTGTAATCCTTTGTCTTATATTTAACAGTATCTATTATAAATAATTTTTTCACATAGAAAAATAATATATTATTTATAATAAATTATATTATAATGAATAGATTCTAAATATTTATAAATGAGTGTTATTCCAACCAGTTTTTCTCAGCCTACTTGGCACATGTACTATAAGTTTTTTTCTGTTGTTTGAGCAAAACAATATAATTTATTCTTCATCTTTAACTTTTTACAAATTAACTCCCTACGGTAGCAAAAGGCACAATTACTGTCAACCGATAGGCGCCTGAGGAAATGGTCGTTCCTCCTTCAAAGCTAATTATTTATTCCATATGAATTTAAAATTATAATTTTTTCAGTAATTACTCATAATATTTTTATAAAAGTGGATGAGCTAGATGTCTACAATATCTCAATAATTCCAAAAAGATTTAGTCCACATTTATTTAATGCAACAATTTCGGATTTGAGAAATTATTTTGAATTTTTTATGTTTTAAATTTTTACATTAAGTTCAAATTTGCATTGTAAACAAAAATAATTAATTCAGCATATTACGCCGATGGCGGGTGGCTGGTGGATCTGGATAGGATAATTGCCCCTTTCTCAAATACTTAAAAGTCAAAGTCTTGTTTAAATTAATTCACCTTAATGAAAAGTTCTTTTATTTCTCACTCCAGTATGCAACTGGCAAGTAATTAGGCGTTTGCCGAAGAATTATATTGTCAACTTTGATCCCACACTAATTGCTGGCTGTGCAATGAATAAAACACGTCCTTGGTTTTATTTTGTGTTTTCACGTGGGAAAAAAATCTACCATTTCAAATAATTTAATAAAAATTTTACATAGCTTTGACAAAAACACAAGGAATCAAAAGAATTAAAGTTTATCGTTCATGTTTTTACCAAAAATTTAATTTTTTTACCTTCGATAAATACATGCAAGAATATAAAATTTTAACGTTTTTATATTTTTGTGGTCACAGTTCGATTACATAAATTATACTCACATAAACAAGCAAACAAATAAAAATAAATGACTTCAAGGCATGAGAGGATAAAAATGTAATAATATTATATATAATTTGTAAATATTTGTAATATTATTATATAAATTTATTCATAATTTTAATTGATTATACGTTTTCTGGTTTTGGTTGTAAAAATTCAAAACCGTAAATTAAAATTATAATTAATTAAAATAATTAATACTGTCAATTATGACCACTAAATGCATATATGGATTATTTATGAGAGGTAAACTGTTTAATATATAAGACAAAGAACCGCATATCATTCACTTTTAACCTTCTACAAAAAATAGGTGAAAAATGTTGGAACCCATTCTGTGAAGGAGGATTCTATGTTTGTTTTTGTTAGCCCAAGGATTCAGGGCCGATATGTGGTTTTTCAGATCCTCGTTTGACCAGTTCCTTTTCTTCCTTTATATTGTGGTACCCAACATATCATCAGGTTGTGTTTCCCCAGTATATGAATATTTAAGAAGCATTCGCTGACTAATTTTGGCTTGATTTTTGTACATGCCAGTTTTTTATTAGCTGCTTGGCTATCCGGATCTTAAGAGGATTTATTTTGTCAGAGTAGCTGTTTTAAGATTTCTAGGATATACTTTGATGGCATGTGTTTCAGCGTGAAGGACCGAGATATACTTCCCTAATCCGATCTAGGGATGAATTATCTGTTCAAAAATTTACGCCGTTTGTACACATTTATAAATCCGAGACCGTAGGGAGAGAAGTAAGCCAGACATGCAAATCTCTGTTACATAGTCATTAGTGTTTCAGGTTTTATGGTGGTTTTAATGTTATAATATTTAGATTTAAGTTGTAAAATTATAAATATATCCTTTTTTATTATAGATGGATTTTTGAAACTGAGGGAAATTGGATGGTAAATAAAATTAATTCGATTCGAAAGGGAAAAAAAGACTTTAAGAAAACTCATAACGTTTATGTCGATCCGTTTAATAGGACATAGGAGCCAGCCACATGTAAAGAATGGCATTACGGCTCATGAACACTTCTCATATAATGTTAATTCCTAGAGCCGACTGACGGAAGCGAGGACTTTCGATTCCAATCTTCCTTTTTTATCTCTCTTTTATAATGTAAGCACTTGGGGGGCAGATTAAGGTAATAACCCGCACAATTTTCGGTCCAGGAAAACATAAGAATGAGAGATTTCACATTCATTTGCATTAATTACTAATGAACATCTTAATTGCGATTCATACGAGGCCCGGGGTGGTTTGTGGGTTCGTATAGCTGAAATTAGGAACTAGTAAAATACCGAAGGACGTTGTTCTATTTCAGATAAATTGTAATCTGTTTAGTTTGGTTTCTTTATAAAACTACAGATTCACATGCGGTAGTCTACTAAAAAATATAAAATATAAAAAACCTATTGTTTTTGTTCATAAACAAAAAATTTTAACTCATAATTAACTGTAACAGCATAGTTTTGAAGCCTATCTAATCGCACAAGCATGCACTGCATTAAATATTTAATTGGCAATTGTTTGCTCACTGTTTGCTTAAGTAAGCTTTTACATTAGGAAGCGTAGTTTAATCGTTCTATTTAACATACTAATCAACAAAGATTAATGAAATATTCAGTAGATGAAGCTATAAATATTTATTTATGGAAAGCTGATCTTATTATATTTATTTGGATTTTAAGAGGTTTGAATTTTAATGTATGCGACTGTGTGTCGTACCAAAAAGGAAATCCTGTCTAGCTAGATTCTTGGGGAAATGGGAGTCACACGAATAAACAACAAACAAACATTTCAACGGTCCGTCGGTAAACTGACGCCTCTAAAACCGACAAGGGCACGCGAGCGGAATCTTCCGAATGAATCCAAAGACCGAACTGACGACAAAACATGCTACAGTTTTCCAGTTTGAAATCATAGCGATTGAAAATCGCGTCAGATAAATAAGAAGGCTAGGAATTCATTCGCGGAATATAGTCATCTGGAGCACTAAAGGCCCAAGCCTCGTGCGAGGTAAAGGGAAAGAGTGTTTGGAATTGCATGGAGGCCCTGACAGAAGTCAGTGTCACATACAGTCTGAACCTGGCAGGGTCCCTGGGCACTCGGGGCATAGAGGCAACGAAAAGAGTGACATGTTGGGCAAAGAGGGAGCCAACACGGACCCTCTAGGTCCTGAACCCTTCTGTGGCTTAGCAACCTGGCACAAATGTGGATGCATCTTAAAATGGATCCTTAATGAGCCGAAACCTGGTGGAACAATACGAGAAATGATTCATAATTCATTCCTGCCGCTGAAGAAAGACGTGCACCGGAAAGATGTGCAGACTGAAGGAAACACTAAACAGACATGGCTAGAAAGAGAAAGAGACCGAAGAACACATTTTACCCGTTTTTATGAAGGCCTTTGCAATTTGGGCAGGAAAAACCACAAGCAAGATCTTACACTAACGAGCCAGCTGGCAAGACTGGTGATTAATAACCTGAAGCTGGCCAGTGAGTTATGAAAAACTGGGGAGCACAATAGATCTACTCAGGTCGAGGTGCTGAAAGCCTTGCGGCCGTCTCTTTAACGTCATCGTTTTGGTTATTAATGGAAGCGTACTATTAAATACGAAAATAATCACTATTACTATAAAAATTCAATAACAATTACTGTAATAAATTTTATTTATTATTTATAGTAATAATTAATTATTACTATTATTAAAATATCACATAAAACAAAACGTTTAAAATTACTTATGATTGTAACACATGTACAAGTAGATGATGAGGTTTGGTTTGCGAATAAGGGAATTCATGTGGAACCGGCACACGGACACTGGGTCCGTCTTCACTCGCGGGTTTTTTGTTTGATTAACTCAAACAAAAATCCCGCGAGCGAGGACAGACCCAGTAAGTGCCCCCCGTGTGCCGGTTCAACTCATGTACAAGTGGTTGACTTAATGTTAGGAGAACTTCTGTATGCGGAGTGTAAAGGATAATTCATAAAATGTATGTTGGACGAAAGTTGCTGTATAATGACAATGTATAATCAATCTGTCCGATTTTCATAACTCGCCACTTTGTAACCAACGGACAGCATTTTTTCTTTTTCTTTATGTCCTTACTTGTCAAAAAGACAAACCATCTATTTAACAAACGTCATTTAATTTATAAGTAGGAAAGTACACAGTAGCGGGAAAGAGTGGAAATTAAAATTTTGTCTGCCTAAATATTGTACATTTTCGGCGGATGAGATTTGAAACAAAATCCCAGAACTGCATTGGTTCGAGACAGGCTGAAACACAATTTCAAGATGGAAATTCGTTCGATTTCATATAGTTAGTCGGTTGTCATTGCCCTTAAACAGCAGATGTCTCCACAGCTTGTAGGTATTGCAGATACTATCTAACTGGACGAAAACTACACTTAAAGAATGTCATAAAAACATCTCCAACTTTTCCATTTTAATTAATTATTGCCGCTGCATGGATTAACAACATTGTCGGCGTTTTACCCCTGGCTACGTGATGTAGGGTTAAACGGCATATCTTAATTATGATAAATATAATTATATAGATATAATTATTGAAAACATCGCTCCAAAAAAGAAGACACAAATAAAGAAACAGAGCGTTAGTGTATGGGGCACAAGCACATAGTTTGCCATTTTTCCACGGCTTGCCTTATGTTAATCATAATATCTCGGCTCTTGGTTAGTACACATCATACAAAAATGAAAAAGGGCCCCATCTATCTGAAAAGATTTTCCCGCAACCAATAAAGGACTGAGCTATTTGTAAAAACCTTTTTCATGTGCGTATTTATCGAAATATGATTTGAGCCTTAAAGAGACAAAAAAAACGTGGTTTTGTGAAACGTGTTTGAAAGGAGGGCAACAATTGCGACGAAGAAGCTGCGGAATCACAAAGTCTGACGGAGCTCGCTCGACAAGGTAATTTTTAGAGAGACAGTATTCAAACGCAGAAAGACTTTGAAAAAAGTTTATATCACTTTACCACACTTGTGGAACAAAATACGACAGCGATACTCGACATCCGCTGCAAAATTGAATCACTGATTGCAAGACTAGACGAAATTGCAAGCAACCATATATCAATGAGGATACAGTTCTAACAGTAAATAATAAATGAATAACGATTTTGAACAGAAGTACTTGGAAAATCAGATTGAAATCCATCAAGTGCCATTTACAGAAAATTAATAATTAAATAGAAATTGTTGAAAACTTTCAAAATAAAACTGGTTGCAACATTTCGGAAATGGACTTGAATAATTGTTGTCTTATGAAGCCTAACAAGTTAGTAAATCGTCCAGGAATCATTGTTGTTGATTTGGTTCGAAATATGAAGTAAAAGGATTTAATTCGTCAATTTATATATAAGTCAAGATATATTATTAAATAGAGCTCTATGTTATATGGACGGAAACAAACTCAACAATATGGTGTTAAGAAATCTAATATTTGACAATATTTATAAATTTAATTTATCTGTAGCGCATAACAATGTAGAACATCATTCACATTGTTATGAATTTTGCAGTGGTCAAACATTTGACAATTTGATGTAATTGTCATATCCGAAACTTCTATACCATCGTCTGCCGTACCCAATAAAAAACTCAAGTTTAAAATATTACAGATACCAACTTGGACATAATAATATGGCACCAGAAGTTATTCTAAGTGATGGTTGTAGAAAATTTTAAAAAATCTTGGTAAGGATATTATATAGGCCTCCAAAAGTAGGTTTTTTGGCTGAATTCTTTAATATAGTTCTTTTATTTTTAATTATCAAAACATTATAATAGTTGGAGATTTCAATGCAAATATAAGCTCAAATTCTTTGAATATTGTGCTGAAGAAGTAATTAAATAAAAAAAAGAGCTTGGATAAAAGATTCTGCCAAAAAAAAACCTCCTTAAACAAAGTAGCTGTAAACTAACATTTAGCAACATTGGACAGGGCCACGGAAAAACTTATTCTGGTTCGGAAGTGTGTGATTAATTATGTGGATAGAGTAAATTTTAAAATTCAAAACAAGGAAATTAACGCAGCAAGAAACGCGTTTATCTAACATTTTGTTTACAAAACATGATGAAGATGTACTTAATACGCACGACGGTGTAATTTTGTTTATTAAAACTCCGGGCTTAATCAATGGTCTCTACGATCTGTTATGAGATTTCCATAAAAACATCAGAAAACCACATCACGCTATAGATCTCATTTGAGTAACAGCGCTGACTAATTATGACATTTATATTCCTAGCCTCCCATGCAATTAGTTTCGTTTGTTGGTTATTAAATAAACGAAAGGACGAATCGCTACTCGTTAGCGAGAGAGGAAATTGGATAATATTATTCTTGGAAATGGAGGAAAATTTTTTCGAGCAGTTCCATTCTCAGGAAAAATTTTTCACCCAAATTCCATTTGGACTACGTACGGTTTTCCGTTTGTCACTTCTTAACCATTAGAGTTTTCTTTGTTTACTAAAAACCATTGTTATGTGTAAAAACGTGAGAATATATGTTTTTTCTTTCAGAGATTGGATATCAGGGGAAGGATAAAAGTGCTCCACGGGCAGAACAGGAAGACTGAAGAGCCACCGCTGGCACTGTTCGCGCTGTGCACACCTTTCGGTCCACCATCTCTGCTCGAAATACCACACAAGGAGGTCATGTTCAAAAGCAAACACAAGCTCGACCTTTCTCTGGTATCAATGGATCAGAGGGGCAAGATGCTCCTCGGCTATTCTGACGCCGAACTCGCCGATATGGGAGGATATGATCTAGTCCATTTCGATGATCTCGCTTACGTCGCAAGCGCTCATCAAGAATGTAAAACGTCGTTTGTTTTATCAGGTGACCCCGAAACCAGACTTATGTTCTTCTTGTTTGCAGTGTTGAAGACAGGCGCCTCGGGGATGATAGCATACCGCTATCAGAGCAAAGAAGGGCAGTGGCAATGGCTTCAAACGAGCTCAAGGCTCGTTTATAAAAATTCTAAACCCGATTTTGTTATCAGCACTCATCGACCGTTAATGTAAGTTTAACACACGTTAATAAATAACATAATTGACAGGTTAGTATTCCCTAAACGTACCAATTCTTACTAAACTATGCAGTAGTAACAGGATTCATTAAATAAATAAATAAATACTTCGTAGGACATACAACTTCATACTAGGAATCAGAAACGCAAGCAAATAAGTATCAAACACTTAAGCTGATATGGAAAAAATTGTTTTTAAATGTAGATAAACAAACTTTCTAGGAGACAAACGTTATTAAAAGCATAAAAACTCTTAAGAATTAAGCTTCTTGGAGATACTTGGAGGTAGCAGCACTATACTACGAAGACATGCGATGTAACACTTTTTGAACTCGGGCTAAGGCTAACTTAAGTAAGAATTTATAACTCTGGGAAAGGAACGAGAATCGGACTCTGGTCCATGCGAACCTTTTTGTTGCACTTGACGTGTAGACACACTTGGTGAAATTTGACGTATGAGTAGTGAATCACCCAGTGTAATATATTGATTGAACACAGAGGGTTCCATGTTATTCTGTTATCAATTCTTACTGATTTTAGGCTTAGCCCGAGTTCAAAAAGAATCGCATGTTTTCGTACTACAAGTACTGCAACCTCTATCTTCACAATAAAGCTTAATTCATAGGAGGTTTTTACGCTTTTGTTAGCGTCTGTTGATCTTCATTTTAAAAAAAAATCCATATCAACTTAAAGGTATGATTCGTATTTGTTTATATTTCTGATTCAGTAGTATGAATCGATATGTGTATTTTCCACAGTTTTTTTTATTTCCTCAAAAATGAAAATCTCAAGAGCTGGGAGTGGATTTATGATGAGAACAGCAGTTGGGAAAAAAAATTTTTATAGATCTGGGAAAGGATCGAGAATCGGACCATGATCCATGCGAACATTTTTGTTGCATTAGATGTGTAGAGGCATTGATGAAATTTTTTGTATGAGTAGTGATATAGTATATTTTAATCCTGTATAAAGTTATCAATAAAGCAGAAATCTATTTTTATTCAATATTAGCGGAGTAAATGGGGTCAATTTGCAAAATTGAAGTTCGAGAAGGCGCCGTTAAATTAGTACATCGCGCTAGTGTGGTCGCGAAACCAATAAGGAAAATAATTAAATAAATTAAAATAAAATAAAACCCCAATACCTGAGTTGGAACGGGTATGTAGTTCTCCTCGCAAATCTTATCAGAATCCAGCTAATCAACATCTAAACCCTCGATATAATCAAGAATAATAAGTTTAGAATTACCAACCTGCTAGGTTCCGTCCGAACCTTTTCCACCAGCTGCCGGCGGATTTCACTCCCGATGAATTTAATTAGCAGAAAATTAAACTGAAAATAGCTTATAAGTCTTAAAGCAAGTTATGCTAACACTTCTGACTTTACGCGCGAAAGCAGGAAGCCAGGAAACAAAGTTCCTCATCGTTAGCGCGAGAGCAAGTCACGACAGTAGCAAGATACGCGGGAAACGGGCTCAACAGCCCGCTTTAGGATAAGGTCGCAAAGCATTCTGGGCAACATTTCAACAGAAATATAAACCTTGGCGATTGGAGTAAACCGTTCATGTAGGGAAATTTATTATTTATTTATCTTAACTGTCAACTCGATTATTAAAACAATTTTCCAATTTGCCCAAAAAATTAACGAATCTTAACCGTATTTTTTAGGATTAAACAGTCAAAATATAAATTACTGAATGGTTTTGATGTGTGTTTAATGAAATTTCTGTTTTAGGGAAGAAGAAGGCAGAGACCTATTGGGAAAGAGAACGATGGACTTCAAAGTCAGCTATCTGGACGCGGGTTTAACGAACAGTTACTTTTCGGATAGTGAGTTAGTCGGGCCAGGAACGCAGACGGGTACATCACAACCATCGACGCCGCAGAGGGTGAACCGGAGGTACAAAACGCACCTACGCGACTTCCTTTCTACGTGTCGAACAAAGCGCAAGCTTTCATCACACAACAGTACAGCTGTTGTGCCTCCAGAAACAAGTGACTTCATCGTTCCGGATTCCGCTGCTGCCGTCGCCGCAGCGTACACCAACCTCAACATGTACAGCGGGTCCTACCCAACGACAGCCCCTCCAGAGAGCTACATGGGCCACTCGGGCAATTTTCACCAAAGTATATACGACAACAGATTCCTCTCTTCAACAACTGAGAACCTTTTCCACCAATACAGACCCCTTGGAACATACTACCCCGATTACCATTCAACGGGCTCGTATGTCTCGAACGGGTTCCTCGACATGTCGCCGAGAAGTGCAGCCGCGACGTGCCTCCCTACGTACGAGCCGAACCACACTGTTCACCAAATAGGTAAAAGTGATTGTGATAAGCTGTACACTTGTCATCAGCCGCTGGAACAAAAGTATGCTACGGTAATAGACAACACGCGTTATAGCAAGTGCCTCGACATGGGCGGGTATCCCGTAACTCCCTCGTTGCAAAGTGTGGTTGCAGTGCCTTTGTGTGATTTACAACACAAAAAGAGTGTTAAATCAATGGACAACCTATCCTCATCGAACTCGGCTGGTTCATCGCCAGCTGGCGGTGTCAACGGAATCGTCAAGATCGAGGACATGAAGGACGTCGGCCTGATGCAGCACTACTCGCCTGTGTCGAATGAACCACCCAGGCAGACCGTGTTGATGTGGGGCAGTGGAGCCGTGCACACTCCCAACTCCTCCAACAGCAGATCACCTCAGGGCAACTCACCGACCGCCAACTACCAAGACAAGAAGTTCGGAGACCCTCTCAAATCCCTTGCGGAAATGAACAATCTCGCAGAGAGCAAGTGGAAACCCGAAACACCACCGCATATACCCAGCCCGAAGTACAGCCACTATCAGTATAGTGAGCATGGCCAAGAGGTATGGCCTCACCAGATCTATCCTTACCACCAGTGAGTCACTTTGTCTTATTCACCCAGTAGGTTCATTTCTCATTTTTTTTGTTTTCTGTTTTCCCATCAGAATAAGAGATTGGGCCGTGCTATACCCATCCCATAAAAAGGATCTTCATATATATAGCAAACCAATTTTTAAATTTGAATAATTTGTCAATTTCGTAATATCATTGTAAACTTATGTTTTGTCGAGGGTGGTAATAAGGAAAGAATTGTACTGGGAAGAATGTAATGCATGATTTTTTTCCAAACTGCATGAATGTTGTTTTGTAGCCTTACATATAAAATAGTACTCTTAAAACCATAAACCATTTAATCAAAACATAAACAAATTCTATTCCATAAGTAGTAAATAAAATAATAAAAAATTAGCGTATAAAGTAATGTCACAAAAAACACTTCGGTGGGTGGTATGTTGTACCACCAGTAATTACAATTGGCAAAAATACATATTATAGAATGTCAAATAGTTTCAGGATGTAATGCTTAAGATTGTAACGCTAGTGTTTATAAATGAGCCTATTTCTCTTTATTGAAGAATCCGCTCATCCTGTAATCGTGTACATTAGTCTGAGTTGTGAGAAGCGAAATCCTGATTTAATTTCGACATTTGGTCCAGTTTTGCATATTTATCATCACAGATGAACCCTGCAAACATTGTAACAAAAAGTATTTTTATTAAATAATTTTTTTTTAAATTATGTAGAAAATTGAATGGTTTATAGTTTATAAGAATTTTATTGTTTTGCGTTTTTAATTATAAAACTATATTTTATTTTATTATTTTATCTGGTTTAAAAAGGTACCTTTTTTATATATTTGTTTCATTTATTTATTTTTGCTTGCTTACTTGTATTTATTTATTATTAGTGCACAACACGCCAGCACTTGCATACTGTTGAATTTTTTTAAAATAAACATGGAAAATGGAAGTAAGGTAAATTCCAATTTTCTCTTTTGTCCAAAGTGGTACCTTTCTAATTCAGATTCAATGGTTTTCCTTTAAAAAAAAAAAAAAAGAAAAAAAAATGGTTTTCTCACTGTAAAATTCATTTGGTACCATTTGTATTTTAGGCCGGGAGGGGAGTGCGGATACCCTCAGATAAACAGGACGGGAGTCCTTTGCTGTCCATCTCTCAGGTGACAAACACCCTCCTCAACCAGTAACACATGGTAAAAAAACAAACATATTTTTATAAATAAGAATATATATTAAATGTTTAATTATATGTTGCAGATAAAACATGATGTTCGTAAACCTGAAGAAAGTCCTGGGTTTCATGCTTTCAGTATATATATATAAACTAAAAGAGCTTTTAATAATCATCATTCATTATATTTGTCTCAAATTCTAATACGAGTTTTTCAGAGAAAGAAAGAAAATGTTCTTATGATTTTTTCATCTTTTTTTTATTTGATCTTTTTTCATACATAGTTAAAACTTAACGTGTAATATTATCCTTATATGTGTGTTTTTCTGTGATAAGTGTTGAATTATTTTAGTATTATTATTTTTATTGATGTGATTGTATTATATAGTTACTTGTAATTTAAAAACAACAAAAAATATGTATTTAAGTTGTGTCTCAAAATGTAAATTTGTGTAGATTTTTAAAGTATCTTCCTATGATGAAAGAAGAAGAGAAGGAGGGGAAAAAAGAAAATCAAAATATTCCAATTGTCTATATTTGTGCAATTATTTATAATTAATTGAATAATCTATAATTAAATTGTAATGCAAAATTTTATGGAAAACATGATGTTGAAAGCCAAGTTAGTACAAAAATTAATAAATAACCACTATTTGTATTTAAGTTAGGACGGGGGAGAAAGAATGACGGCTCGTTTATTTATCAATTACGTTTAATTTGAGCTGCCATCGCACAAAAATACATTAAAAAATGGGAGAAGCATTCAATCAAAAAAATATTTTAAAAATCAAATGTTTATTTCCTACATTTATTTTGGCTTTCAACAAATTGTCGCGCTATTTTATAACGATGAAAGTGTGTAAATATTCAAGAGCTATCTTCCGGTTCTTTAAAAAAAAAAATTAATAATAATGAGAATTAAGTTTCAAAAGTCGCCCTAAAGGGGATTTTATTTAATTATAATTTAATAAAATTGAATGCTTTAGAAACAAGTGTTTTTTTTTGTTTTTTTTTTGTTACAACCTTGTCCTCACAATTAAAACAAAGGTTTCGTTTAAATTATTTACAGTGGGGTGCTTCAGGCAGAAGCTTTTTGACGATGTGATGACTCCTACATTAACATTTGATTTTAAAAAATTTTAAATTAAAATACTTAGTAAAGCAAACTGGGAGTCTATTTAATGCTGACTGTATCCAGTATGCAGATGACCCTGAAACTGAGTATGGGTCTGATATTAACGGAAATAGTCCAAGTACTTATTCAAATAAGCCTTGGGCAATAATCCATCTTTTCAGCAGAGACTGAGGCGATTGAAAACTCATTAGCAAGCAAAGCAGGACAGCTGAAAATGGATTAATTCTAAAAGTAGGAATCCCTGAAAGCATAATTTTAAGAACAAATAAATATAACAAAACCTAAAATGTTTATGGGCTCAAAAATTAAAAGAGGAAAAATAAGATGTAATATTTATAGAAATTTATTACAAACTAAATTTCATAATGATGATAATCATAAAAATTATATGAGATGTTTATTAAACAATGTTTTAATTATAAACATCATATTCTTACTATGAGTCACTGAAAATTGAGATTTAAATTTAATTTAGACTGACAAAATACATTAAGCATTTCCACACTTCTAATAAATGCTTAAGAATCGTTTTGCATAGCCTTATTCTGAAAAATAATTTAAATAAATAAAACAGTTTTTCATTTTCACCATGAGATATGTAATAAAACCAGAAAATTTGCAGTAGACTTTTTTTCTCCATCTTAATATGTACAAGGTATACAGACACAAAAAAATCTATACAATTTAATCACAATGTATAACATGCTGTTTATAACAATCTTATAGTATCACAAGAGACAGATGATTATGAACCCTGATTCAGGGAAATGGAGTGTATTTCAATGGTCCAGTATCCTCAGATTGCCCGAAACAATTTTATTCTCAAGCAAAGCCCCGGGTGGGATGTCGATCCTGTCTCCATGATTCGCTATTATCAGTACTGTGCCCTGAAAACAAATTATTAAAATTTAAATATTTCATTTTTTGCAAAGTGAGATTACCTTCAAAATGACGCCTTTTCCGAATGTTACATCACCAGACACAGTTAAATGATCGAGCTCGAGGATATCTGGTATTGCGTTAAATCTCGAAAGGAACTCACTAACCTTAAATACGAATGGATTTTTTTTTTTTTTTTTTTTTTTTTTTTTAATAAAAACTGACGATTGACAACATACCTTTGAGAAATGATTATCACCCAACTTGACGAGAGGAGTCGTTGGGAACATTCTATTAGGAGACATGACCAAACTACCATGATTCATAACATACAGATTTGACATAACTAGTAGTAAGTCCGATGTCTTTTTTACTGGTAAAAATCTACTCCTTGGAACATTTATACCTAAATAAAAAGCCAGATTATTAGATAAAGTTGTGGGAAATATTGGGCTGTCAAGTCCATAGCATTTTTCAATAATTCAATTTTATCCTCTTTTGTTTTATTACCACGAAGGGAAAACTGCAGTAAGCACTTTGCCTAGTTCAAAAGCAGAAATTTTGATTTGGAAAATGCAATATTCTTTGATCAGCGATGAGGACCAAATCCAAGCTTTTGTCTCAAATAATCAATACAACTTAGTTTACTTGAAGTAAGAAACCTTATCTGCTAAAAATAAGGTCAAACCTTATCACTTGAGAAATATTTAAAAAATTATTGTAAAAAGTGTTAGTTAACTAACATACCTAATGCTGCAATTGCACTAAAATATGCAGAAGAGGGAACCTCAAAATGAGTACCTATCATACAGACCAATATCACTGCTACTGACAGTCTTTTTGAACAGTTATTACTTTAAAAAAAAAAATTGCAGAAAATATGAAACTCATTCCTGGCAACAATTTGGATTCTGAACAAGACATACAGACAAAATTCACTGCACTATGAATGTAATAGAACAATCATTTAAAAAAAAAAAGTTCTATCTTCTTTATGTTTCACTGACTTTGGCAATGCTTTACAATTGATACTTTACTCGCAGCAGGTATATATCAGTTCCCCCCCCCCTAATAAATATTTTAGAGTCAAACAAGATGACCAATATTCAGAACTAAAAAAGTATGTACAGCAGTGGCACAGGGTAGCATACTAGGTCCAATATTTTACCTGTTATCTCCCAGTGATTTTACAAAAATGGATGAATTAAAAATTGAAACATTTTCAGATGACTCCAAAATCATTCAAAAGGCAAGGTAACAACAAGATAAATGGATGGACAAAAAATAGAGGATCAGACTCAATCTCTGCAGTTCCTGGTATCAACCACAATAAAATAAAATAAATAAAAAGTACATTGCATTAAATCCATACTAGTGTATATTTGACAATAATAGTTAAATTGTATAATGTAATTTCTATGTCAATACAAAAAAATTTAAGGATCATAAATCATATATATTGACGTTGATAAGAACCAAGTTCTAAAGTCTACTGGGTGTTCTTACAAGCAACCCACCGTATTCTCCTGACATTGTCCATTCAGATTTTCAATGATTCCAATTGTACAAAACTCTATTACATAATATGAAATACTTCATTCCACTTGAAGACCGAAACAAACTCATCGAGAATTTCATCACTCAAAAGCCTCAAAAGTTTTGAGATGACAAAATTATAAAATGCAATAACAATAGGAAGTGGATAAAATTGTTAATTAAATTTGTTTAAAAGTAATCAAAAAATGTACAGACTTAGTTTATAACCCCTTACAATAAAGAATAATTTTACCTAAACACCCGTTGAAACATTTCATTGCTGCTCCGACAGCCGTTTCAAGTTGAATTACATTTATATTTCCTTGGATCGTTTTGTGATTTACAATGACTTCCATTTTTAGAGAGTTGTCACTCAACACCCGACTAATTGCTGGACAGACAAAATTAGAACGCTTATTATTAATTATATTAAAAATAAAAAATAAAAAACGAACCTGGTAACTTAACCCAGAGGTTGTTTGTATTGAAAAACTTGAAGGTTTTGATTGATTTGAATTCATCAATATGGTCTTTAGGGACTTGTGCTATTTCAAGAAGTCTCAGTTTATCTTCATATTGTATCAGAGTGCCTCCCTGTAAAACATCTAAGTTACGTAATGATTTGGGCAAATTTTAAAACCAATTTACCTTAACATCGGCCTTGGTCTTGTCTGTGACTTCCATGACAAATTCAGGCGAAGTCCCCTCACCAGTTTCCATGTTCAAAAGCATATTGAGTATGTTTAGGTCTACTGTTGCTCCAAGGTTATCAATATTGGAAAGGAAACAGTATTCTCTACCCTAACCAACAAATTTGGAACATTTTTGTTTATTTTATTTGTCGTTAATTGAATAAATTATCTGAGTTTTAGGGGTGAAATCATTTTGTACTCAAAACTTACTTGCTTTATGAAAGTTTCAAGAAGACCAGAACTTTCAAATGAGGTGTAAAAATCACCATGACCAGGAGGATACCAACTATTTACAAGAGAAAAGACAATTAATTATTTGCTTATGTTAAAAATAATAATAATTGCATACGCTTCTAAATGTTCTTTGATGTTGCTGTGTTTTGGTACAGGCAGCAATGTTTCTTTAAATATTCTAGGATAGCAGCTTTGACTGAATGTATAAATTTCAACTTGTAGCCCAGCATATTTTCTAATGATTTTTTTTGTGTCTTCATCCGTGTTAAAAGAATTCATTAAAATCAATGGAACATTTGCATTGTATGTTTTATTCAAATGCTACAAAAGATTAATTATATGTCAGGAAGCTATATGATTGAGATACAATTAGAAAATTACCTGGATTTGTTGGACGGTGAGATCCAGGAATGAGAGTTCATTCCTCACAACTATAATTGATTTTGGCCCATGGCAGCCCATGCTCGTTCCAAGGCCTCCGTTGAGTTTTATGACGACAAGTTTATCAAGCATTTTCTTAATAGCGTCTAGGTCCTCAGGAGGCGAAAGGGAATTGTAGTCTTTCACGGCACCAGGAGGCAGTTTTTCTATCTTCTTCCAATCTATTGCTGGGCCCTTGGCATCCTTAAGAAAAGTGTCAAAAAGACATTTGAACCCTGCCATCTCTTTGGCACAGGCCTCTTTACGCTCATCTTGTGAGCTTTCAATGATTATACTAAGCTCAGATTGTAGCCTGTTCTGAGCATCTCTTGTGGTCACTTCATGGAACTCTTTCGAACCCGATGGCACCCTCTGATGGCCTCGTCCCTAAAAATATTAAATTAAACTAATTCTTTGAAATATAATGATGATAAATTTAATAAAGGTTTTTCATAGGGGACAACATTGGTCGAATGGTTAGGACTTTCAATTCATATTTGCTATGTTAGTCGTTCTAAGTTTGATTCCCAGCATAGCCTGGCTTTTTAATTGATCTTAATATGAAATAAATATTGTAAAGGGGTTTGGCTGCTCATCTACAACCCTAGGGTAATCGGATATTAAACCATCCTGAAAGGAGTGTTGGTGGCTGCAATAAGATGTTGACATAGCACTCATCACTATAAGAGTCATGAGTTTGAACCCGGTGGCCCTGAATTCAAGCCCAACATATTTACAAATCAGCTTTTTTCTAAAACCCTTGTGGTTGATATTTCTTCTGTGAACTCTTGAAAAAAGAAAAATATTTTTAAAATATTACAAATGTGATTATTTCAGCCTCAATGATACTTTTTTCCATCAACCTAATTTTTTGTTTTTAATTAATATTAACGAACATTTGCAAGCCGTTCGTCTGATCATCCCAGTTTGCTTAATCTTGCTGTAATTTGAACAAATTGCAGATTCGTCCAGAAGATGTCATGATGGAATAATTTCAGTGATGTTCAGAGAAAATAACTATTGGTAAAAGGTTGACACTTTTGGATATGAATGTAAATCAACAGTAATTTGTCCTGACCGATTGTCTTAGTCTGGCAGACCAACCCAGCGAGGATAGGTGGGCAACGATGTTCGGTAAGGACCAATAGTTCAAGAACAAACAGTGCAGACCCTGTTGACTAACAAACATAAAATATTACTGGGGAAAAACATTAAATATATAGGTTATGGGAACTAACATTGCTCAACCTAAAATCAGCCGTGCAGAAAACAGTATAAAAAACAATGAAATACTTTTAAAGGTAAACATGTAAGCTATGCTGTTTGTGCTCAACTGAAGGACATATTTTCATAACCATGCTATGAATGTTCATACTAAACATAGCTATGTCTGTCTTGATTAATTACATGTAGCATAATGGTCTGATTGCTCTGATTGTCTTAGTGCTGGTTTGGTTTGTCAAACAACTTCAATCATCACCATTTAAGAATGTCCTAACGTAAGATAATGTATATTTAACAAATGATTATTATTATTAATGCGTTGCCAGAGAAATTAATTGCTAACATTGAACATTAAACTTTTAGATCAGGAGTTGGACGTAAAATGGAACAGATGGAACAATTATTAGAACCTGACTACTTCAAAAGTCAAGTGGGTGAAATTGTCAGAAGTTAATTAGATTTGACCGGAGTTCAGCTTAAGTAGAGACTTGATTTTCCAGTCTGAGGACATAGTTTAATTTCATGCTTCAACTCGCAGTATTTGTGTTTTTATTTAAAAACATTTTCAACTTTTTCTTACTGTGTTTAATTCCCTCTCTTTATTTTGTTATTGATAAATGAATTTTTATTATTTATTATGATAGTTCAACCTACCTAAAATATGATATACAGTTTTGAGTATTTCTCTATTAGTCTGAGTGGTCTTTTCAATATGGATAACATTTAAATGTACCTTGATCACTCCCAATTATTCTGGTCTCCCTATTATGTGATAAATTAATAAGAAAATAACAAAATAATTAATAATAATAAACCATATCATTTTGTGTGTGATTTTTATCTACTGTACTGTTCACTTTATAAAAAGAGTAATTCAACTCAGACATATGATGAAAGTCATGTCAAATAAGCTTTGTACTGTTTTGTTTTTGAATTTTTTTGTTGAGTGATGTATACTTTCCAATAAAACTTTTTATCTATATATCTTGTCTGCTAAAATGCTCAATGCTAAGGAGAATTGAGCCAAATTTCATATATTAAGCACTGATTGATTACAGAGGTGTGTCAAACATTTACATTTGTGGTATCCAACACTGTATATAGATTTAAAAAATAAATAATATTTATTTAAAAAATACTATTGGTACTGATTTGAATCTGGAATATAGCCTATGATTTTTTAATTTCAAATAATATGAAATAAGGATTGTAAAGCGATTTGATCCATCTTCAATAAGGGTAGGTCAATAAGCCCTCCTGTATAGCAGGAATTAATTTAAATTTTAAAAAACAACATGAATATAAATGGATACATAACTTTACCATGCTACCTAGAGACTACGAAGAATAAAACAATCTGTAAGTATTATAAAAAAATTATTATAATGTTTGTGAAAGTGTTAAAGTATCAGAAAATTGATCACAAAGATAAAGATAAAAATAGATTAACAGATAAAGAAAGAAAGAGTTATTTACAAGAGTTAACTGCTAAGCTGGAAGATTTTCAGTTAACTATTACATGTATATTGTTCTATAATTAATCAGGTGCACATAATTCAACATACACAAAACAAGTCTGTGAAAATTTTCTCTGATAACATTGTAAAATTTTGTCACCTACAATGCCTAATAGAACAACCATACAGGCATTATTAGCTAAATGTTTCCTCTTTTCAAGCAATCTTTCATCCAAAACATCATGAATTGTGTACAAGATCTACACTGACGAAAAAATTTTATGACAAACATCCATTAATTTAGTGTCTTAAGTTTAAAGGAAATAAAACTGCACTAAAAAAAATTATACATAATAAATTTTTATTGTAAATTCATACAATAGGAAAACATGTTATTTCTTTTTTTTTTTAAATTATGAAATAAACAATATTTTTTAAATAAATTCTTTTTTTTTTGAGTGATTAAAATCTTTCTTCTACAGTAAACTAATCAACTATTAACTCAATGGCCTATATTAATCCCCTGATATTGAAAACATTATAACAGGTCAAAAACCTTTAAAATAAAAAGTAATTTATCATGTAAATAGTTTTTGAGCAATAGAATCCCATAAGTCCTAAGTGTTATTTAAAATTAGTTTTTGTCCTTTGTTGGCAATTTAATGAAAATTAATGATGCACTACAAATTTTTTTTCCAAATACCTTGTTAATTACATCATAAACTCCTTCAAATGGCATGGATATGCCGGCGTAAATATTGAAAAAAAATCATAAACGACAAATATTGCCTTTTTTTAATGCTAAAGGCTGTTATTTTTTTTTTTTTTTTTAATATCTTTAACCATTATCAAGAAGGTTCATAAATCTGGCTGTAAAACAAATATTGCATTACATCAAGGTCTTCAGACAGCATGCCTATTATTAAAAAATTATTAATTATATATAAGATTTAACTTCTTTTTTTTCGTTTGCATTGAAGAGGAAATATTACACAACTTATATCACGTTCCATTTTATGTTTAAGCGCATATTAACTCATGCTATAATAGTAATGGCTGATGTGCTGACTTCATAATGCGAAAATGAAGGCTGAAGAATAAAATGACGTTATTTTTTTATTTATTTTTTTTTCACCTAAAATCTGCAAAGGAAATATAGAATTTAAGCGGATTTTCAACAAGCAAGGGTTGAAAGAGAATTCCTTTAACTGTCGCATATCTTTTAGTCTTTTTGTCGACAGAATGATATACATGACGAGGAAAAGTACTTTCGTACTTGCCTGGGTCACGCAATCCGGCAGATTGACACCGGAGAATCTCCTCACGCCGAGTTCCATGTCACCTCCTCAGTGGAATCGCCGGAGAGACTAATTTCGAGATAGATCCGTTTCGCTCTTATCGGCGGAACGACTGATAAATTGAATCCCTTCCTTCGATATGGGCATTGTCGTCCGACATAAAGCTTATACACAAAACAAACAACAAAAATCCGAGCTTACCTCTTCTTGAGAACAGCCGTTGTCCGTTCTCGGGTAATGCACGGGTTCCCTAAAACTCCCCCAATTGAACTGTGAGAGCATTTTGAATGTTGCTAAAAAATGTCCGTCTACGGGTACTACTCTAACCGAACCCTGCGACTAAACTGTAACTTAACTAAACTTAAACCGTAAATATCGCTAAAAACACTTTTCAACAACACAAAAACACATGTTTTGATTGATGTACACACCAAAACCAAATGTGGATAGTACAAGGAAACCAAAAGAATATTTCAACACTTAAAAAAATTACGCACAAATGATGTCTAGCTCCTCCATCAGAATAAATCTTTGGGATATATGCGTCAATTACTTTTATTGATTGACGGTTTCCCATTACAAATGCATGCAATAAAAGTGAAAAAAGGGGCGTCGGTGGTCACAATGGTTTAGACGTTGACAGCTCATCACTGTAAGGTAAAGGTCCCAGGTTCGAATCGAGCGACCTTGCATTCCCCAATATACTTACAAATGAGCTTTTTTTCAAAAGACCGACAGACCGAGAATTGATATGACCTTTGTTGTTGAGAACCCACGGTATATACATAAAATAAAAATAATAGAAATAAATATATAGAAAAGTGAATTAAAACATTAGCTATTTTAAAATATATGAGTGTTTCATTTAACGAAGGAAAATATACGAGGAGTAAATACGAAATTAAACTTTAAACACCTGCCCTAAATGGGAACTATGCTTCCAAGAGAGGCGTGCTTACCGTGTGAGACCGGATATAACAACCATTTAACAGCTCAATGACATGGGCTCTAGAGAAAGTGAAGTACCCGAGGTGTAATTACTCCTAAAAACAAGAACATGCGCAGCTAGGAAGTGAAGAACTGTTTCAATTGACCGCGAGTTGCAAATAGAACAGAGCCCATCCCTCCCTCTAATACAAAGAGCTGAGTTTAAATGGAGAACTTCGCACCAAAGTTAAGTCAACGAGAAATTAATTGAGAATTGAGCACGGCGTAAGCATTCCGTTATATGCTACTATTTTATTGCAGACAACAAAGCTGAAAAAGAGGTCTGGTCATTTATGAAGGGTTGAAGTGGTTAGGGATATACCTAAGAGCGGTCCTAATCCTCGGTAACGGCGAGTCTGAGGACAACACCCACGGCCGCCTTGGAAGTCCTTCTGAATCTGCTGATGCAGGCTCCAATAGCCTACTTACATAACAAGGAGCAATTAAAGCTACGATGGGGAGCTTCAACTGGACAGCACTCTGAGGTTGCCTGCTGATGACATGACCCTTAAATTCAATTTTGACAAAATCTTTCTAGTCAAAATACCTTGTAGAGCATACTGGGAGAAAGGGATCCCGTTAATAGCGACCATACTGTTGGCATTTATGAAAATAAACCAAGGACTAGCATTCATATAAGCTTTGACAATATGCCACCGTCTTTTAAGTGGAAACTGTGGTTACTGAACACTGTGTCAGAGAGATAAAAAGGCTGGCGATCGTTAATAAACGAACAGCTATCTATTCGGACAATCAGGCGGCACTGAAGGCAATTGCCGTATCGAAGGTAAGGCCCAGTTATTTGGGACTGAAATAGAGCTCTGTCAGAGATTGGAGAAAATAATAAAATTGCCCTTGTCTGGGTGACAGGGCGCCTGGGCAGAAGGGCAACGAAGAGGCCAATAAATTGTCCAAGGAAAGTTAGATGACTACACTTATTGGCCCATTGGACAATAACCAGTCCTCCGCCGAATGTAGCCCAAGACAAAGGCATGCGAATAAATTTAACAGAAAAATAAACTAACAACAGAACTACTAAATCTCGGACATGCTAGTTCTAGAATTTCAGTTAACTGCTAACTGGTCACTGCAGACCCCCGGAGGATTATGTATAGACTCGGAGTAGCAGAAACAAGCCTATTCAGATATTGCCAAGAAGAAGAAACAACGGAACAAGTCCTCTGTTGGTGCGAAGGCCTATTGTACAGAAAAATATCCTAGGGGAGGAAAATTAATAAACAAGATAACGAATAAATGAACGAATGGTTAAACGAGAGAATGAATGAATGGATGCCCGAAAGAATGAGAGATGAAATGGAAATGGGGCGTTGTACGAATTAATCAGAAAGAGGATATATATGATTGAATAACAATGGAACGAACAAATAAATTATCGACAAATGAACAACTGAATGAAGAAATAAGTGAATAGTTGAATTAGTGAAAGAGTGAAGTAATGAAAACGAAAATGAGTGAATTAAGTGTATGTTAGTCAATCACAGCCCGCAGTTGCACTTACAAGGCTAACAGATAGTGATGTCAAATTTCAACACTAATAATGTTGATAAGAATACATAATTCAAATAATGAATGTAAGTCATCATTATTTTCCATTTTTAACAACATGTACAATGTTTTTCCCTTTATTTCAGCTTAAGTTCAAGTTCAGCTACGGGTCACTGCGGTTTCGAACAAAGCCCAGCCTTAAAATGAGATAACATTTTGTCTGCCCAAAATATTTGACATGTGATTTGACATCCAATACTTATTTTAGAGCCAATTTCACGCCTGCATTCAGCCACCACCTCACAATATAATTTTCTTTTTATCTTGTCAATTTCGACCATTCTTAGTAAGATAAGTTGGCCCTTTATTTGTTTGCAATAAGCCCAGTAATTAGTATGTAAGTTCTTCCACACCACATTGACCCTATTGCTAGCAAATTAGTAAATTAAAATTAATAAATGAATTGATCAGATCGAGTACTTGGAAATGAAGAATCAATATTGGTTAAATTTTTGTTCCAGTTTATGCTTGTTTATAGTGGAAAAATTTACCAATTTTCTCAGTTATCAACGCTTTACGAGCATTAGAAAAGGCATGTACAATGAAATTGATTGAAAAATAGTTGTTTGCATCAGGCAATGAGTCGGCAATATTTTCCCGATTATTCACAGTTCGTTCCCAAGGCCGAAGCTAATTTTCAAGGCAGGATAAAATAACGATGCTTTTTAGCCACCATCGGTTTACATTAAACCAACACTTATAATGTACTCATAAACATTTGGCTAAATAACAGGTTGAAACGAAAAAAGAAAAGCTTGAACATTTTCAGCGAATCGTATTCCCTTGTGTTTATGTTCCATAGTAGAACGTTAAATCATTTTTATGATTTTACGTTTTCGTGAATATTTAAAAGATAGACTAATAAAAACCCATAAAATTACCGTTTTGGCTGATCCATATAGTCTAAAATAAAAAACCTAAGGTAAATAAAACCAATGTTCGTCAATGTTCATGTACTTTCATGCTATCATTCATAAAATATCATCGCTTTTTGATCAATAATCTCCTGTAATGAAGGTTTTTCTTCTTATTATTTTTCAATTTCTATTAATTAAATTATTATTTTATTATTATTTAGAATTATTTCAATTAATAATATATTTTTAAATTTCTTATTTTTAAAGTAAAGGCATTTTTATTGCTGAGAATAGGTTGGAAGTAATCGTAAAATTCGAAATTATTAGACTTTTACAACACAAATTCCATTAATTTTTATCGTTCGCGTGTAAAAATGTCAAAAGGATGGAAAAAACAGTTCCAACTCATTCATAAATCTTGAGAAACCTTTTGTAGTACAACTTCCGCAGGATGTGTTTATAAACGGACGTATTTGCTTAGTTCAAAATCGAAACCAAGATATATATGGAATATATAACACGCGTTCGTTTGTTCCATCCATTTTCCTTCGTGAATTGTTCATTAATTTTTAACCAGTTTACATTGATTATCCGTTTTTAAGTGACACCCCTATCGAGGACCTGACGTGAAAGTCGTCAAGGAGGATAGAAGTACGAAATCAATGAAGTTCGCAGGTTTCAAAAAGTTGGCGTGAGTCGACAGGTGTACAAAATTGTGAGGTCCGTAGAAGCAATACTCAAGGCATGCAAGTAAATTATTAAAAAAAATTATGACCTGATTGTAATTTTGGTTGTAATTGGATATCCGCAACACGTCTGCTTGGATAATTTAAACTTTTTTTTAGTGGAGATTAAGTATGGACTTACTTAATATGCCCTGTACAGATTTATTGTGGAACGCCTATTATTAAGACCAAACCGTGTAAAGTTGGTTTTTCATAATAAAACTAAGTATTTTTCTTCCTTTTCGCGCACTTCTCTTGGTGTCAGAATTGCCTAACTCTAGTGAATATCCCGCAACGGACTAATGTGTCATATTCTCAAACGATGTATCTGTTTTCTCTCTTGACATAGTAAGCATGGTACTGTATCGGCTATGCCCAACTTATTTAGATGGTAGTTAAGAGAGCAGTGGTCAGTATAGGAGTCTGTAATTTTTCTCAAATGCTACGTGTGGAGAAAGAGGAGTTCCTTCGCCTTCCTTATTGATAGCTTCACCATCTATACATGTTTCCTGCCTGGGGCTTAAGCCTAGGACTTGAGATTTATTTCACAAACCATTTTTCCCGCTCTATCTTTTTTAGTTAGCATATTCTCGCGCCTAGCTGTAGTTGCGATCCCATGGATGAGATGGCTGTCTCTTGTTAGGGCGAGCTGGCCAATGAACATCTTCACGACACGGACCCCATTTCCAGATAATTCTTTGTTCATTGTTGTTCTCCTAGGCCCATTAAGCAAGACAGGCACTCCCAGAATAGCTTGAAGTTAAAAGCAAAGGTTGACCAACAAGCCAATAAATAAGTAGCAGCTCTCGTACTAACCCATCTGAGAGATGGCTAATGATGTAACTGGAAAAGTGTATTGAGAGAAAAAAAACACAAGCACTAATACACCACGTATGAGGTAAGCAAAGAGAATCACCCAAAAAGAGGCCTCTATCTCAGCAGGCAAGATTGGGGAAATTGTAAGCGTTCTACAACAGTATAACAACCACCTAGAAAAACCAGATATTGGCACGTATACTTTGTCAATGTGATACACCAGCCAGGATAGGTAAAGCAATTCCAATACTAAAAAAAGGTTAAAACACGGGACCTCAGAATGTGCTTACTTTCGTGGGGAAAAGTGCATTTTCAACTGCTCTAGGACAATCAGGTGTGTACGTGAATCAACAATTTGTTTTGCGTTTCCTTATATAGTTCAGCTTTTGGTCGTACAGATTAAGTTATGTGCTGTTCAATTTTGTCGCCCTGCTTCAGCTCATTCAAAAATTACCTCGGAATCTAACATGAAAAATTAATGTAATTAAGTTTTTGGATATCCAATACATGTCTACGTGAACCAAAATTCTTTTTTTTTCTATTTCCTTGTATAACCCAACATTCGGTCGTAAAAAATGTAATGCATAACTTTTTGTAAAAACTGTTTCCTGTTTTAGATCATTCAAACATCTACTCCCAAACTGTAATAAAAAAGTCAATGGAACTACATTTTTGGATATTCAAAACACTTCTTCATGAAGCAGCATTCATTTTTTTACATTTCCTTATTTAGCACCACTTCTAGTTATTCAAATTAAATAATATGGTGGGCAATTTTGTCTCTAGCTGCATACCATTCAAAGTATTACCTAGGAACCTAACAAAAAAGTCAATAAAATTGTTTTTGGATAACGAAAACATGTCTTTTTTTTACATTTCCTTATCCAGCTTATTTTCGGACGTATAAATTAAGTTACATGCTCTGACTGTCGACTTATCCAGAAAAGTAACATGAAAAATTAATGGAATTAAGTTTTTGGATATACAAAACATGTCTATGTGAACTTAGAGATACTTTTTATACGTGTCCTTGTATAATCCAACGTTCGGTTGTGCAAAATTCGTAACGCATAACTTTTTCAACAACTCGTCCTAGCTAGGACATCCAAAAAATCTATTCGAAACCGGATTAAAAAAAATGTTTCTACACTTTTGGTTAACCAAAACGTCCTCGAAAAACTAATCTACTTTACACTGAGAAGCAAAAAATGTCAACTTCGGGTTATTGTTTTTTTAACATACTTGCAATCGATTTCATTTTTATTTTTTGTTGTTACTAGACATTTTTAAAGAAAAAAAAGATTTAGCAAAATATCAAACTAAATCATAAATTAAACCGAACAAAACAATTCTGTAAAAAACAACAACAACAATGAAATGAGAAAAAATGATGAAATCATGAATATTTCCTCCTGCGTTGATCGCTGCCTACATTCAACGTGGCCTCGATTATGACGTTTTGAATGTAGTGCTTAGAATATTTTCGTACTCCTCCAACAGCGGCATTCTCAATTACTAGATACTCTCTGGCATCACTGGGCGAATTTTTAACCTCTTTGACAACTTGTCCCAAAAGTGTTCGATAGGATTTAAGTCGGTACTGAAGCCTGTCCAAAATGTCACCAACGATCCTGACTGTGTGGGGTCTTGCAATGCCATGCATGAAAATAAAACCAATTAATGATAAGGACAACGTCTGAAAAAATATCTTCAATGAATCGCGCAGCTGTTAGGGAACCCTCAATGAAGTGTTTTGTGCGATCTTCCGAATCGTACAACATAGCTTCTCCAGAGTGAAAATGTTACGCGGATATATCGCACTCCTCTTCTTCTCCAAACCCTCTCTCGGCCGTCAGAAGACCTCAAACAAAACCCCGACTCAACCGAAAACACGATTTTAGCTTAACCTTGTTCAGACCAACTGATTTCTTGAGTTATGTGCCATGTCAGTTCTGGGACAGTGTAAAATGACATTAACATTTCTACAGTGGAAGAATGTCGATTACGACGTTCATTCGAAACAATAAAATGATCATCCTTCTTTGATGTGACATGATCCTTCTTCCTTTCTTTAGTAACTTCCATCATCTTGATAGCGTTGTAAAACACTTTAGACATGATTATTTGGAGATGGTGGGATGCAATTTGGTGGACGTAGGTTTTAGAAGATGATCCCAATAAAGATCGACCGTTGTGATAATAAAGAAACTTTTTCTAAACCTAGTCACACCAGACTTCATCTCACCATCTCCAAATAAACATTAACTAACGGTCAGTAAACACATACTTCAGACAATTGTTCTGACTGTTCTAAGCGCCCTAACCACATAAGTGTCACGTCTTTCATCTTCCAACAATATATTCCATCTATTATCATTCACTAAATCCATTTGAAACTTAAAAATGGTACAACTTGAAACAAAATCGAGCCACCGGAACGTAGAAAGAAGCTTTGCAGAAAAACCAACAAAAAGATATTGACTATTCAAAGATTTATTTACAAAATCCTCCGGTAAACACAAATTGTGTTATCTGTGTTTTATTTACCTCTAATCCTTTAAACCGGACTAAACGTTGTTGTAAGATAATGAATGGAGGATAGAAATAATTAAAAATATTGAGGGTGGCCGCTTTTTTTGTCCCTCAGTGTAATTTGTAATGTTCTCATGTAGGACGTAAAAATGCTATAAATACAACAATAACAAATATTCTTTATTTATTTAGAAAGTCCAAAATGAATTTGCAATGCAAATGAAAAATACAAAACCACTATGTTCCGAAAACAATTTTGTACAGCTTCATGAGTAAAACCGTGACATTTTTAGCTGTCTAAATCATATCTAACATGTATACATATACATATTCTTTGTTTTTATAAGTCTTTTTTACTTATTAACCTGACGTCAAAAGCCAACGTAACAAATATTCGGTTAATTCCACGTCGGCCGGCCACTCACCTCGAGCTTTTCAGCGAGCCGTTGAGTCGCGTTAAGTGTCATCGCTCGATTCACTCAAGTCGACTTAAACTCACTAAGCAATTGACTCAAATTACAGCATCGGGACGCCTGAATGATCAATTATAAACGCCAAGGTCCGGCGAGGCCGATAGACACGAGGTTACGACAAGGGTTTCTCGACACGGCTGCCTTTGGCTAAATTTCCCTTTTACAAATAATGGAAATCACCTTTTTAATTAAAACTTAGAAATACCAAATTTTATTATTTTTATCATATTATTCTTAATTATACATGTATACAAATAATCATGCACATTTGTTTTCAAAATTGGAATAAACTCCACAAGTCGGAATGAGAAGTTTCTGGGCCATGGGCAATCGAAATCACGGTAGCTCAAGTGATGATAAGACCAGTAGCGTTAGCCGAAGGTCGTGGGTTCGAATCCCACCGTTGGCACAATTTTTGTATTTAGAAAAAATGTTGTACAATTAATTAAATATACGAAAATTGAGAACATTTATACTTCGTTAAATAAAAAATAGAATTGTTGAGGGGTTTAATCGTCTCTTAGCTTACTTTACGGTGGAATGGAATATTAAACTGAAAAAGCATGAGAAAAGGGAGAATGACATCATGTTAAAAAGGAAGTGAGTGGTGGGTGAGTGAGAGGAAAAGTGATCATACGAAACGCAGAACAGAAAAAGAGAGAAAGAAGAGACTGACCGACAGACAGAAACAGAAAGAAAAAAGAGAGGAGAAACAGACAGAAAGAGGCAGTAAATAGGCAGAGCCTAAGAAAAAGATAAATAGAGTTAGTTAGTTTAAAGAGAAGTAAAGAAGAAAAAGATGCAAAATTGCCTAGTAAATTTTTTACCTATCTATGCACACAACATTTTGTTCATCTAAAAACTGAATAGTTTGAGTTTATGTCAGTTTCCTCAAAACATCTGTCTGGGCTGTATACTAGTAGTAAAAGTTTTATCTTTATACACAAGGACGCACATAAGATGAGTGTATTATAATGGTTTGGTATTTCAGATCTATTCGTTATTTTGGAAGGCTGGCATAAAAAAGAAATTCCATACAGGAATTAACAAAACTCGTTTTATCTTATTAAAGTAACTCGAATTTACATTTTGCTCACGCGTCAAGTGTTTTTTTGAGTTTTTTTACGAGGGTTTGCAACAGCAGAGGTCATACAAACCCTCAGGGTGCCGGTGTTTTTGAAAAAAAGCCCATTTGTAAGTATGTCGGGTTCGAATGTAGGGACCTTTACCTTACAGTGATGAGCGCCGTGTCAAGAATGAAACCTTGCGGCCACCGACGACCCCAGAGTCAAGTGTTTAACGGTATTTTATACAAGGGGACTTTATGTACTGCGCTTAGATTTTAACTCAAAATCAAACTTATTTTGGGAAAAGTCAATGGGCAACACGAGTATTTGTAAAACTAGTGGGTTGAAAGTAGCTTGATCAATATGTGTTG
>CM077109.1:23040590-23053145 GCA_039619505.1 Cimex hemipterus | reverse complement strand
AGGGGTGTGTGTGTGTGTGTGTGTGTGTGTGTGTGTGTGTGTGTGTGTGTGTGTGTGTGTGTGTGTGTGTGTGTAATAATCATGATGAAGAGGGAAGATGAATTAAAAAATAAATCTAGTTTTAATTTTATTGATTTCTACTTGTTAAAACCTTTTTAGAACCAATATTGATGAAGGATGACAAACGTACATGAAATAGACGCAATCTGTTGAAACTGTGGGAAATATTTTCATACTGATATAAAGTTGGATAAACTGTGATGTTTAATTCTCTATTTAAAAAAAGATCCTTTTAATACTAAATTATTATTGACTATAAATATTTGAAATTATAAAATTAATATATTCACACTTGCACGGAAGACGCTAACTTTAAGCCGTTGCAAGGGTAGGCAAGAAACGTCGATACGCTTAAGCAAAAGGTCAGACAAGAATAGAAATTTTGTGCTTAGGCTTTATGAAAACATGAAAAGTGAAAGTGTGCGAAAGATACGGAAAATGTGACATAAGAGACAAGAAAATTTCAAAATTTGAAAATGTATAATTGCAAGAAAGATCGTGATCCAACGTGAGGGATATAATAGTCAAGAGTCAAACGCGAGAAGGAGGGAGGGAGGGAGAGAGAGAGTCATCCGCCAAAGCACTGTTGTCTGTTTTATATTTTAGAGAAGTTTTAAAAATCAAGCTGTTTTCTTTTATCCTGCAACTTAACTTGCCGTAGCCGATTTCTGACACTGACCCACACAAAGTCAGTTTGTTTCTTCGCATTCCACCGAACCAGTTTGGTTGCATAACTCGAGGTTTTTGACTCTATAACGACAGCCGCAACAATGTCACACGAGGTCCGTAAAGATAAGGGACGATTAAGAATTTATGCGATCGACCAAAAGTATTTGTTCTCCTAAGTCGTCGGGGAAGACGTCGGATGGAATTAGAAGAGAAAAAGGAAAAGGTATTAGTAATCACGGACCGTCCAGCCTTCAGTGTCTGCAGAATCATCAGCAATGTGATGACTCACGCCCTACCAGTTAGTGACCTAATAAACAAAATTCAAGTACTGATTGAGCCATTTAATTTTAATTATTGAATAAAAGACATTCTTCTTCCGAACGAAAGAAACACGGGATCAAAACAGTAAATAATAAAATTTTAATTAAATTCATACAAAGAAAATAAATATTTAAGTGAAAAGGACAGTATCTGACGACATAAAACAGAAATATCATGTGGCAAAATTGGAAAACAAATATTAGGAGTTCCTCAGACTTATTACTTAGCCCAGCCAACCAAAGAAACATAATTTTTGCATTTAGCTTTGCGTTCTCCACAAAAATAAAGACACTCTAACTAAAGTGATCTTCAAGGTTTTGCACTAGGCCCACTTCTCATCACTTCACAGCCCAACACCTCTAATAGTATTTCCAGGTGAAATTAATAGCATAAAAAGCAATCGTAGAACCATAAAATTATAATTTATCTACTTATTACATGTAACTATATACAGCCATGTCATAATGTTGCAGTTATTTTACAATTGTTTCTAAATTCTGCATTACGAATGCTCAGATACAAAAATTCAATATCTACCAGATAGTGGTACATCTAAGTAAATGGAGACATTCAGAGATATGATATAAAATTTTATTTTTATACCCGGAATTAGAGCCCCGAACTTCTCTTCCATAAAGAGAAAGAGAGAGGAGAGGGACTGAGAGAGAAAACGACAAGAAAACATTTAGAGTTTGAAAGAAAAAGAGAGAGAGAGAGTGAGAGAGAGAGAGAACGACAAAAAGACAGACATACAGAGCTAAATATTTAGATATAATGAGAGAAAGACTGGGATAATAACTCAGTAAGAGCTGACGTCAAAAAGTAAAATAGAAAAACAGAAAGACAGACAGAGAATGAAAAATGGATAAAAAGAGACGTGTTAAAAGTGAGCGTTATAGAAAGAATGAAAGTGACAGAGAGAACGACTTCAACATTTGAGAGTGTAAAGGAAAGAAAAAAAGAAAAGCGATAAACGGAGTAACAAAACAAATAAACAAACGAAAAGGTATTTTAAACCAATCCAAAATCAATCTTGTACAAGATTAATCTCTTTATTATATGGATACGAATATTGTTTTCAAAAGTTTCAACTTTGTTGTTGTAGTTTTGTTATTGAAAAATTCAACCAGCGACTTTAAGACACGTGAAAAACAAATAAAATCCACATCTTGATCCACGTGTTTCAACAAGCATAATTTTTTCTTGATTTTTACGTTTCTTTGTTTTAACGGATTTTATCATGTTTGAGAACTTTTTTTTTTTTTTTTTTTAAATGTCTGTCCCAACTTGTTTGTTTATGTGTATGTTTCTTTAAACTGTTAACTACTATTACCTATATATATTTTGTTTGGTTATTTGATCAACTAACTAATGTATTTATATGTTTTGTTTTTGAAAGGAAGCAATTTGAAATTTCATTATAAAAAAAATTAATAATAAAACTAGACCTAAATTTGTACCTACTTTTGATAAATTTATTATTTTAAATAGACTGCTTTGATATTGAGGTGGTGCTTTTAAATTCATGATCAATGCCTTGTCAATAACAAATTTTCCTAGCTGGGAAATTTTTTAAAGGAAAAATTATTGGAAAAGATTCACTTTACCCCTGACCTTTTCTTCCAGCGGTGATAGGTGCATGTTGTAAAGGGTCCTTTTAATGTCTTCCATCCCCGTTTGTCTTACACAAATGAAAGCCAGCGACTGTGAACGACAGCGTCTTCACGACTGCTTCATTTAAACCTCCTGCGGCCTTGTCCTATGCTCGGATCCCCCACTTAAAAGCGATCGGAAACTAACGCATTTCCTTTTCCTCTTTGGGGTACTCTTTTATTGTCAATTAAAAACGTAAAAGAAAGAAAAAATTGATCTCACGTTAGTCTTTAATTTAAAAAAAGTCGAATAAATTTTCTTATACCCAGCTATAATATTTATTCAAAAGTGGAAAGTCAACGCCCTTGGAGTTTTACTTTTTCTCCCACCTATGCTGACTAAAAAGAATATTCAAATTTACCATCAAAATACTTCGTCACTTGAATTACCCTACTTTTTTAATTACTCTATTAATAAATATATTGTAACAATTTATATTTGGAAATTACATTGTACATCGATATTTAAGCCTGCAAGATCAGGACATCACTCATACTCATTATTGCATCATTTTCAATTCTGAGCTGACTGGTTTATTTTTAGCCTTGTTGTTACTTGAAATGCACTACAAATGCAGATCACATGCAGACTGGAAACAAGATTAAGTACCAAGACTTTACTTCGAACAATCGATAAAGGAAAACCAATTTGATAAAATTCCATGGCTCATTATGTTTCTAACAAGACAAAGATCTAAGAAATTATTTTCACATTCTTTTGTCTAATCTTTATAACAATTAAAATTTTATGATTTAAAAATATCATTTGGTTGTCATGCCTTAACTAAAAATTTAGAACGGATGTTGATCACCGAAGATTGCTCAAAGCATAAACGCGTTTGATTGACGTTAAAACCTAGAGGGACTGACCCAGCAGGAAGGAGGATCAAATTTTACAATTTTGAGCAGCGAAGAGTCATATTTGCATAAATTATTAATGGCGAATCTCTTCGTCAGTATGATCATCTTAACCGAAATTTGGCAAAATTTGAAACAAAACGTTCATAATGACCTTGTAATAATGGAGGGTGGTCCAATTTTAGAATTTTAAACAGTGATGTGTCTTATTTGAGGAAATTATTGAATTTCTAGATCAATATTGTTCATTTCAGGGTCCACCATTTCACGACACTGCTCTTCTTAAAACAAGAACGGTGTGGCCTTCCCAATATGACATAACGAAAGTACTTAAGCACAACAGTGATAATAAACAGAAGGTCATAAATTACCTAAAATTAATCAATGAGTATGGCTATATATAACCCATCACACATAGTATACCCCCCCCCCTATTTGTACGAATGTATTTATTTGTGTGAATGTCGAAGCGTGCATGGGTGTGGCTGTGATGGAATGTCAAGTACTCACAGGCCCACCAAATTAGTATAGGTATGTTATACATTGTAGTACGATGTGAGGGAGGGTCATTGGCATTTAGTTGGTACTATACTTCCGAAGTGTGGTGGCCTTCCAGAATGAATGTATTTATTAGCGTGAGAGCGATGCGGGAAAGGACGTAGCTTTCGAGGAATATCGAGTACTCCACAGGGCCGTCAAAAAATTTAGATTAGAATAGTTTAGTGTATGAGTGGAATTTGTAAATACCGTTTGAATGTATTTATTACTGTGAAAGAAAGGAGACATCAAGATCACGATCAATCTTCCGAGCTCCAATTTAGTTGTAATATAGGTTAGTATGAATGTAAATTATGAAAATGTGTATAAATATTATATTTATGTATTTTAATTTATCACGTGTGGGAAGGTAACATGAAACAAGATAACGAATCTCCTATCGAGTGATCGGATCGAAAGGCTACAGTCGTTGAGGTATAAGATGACTCAGGAAAGAATGTACCCGTAAGATAGGTGAGAAGACAAATGTGAGAAAGCTTTATATGTGTTGTATGTGGGGCGCCGGCGATAACCCTGGTAGCTAACCGGCAAAAAATAAAAAATTATTGGCTAACAGCGTATCTCTTAGTCAATATTAATCCGTCGTTAATACGATTCGTGTTATTAATGATTCAATTTTGAGAAGTGATGAACCAAATTAGTACAAATTATTGACTAATGGCGTATCTCTTGGTGGTCATCATTTTACACTTAATGGGTCACTATTTTTCGTTATTGTTCATCTAGTCAATTTTGGTTCAAATTGAAACGGAAAGTTTCTAAATAATATTGTACTAATGTGGAGTGATTCAATGCTACAATTGTCTGCGATGATGATTCATTTGGGGTAAATATTGACTATTGGGAAAGATTTGATCTTTTTAGTTTTCGTTCCACCATTTCATGTCATTGTTCATCTTAAGACGATTTTGGAGAAAATTTAAATTGAAAGTTTTAAAATAAAATTACAATAATGTGGTGTGGCCCCAGTTTACAATTTGTACAAATAGTCCATTAACGATTTTCTCTTGAAACATATTGTTCATTTATTTTAGTTCATTTCTCGTCACTGTTTTTCTTGAGACAAGTTTGGTGCAAATTGAAATGGAACTTAAATTCACTAATTTAGTGGTCCGCTTGACCAATTGATACATTAAAATTAATTAAAGTTTCTAGTTGAGATGAAAAAAAGTTAATAGCACGAGCGGGCTTCGAACCCACGATCTTCGGCTAGATTGCCGCTGCTCTACCACTTGAAAAATAGCAAAAAGGAGGGAAAACTCATAAGGTGAGGTTGAGATAGGAAGTTGATGTCCGGATAAAGGTCATGATAGTTCAAGTTAATTAAGTGGAACGTTTCAAAATCTAAATGCAATAATGTGATATGGTCCAATTTTAAAATTTTGAGCAGGGATGAGCCAAATTTATAGGAATTATTGACTAATGGCGTATCTCTTGGTCAATATTGATGGTCCGCCATTTAGCGTTATTGTTCATCAAGTCAATTTTGGTTCAAATTGAAACGGAAAGTTTCAAAATGAAATTATAATAATGGGGTGTGGTCCAGTTTTAAAACTTTGAACAGTGATGAGTCTTAATTGCAGAAATTATTAATGGCGTCTCTCTGGACGAATATTGTTCATTTAATATTCCACCATTTCATGTCACTGCACTTTTAAGACAATTTAGGTGCAAATTTAAATTAAACGTTTTAAGATAAATTTATAATAACAATGTGGTATGGTCAGTTTTACAATTTTAACCAGTGATGAGTCTCATTTGCGAAAAAATTGTTGAATAATGGCACTATCACTTGATCAATATTGTTCATTTAAAGGTCCGTCGTTGTTCGTCATAGTTCATCTTAAGACGATTTTGATGCAATTTTAAATGGAACGGTTCAAATAAAAGCAATTGTTCATCAAGTCAATTCTAGTTAATTCGAATTAAAATATTAAGTTCCTAATGGAATATAAGTATGGGGAGGGGTGCCATTTTAAAATTTTGAGAGGTGTTGTGTCAAATTTGTAGAAATTATTGACTGCTGGCGTATCTCTTTGTTACTACTTAATGAACCATATGAGCCACTATTTTGCATCATTGTTCATCTAATCAGTTTTGGTTCAAACCGAACGGAAAGTTTCAAAATGAAATTCTACTAATGTAATATAGCTGATAGCATCTCAATGCTATCATTTTCTGCGGTGATGAATCATTCACGGTGATTATCGACTATGGCGTAAGACTTGATCGTTTACATTTTAAGTCATTGTTCATTTTGAGGGGAAATTTTTTTTGAACGAAATAGAAAATCATTGACTGATAACGTTAATAATTTTTGCTTAAAATTACATAAGTATTGGGTCATTACTGCCCTTTCGCCCTCACCTTAAAATCTCATGTACAATTTCTAATGTATTTAGGCGAGCAAACATAGTGAACAAGGTCGTCAAGTTGAGAGATGTTTAACTGAACCTCTCACTTCTGAAAAGGCGGATTTGAAGACGAAAAGTGCCGAGCCTCCCCACTCTCCCGCACAAGCGCAACTCCATCAAATACTCCCCGATTAAACAGGCGTTGTCAGAGAACTGTCTATCTCTCTCAGTCAAGTCAGGAATAAAGTACTGTTTTTTCTGAATCCAGGCCGTTTTTCCATCGCCCCATATTTGCTGAAATTCACCCAGGACTCAGCGATAAAGGATCGTCGGCGATATGGCGCTGAAAACACTCGTCGGACAGAGTAAGTTATTCAAAATGGGACAACATAACCTTTTTTCACACTCTGATAACTTTTCTTAACCCTTTCAAAACGTTTTACCTAAGAAAATATTGTTTTTAATTATAAAGTGTGAAGATATAAAAAGAAATTCTGATAAGATTCAACAACGAACTGAAGAACGACTTGTCAGTGTTATTACTGATGCGTTGACGCACTCAAACACCCCTTATCAGTATTGATAAAATAGAAGCACTGTTATTCAAATGAAATCATACTTCAGTCCAGTATAAATACGCAATTTTCCCTTAAAGCGTTCTTTGAAAGTAAAATTAAAACTGCCTTTTATCCGGCACAAAAGAGTTATTAACAATAAGAGGTTTTGTACGTGAAAACAAAGCCATTTCTGATGTTCTTTACATTTAGGGACAATAACAGACTTAGAATTCGACAATAGGCGTGGATTTCATTGGACTGACAATAATCGATGTTTTAAACAAGTCTTAGTATGCTCGTTTTAGTGACTGTGCAGAGGTGATAGTTAACGGACATTTGATCATGAGTCAAAAGCCAAGGAACGATTTACATATTTAGGGCTTGTAATCAGACAATAGATGTTCGTCCTTCTAAGACTGTCCGTACTATTTCAATAGTTCAGTTTTCACCAAATGAAATGTACATGTATTGTCACAATTCGACGACAGATGGTTTATTACCACGGCGTATAGTGGAACGTGAATTTTATTTTACTTTTCATTTTAATTGTAAACATTTGATGGATTTGCAGTTAATAAAAACGTTTTCCGCAATGACAAAAAAAAATTACAATGCTAATTTTAAAATGATCGCTACAAAGAATAATCATTATGGAGGTTTTTTAACGTACAAAATACGAAAAAATATATGTACAGATGTAAATTTAACTTCTAAATGCAGTTCTGTACAATTGTTCCCAGAGTTGGTCTTCTTCCTTTCTTCCTTTACAGACAATTTTACGTTAAAAATTAAAATCTCTCTAATTAGACAACAGATATAGAACATCCAATTGTAAAATTGCACGCACTTCTAAGCTGGTTGTAATTAATTTATTTGTTAGCTGTTGTTTTTTTCGAAGGTCGTAATCAATTTATTTTTTAATTGTTCTTCTTTGTCGTGACAATTACATATTTTTACACTTTTCACGATAGACAATATTTGTAAATCTCATTTGCAATTCTCCCGTAGATTACTCTCCTATTCTTATAATGTGATTTAATTATAGTTCTAAACTTTATTTCTTCATTGATTAAGGCTTTTTGTCTCGTGAGCGTTTGTCTTTGTCGCTGCACATGTCGTGTCTTTTATTAATCAAAACAATTTAAAACTTAAATTTTGTGCCCGTTATTATATTTTAAAGTGTAAAAGTTTAAATAGAAAATACCGATTTTAAACCGTAAGACGAGTATTTTCATAATTTCGCGACCACTATAGATATTTTAGTTTTACAATTAGACAATAGAAGACGATTCTAGTACAAACTCAAATAAACGATCAACCAATATTTAAGGATTAATGTAAAAAAAATTTTATACTGTGAAAAACAAAGAATTTTTTAAAAACTATTTCGGATAAATTAAACAAGTCCATGAAATCTACATCTGTTGCTTAATTCTACCTACAGCCGCCGCGGCAAAGCCAATAAATATTAACTAATAATGAAACACCACTAATTGAGTAAATCAGTTTAGAAAAGCTGGAAATGGAAAAATGTCAGAATATTTTTCTGTGCAAACAACCTAACAGCAAAGACGATAATATCAATGAGGAGGATGTGATTGTGTCTTAAAAGTATCTTCAGTTTTGTCCAAGTGATTTTTTTTTTTTTTTTTTTTCAAAAGACAAGTTTGCTTTATGCTTTATCTTACTTTATTTATATTGAATTCACGGTTCGTCTCCAATCCACTATCTGGGTGAGTATAAAAAGAAACTCAGTTTCTCTGGTTGAAAATCTATTCTAATTTTTTGAATTATATTGGCATTCGGGCTCAATTGCCCATCATCAGCACTAATCATAGAGAGATTTTTTATTTTATAATTATCAGTTAGAAAGCAGATATATCCATGATTTTAAATTTTTTTTTTATATAAAAAGTAATTCAAACATTTTGTCGATTTTTTTTGTTGCGTTACAATAGTGCTACAAGCGACTTATGGAGAAGAAATCCATTTATTACATTTCTTAAGAGAACACTTCACTTTCCTTACCAAAGAGAAAATTGCAAGGACATATATTTAGGTGACTTAGAGGTTGGCTGGGAAGGGGTCAGGATGAAAGGTGTCTGACTATGAGGATGGGATGAGGGGTTTTATGGAGGCGTCTACAGGCTTCATTTTCCCACTTATCTGCATCTATTTATCTTATTATTATTCTGTTATTGCTTGTTCAGTTATACATTTTTAATATTTGATATGTATTTCATGTGCAAAATTTTGATGGCTAACAATTCGTCTCCAAAGATGGTTATAGTCGAGGGACATGTGGTGCTCATACTCTCCTTTTATTCAAGGGATTTCAAATTTTCCCTAATAACGATTATTTTGTAAATTGTTTTTTATTTAAGTGACATTAAAATGTATATGTTTTTATATTTAATTTATTGATACTCTTCTTTATGGTACAATTTTTAAAAAAGCACCCACTAAAGATTTTAATTAATATTCAGCTATCTCTGACTTATCAGAGCAATTATTACACTGTGAAAAACCATTAAACATAACTATTTTAATAAATGGAAAGATAAACCAAAAGAAGGTTTTTGCCATATCATGCCAGATTTTTCTTCGTTTGGTTTATCTTTTCATTTATTTTTTTTAAAGTAATTATGTTTAATGGTTTTTCACAGTGTAATATTTTCTCTGATAAAAAATTGATAGCTGTAGATTAATTACAGTCTTTAGTGGGTGTTGTTTAAGAGCACCAGTGATGCTAAAGCTGTTGTTCCTTTAAGAAGATAATTAATACATTAAATATAAAAACATACATTTCAATGTGGCTTAAATAAAAAACATTTTACAAAATAATCATTATTAGGGAAAATTTGAAATCCCTTGAATAAAAGGAGAGAGGAGAAGAAGAAGAAAATAAACTATTTTCTGAGGCTTAAAGACCCTCTGAATAACAAAGCTACATTATAGTCGTGTAAGCTACCCAATTTAGACTTGGGCTCAATACAAATACTTTAATAATAATAAACAATGAATAAATACTTCCTGGAACAAAATTCTAGTCCTTTTTGCGCAATTCTAGGTCACATTTATTAAACTGTTTTTGCCCCTATGTTTGCCACACTGTGCAGATTAAACCCAATGTCACTTGAAGAGAAAACCTTGAAGTCAAAGTCAACTATGTTAAATTTTTTCCGTTATACATGCACCCAGGCATTTATTGCAAATAAACATAAAAATTAAAGCAGGAAAGTTGTACCCACCATTGTATTAAGAAAGCCTGAAATTATAATCAGTAATTTTTCCCCTTACTATTTAGAATACATTGTAAAAATAGCTAATGACTAGAGTCATTAAAATATTCAACTTAAAAGTTACTCATCGGTCTTATCTTTATATATCGCTTATAAGCGAGAAGGAAAATGCAAAGTGCATAAAAATGCAATGCATACCAGCAGAACTCCTTGCTATTATTTAAATACATTTTCATAATTAATTTGCTCAACAACTAACAAATTGGATTATAACTTTGGTTAAGGACAATTGAACTATCAACTATGTACCATTTATTGTGTATTAAATTGGAAAACTTACAATAAAACCTTAAATGTGAATGGTTGAGATTTTATTGTTTGAATATTCACCAAAGATTTCTTGTTCAATTAATTATATAAAGTAGTTCAGTTGATTATGTTGTCACGTTATAATATCACAATCAATATTTTTAACAAATTACATACATTTTGTTAAATTAAAACATGAGAGAAACAAGAAAAGAAAAGAAGAGAAAGCAAACCGGCACAGGGTCCCTTACTGGGTCTGTCTCCACTAACTTTTTTCCCTTTTTTAAAATTAAAGATTCCATCTTCAGTGAGGAACGTTGGTGCTGGCCTGCGAATCTTTGAACTCAGCCACCAGCACTGGAACTGGAACTGAAGTTAGTGCAATGCCAAAATACGTTTGAATAACTTTAAGAAAAAAATCATGAGTGGAAATAGGCACAGTTTGTTCAACATGAGTTCACTGATTCTCAGAGCAAAACGCGTATCAACCCCCAAAGAAAGAGTGGGCTGGCTGGCCAGAGTAGTTCGCTGGCCTTATGACTTTAAAAAAATTAATAAATAAATGCTCAACTGTTTTGTTATTCAAGCCAATAAATTAAAAACTTATATTCATATATATTATATATAATTAGATATTATTATGCCCTTGGATATATTATTTCCTGTGACTCTTGCAAATTGACATCCAAATTATTAACTGATATTCATTTACAATATTGAAATGATATATATTAAAAGAAAATTGAATCCATTCTAGAGCTTTCTGTATTGTCAACAGTTCCACCTGGTGATTGGAATACAACTTGGCTAGTCTGCAGTGTGTAGTATGGATGAGTGTACCATTTTGATCACATATGATCAAATATGCGCATCACGCTTAAGAGTTTGTTTTACTTCCATCATATCTGGGAAAGTATGGGTTTGGGTTTTCTCTTCAATCGGACTTATATTGTCTATAATGTATGGGTTGGTAGGATGTGGACTGCTAAATATATAATAAATACACAAGTCAATGACATACGAGGTCATCATGACTGCCATCGTCTTGTACGTATGCAAATGTGGCAATCTCAGTGCCACTTATATTGGAGTTCTAGGGCCCTGTGATGTTAAGACTAGCTGATCTTTGTAAATTGATGTGGTGTTCTTTTACAAGGTTTTTGGCCAGTAGGGTTGTTCCGTATGTGACAAAAGGTCTAATATGTTTATGTATATGTTAAAACAATCTATTTGAATATGGACAATGGTGGTCTATAATATGAGAAAGTAAAAATTCATACTACTTATCTGTTTATCAATGTTACAAAACATTTTTTGCCAAATTAGTCAGAAAAATAGAAATTTATTGTGTCACTATCAGACTTCAACAGCAGTACTGCTGCACTCATACTAAATCAGAGGCTTTTTTCATAACGTTTTATGAATGAATTTTCCATTACAGCAATGTTTTAAAATATCAAAACGCCTAGAATCTGAAAATAAGTTCGATTTAAAGAATTTAAATGTCAAGCTATAGATAAATGTGATGCTCGTTTTCAAGAGTGTGCGCAAATTGCGAAAAACATTTTAATCGATGCCTGCTTGAACTGTGAATGTTTTTAATCATTTTAACCTTTTAAATTCTTCCTAAATTTTCATTTGTTTAAAATGAAACTAATAAAACAAGCAATAATAAATAATTAATGAATTATCGCTGATAAACATTTTGAAACCTTCCCGGATCAGTGTCTCCTTATCCGTTTGTTGTGTATAGACGTTTTGCGTCATTTTTACCAGGTATGGACAATATTCAAGATTACGACGATTCCGAAGAAGAGATCGGGCCCCCGGTACCAGAAGAATATAGAATACACAATGATGATGTCGAAATGAAGAACGCGAATGCTACAGAACACGGGCGAAGGGATGGAAAAGGGCAAATACCTAAAGAGTACGAGCAGGATGAGATAGGACCTCCAGTACCTAAGGAGTACGA
>CM077109.1:22999861-23038314 GCA_039619505.1 Cimex hemipterus | reverse complement strand
ATATATATATATATAATTATGTTAAATTAATTATATATTGTATATAATTAATCTTTTAAATTAAGAAAATTATAGATTTTGATTGCAAACCAAGTTGTTTTTTATTTTTATGATGTATATCTGATCCCATAATAAGCAAATGTCTTTGAAGTTGGTTACAAATGAAGTTCAATCACCCTGGTCTCAGATTTTTGTCGGTTTGTCCACGAGACACATTTTGGCTGTTTAGTATCGAGGGGGGGGGAAACAAATTTGTAAGATGGCACAGTGTTTCTAGAAGTCTCCAAACATTGTTGAGATTGTGAACGTAGTAACCCACTTCAAGGAAAGGAAAGAAATATCATAAATCCACAATATTGAAAGTTGAGGCTTGAGATTGCAGTCAGTTGATCAAACAATAAGTACAGGCTTAAAAATAAATATCTGTTGATACAAGGCTAATAAAAAGGGCCGTATGCCTGAGCTTTTGTACATATAATTAATATTAATGTTCCATGTAACCAGAAAAGTTCATGCTGATTTAAAACTTTGTCACAATTGAAATTAGTTAAGAAATATTTTATTCAGTAAAATAAGCTTCATTGGCTGTAAGAATATTGCCTTACGCTAACAATAACTACTTATTTACTCTTATATTAAACCTTTATTAATAATAAAAACAATAGTTAATAGTTTTAAGGCAAACACAAATTTACAAATGCCGTATTTGGGCTTATCAATATGATCTATCAGAAAAAGAAGGAAAATTATCTAAGTCGCAAGAAATAAGTTTCAAGTAAATTATTTATGTGGATGTAGTACTATTAATTTATTTAAGTATTATTCAGTAATAAAGTTCTGACAGAACATAATCAATTATAATTCTTATTACATTGTTGATAATTTTTGATTTCCAAATGATAGCCGATACTAGTTGCTTTTTTTTATAGTCTTTTAATATTTGGGTAAACCAAAATTATTTAACATTTATTGACAGGATTTAATAATATCTTATAGAAAACAAACTTTAGCCTTGGAGAAAATAAGCTTTAAACTTTTTTTTACTACAAATTATTTTTTTATTATTATGGATTCATTTTTTACATTAAATTTCTTTAGTCTTATGATTTACAATGATCTTGTTTATCCATGGTGGGATCAAAGCATCAGTGAAGATTAGGATGATCAAGGTCTGAATTATAGTGGAAGTACAACAAAAACAAAAATAGGACTTTCAGTACATTCCACTTGTCATAGATCTCAATATCAATTAAATATCCATTTCTATTTTGGTCATCTATGAAACCAGGACTACTAATAGATGTGAAAACTGCAGAATCATCCCAAAATGTCTCAACAAAATATCTTTAGCTGGGTTTCTATTGCACATTTATTGTTCACAGTTTCACTCAACCATGAGAATGAGTCGGGAGGAGTACATTACACTTATCTGAATATATTGCAGTTACCTATTTTTGTGGATGCTAAGTTTAAACTTATCAAAATAAGAAGAAGTAAGGAATTAGCATCAAAATGGGACAAACTGTCGGTACTCTTAAAGTGAAAATGAAAACTAATGTAGTTCGCCAATGGAATAATTCTTTGATCCACCAACGGCATTTTCTTCATGGAAACCCATCTTTCCGTTCCGAAGCAGATGTCATTTCATTTTAGTAGACTATTTCATTTAAAAACTATGTTCAATGTGTGATTAACTAAATTGAAATTTAATTAAACCTGAACTGATTTAAATTTATTTGCAGAAATCATGAATGATGCCATCAAGCAGAAAAAGAAAGGAAAAGAGGTCGAGTGGAGGGTGCTCGTTGTAGACCAGCTTGCGATGAGGATGGTCTCGGCATGTTGTAAAATGCATGAAATATCTGCCGAAGGGTTAACAAGTATGGATAACCTTGTATTGAAATTTGATTTTATTGGGGTTAAATATTATTTTTTTAAGTCGTGGAAGACATCCACAAGAAAAGGGAACCACTGCCGACAATGGAGGCTGTTTACTTGATAACTCCGAGTGAAAAATCAGTCCACGCTCTAATGAATGATTTTGCTTCTCCAAACCGCAGCATGTACAAAGCAGCCCATGTATATTTTACAGAGGGTGAGTATTTACAGTAGTGAGACGTATTCAAATACCCCCATTATAAGGCCCATTAAAGATAACAAAATAAAATCTAGTTATTTTGAAATATTGATAATTTAAAATGATTAAAATACTAATGATTTTTCAACATTACAAATCTTTAAAAAAAAAAAGTACTAACATTGTTATAAGATTGTAGTTTATTTTTGGACTGGGTGTTCATTGTTCACAGCATGCCCAGAGACCTTATTTGATGAGTTGGGTCATAGCAGAGTCGGAAAGTTTATTAAGACGTTGAAAGAGATTTACATTGCTTTCATACCTTATGAACAGCAGGTAAAATATTTAAAAAAATCGAGAATAACTAACAATAAAAGTGGCTCGCCATTAATGCCGAATGGTGTCGGTTTCTTAACCCGTACTAAACAAAAAAAAAAAATCAATGCCTGCTTTCATAATGTTTGTTAAATATTTGCCTTCCTGTTTTAATAAACATGTATTTTTTTCACTGCTTAGTCTGTCAGGAGGAATTGTTTAACGAGTTGTGCAAGTCTTGTGCAGCAAGAAAAATTAAGACATTGAAAGAAATCAACATTGCTTTCTTGCCTTATGAAGGCCAGGTCTGTTCATGCAAATAAAATGATACATGTAGCATGGATTTATAAATAGATCTATTGTTTTTCAAACAATGTTTGCTTGTAGCATTCAACTTAACTAACAGTTGTAAATAACATTGTACCGCTTTATGTAGTGTGCATGCTATTTTGAATTTTGTACATATTAACAATAAATTTTCCAAGATTGAAATTTAATGAGGTATTATGGGACGTAGTGAAGTGTTGAGCATGACATTTTTTCTCCCTTCTTTTGCTAAATGGCTAAAGTCACGGTTTTTCTTCATTGAAGACTGTAAGGCTTGTTCTTACAGGTATTTTCACTTGATGCCCCAGAGACTTTCCAGTGTTTTTACAACCCTTCCCTCATCAGTAGCCGTGTCGCCAATATGGAAAGGATAGCTGAACAAATCGCCACACTATGTGCCACACTTGGAGAATATCCGGCTGTAAGATATAGGAGGTGCTTTTTTTCTTTTTATTTACTTTTTAAGAACAGACAGTAAATAATATTTTATTTGGTGGTATAATCATGTTTTTTAATTTTTTATTACAGTGATTTTGACAGAAATGTAGAGTTGGCTCAGCTCGTACAGCAGAAGTTGGATGCATACAAAGCCGATGAACCAACAATGGGTGAGGGTCCAGAAAAGGCTCGTTCTCATCTACTTATTCTCGACAGGGGTTTCGACTGCGTCTCTCCACTCCTCCATGAGCTAACTCTGCAAGCGATGGCATATGATCTTCTACCGATCGAGAATGATGTTTACAAGTAAATATACATAAAAATTCTTAGATAGCTGTTTTTGTGTTCAAAATTTATTGGGTTTGCCTTTAGGTATGAGGCAACAGCCGGGCAGCCTGAAAAAGAAGTCCTTCTCGATGAAAATGACGAACTTTGGGTCGAACTGAGACACCAGCACATTGCCGTTGTTTCACAGTAAGTTTGTTTTATTTATTTAAAAAAATCATTTTTATAAATTTTTTAAATTTATTTTTTATTTATTTATTTTTTACAATATTTTTTTTTTTAAAGGAATGTAACTAAAAATTTGAAAAAATTCATTGACTCTAAACGAATGCCCCAAGGAGACAAACAATCCATGAGGGATTTAAGCCAGATGATTAAAAAGATGCCTCAGTACCAGAAAGAACTTTCAAAATATTCCACTCATCTTCATCTGGCTGAAGATTGCATGAAAGCTTACCAAGGTTATGTTGATAAGCTTTGCAAAGTTGAACAGGTAAGTTTATGTATAGGTTTTATTTGACAAATCAAGATCATTTTAAAAAATTATTATCTTTTTTATATTATTACATTTGATAGGATTTGGCGATGGGAACAGATGCCGAGGGGGAACGCATCAAGGATCACATGAGGAACATTGTCCCCATCCTTTTGGACCAGGCAGTTACCAATTACGACAAAATGAGGATCATCCTTCTCTACACACTGTCCAAAAATGGTATTTCAGATGAGAACCTCAACAAACTGGTCCAGCACGCCCAGATTCAACCTCATGAGAAGCAGGCCATTGTCAACTTGGGCAATCTTGGGCTTAATGTTGTTGTTGATGTTCGTATTCCTCATATTGCCAATTAATTTAATAATATTTAACTAAACATAATAATCTCTTGTAATTCAGGGGCCGAGGATAAAAATATACACACCACCCAGGAAAGAGAGGATCACTGAGCAAACATATCAGATGTCAAGGTGGACACCAGTCATCAAAGATTTAATGGAGGACTGTATAGATGAAAAGCTTGATATTAAGCATTTCCCTTATCTTGCTGGACGAGCAGCCTCCTCAGGTTACCATGCACCATCAAGGTAAAAAAAATAAAATAAAATAAAAAATAATAAAATAAAAAATTAAAAGATAAAATAAATAATGTAAAATTTTCAGTGTACGGTATGGACATTGGCATAAGGACAAAGGACAACAGACAGTAAAAAATGTTCCTAGGCTTATTGTTTTCATTATTGGTGGTGTTACTTACTCAGAGATACGCTGTGCCTATGAAGTTACCAACGCTGTAAAAAATTGGGAAGTGATAATTGGTAAGAGTTGTAATTTTATAAATATTTATATTCTGTTGATCAAAAATTGAGAACTAATGATTTATTGATTGATCAATATATTCAATTATAGAATATATTCTCCGATAATGCACGCCTGTTTTGAAATGTTAGAAGAATTATATTATATTTATTTTTATTTTGCGGTTTTTGATGTGCAGTGCCTAAGAATGTGTGGACATGTATATAATATTTTTTGGCTTGGTATCTTCAAAAAAAGGTTTCATTAAAATTTTCCATCCAACATTTGTAGCCTCCATGTTATCTTAAAGGATGGACATGTATACAATTAACATGCTAGTTTGTCTTTTTTGACCAAAAATGAAATGAAATATTTTTTTATTTCTTAACATTCACTGTTCCAACGTATTGCAATTGTTTGAATTATTTTTCTCAGGTTCATCCCACATCCTCACACCTGAAGACTTCCTTAGCAATCTGTCAAATTTGAGCAACTAAGATGGAGGAAGATGAGTAGCCTCAGCATTAAAAATTCATCTTAACCTTTTTAACATATTTTTCTTCTCATCACACAAAGAACCCATCATATTCATAAATTACTATTAACATAGACACCAGCACAAATCACATCCCACCGCTGCGTTACCAATAAATAAAAAAATGGGGCTCAATGAAAGGGCAAATCAAATTGTTTTTGCCATAATTGCCTTATTTTTACTTATCATTACTATTTAACAATAATAACTTCTGTACTTATGGCTTTACCCTGTAAATTTTTGTTCTTTTCTTGTTTTTAAGTTGAATAAAATAAAAATTGTGCTACTCTCCATGTTTGTTAAGAGTAATTGGGATTGATTTATTTGAGAGTTCAATAAAAAGTGATTGAAATATTTAATTTATAATATTTAAAAAATGATAAAAGAAGCCTTATTCTTGTCATTAAGAAAAAGCTTTCAGTAGTTTTAGTTATTAAGATTTAGGTACTGTTAAATAGTACCATTTGTATATAAATATACAATTGTAGTAAAACAGTTTTTTTTAAATCACAATGGATAAAAAAAATGTTTTGACTAACATTCCAAATACGATTATAGTAGTGATTTAGTTTGAAGACTTGTTTTAGATTTTGTAATGATCAGAGATATTTTTAAAAATGACCCTTTAGATATTTGAAATCCATTTAAATTTGGTCATTTTGAGCAACTCTTAAAAAAATTTATAAAAGAAAAAAAGGCCTAAAATCTGTACACCTAAATTCTCCTCTGTATTAAGAAAATATTGCAAAAAATTTAAAATGATGCTAACTAGTCTTAACTTCCATTTATTATTTAAAAAAAATAAACAAATAAAAAACTTTTGGTTGAGTCAGTAGTGACTAAATAACACAACCAAATTTTTGATTATGTGCTTATTTATTGCAAGTATTTTAATTATTATATGTGTTATCAATTGTTTAATTTAATTGTATTTTATATTTTGGAATATAATATATATATGCAGCACATGGAGGTCTTGAAGTGAGATAACTGGAAAAAAAAATAATAATTATTATTTTCAACTTTTACCTAGCTTATATACAAGTATATATAGAAAAATAGATATACATTTTTTTATGTTTATTTTTTAAACAGATAATGGCTACTTTGTAAAAGATTATGGAAAATGGAATAACAAAATAATAAATTGTGAAACTTTTCCTTGTGGGGTGATGAACCGAGAGAAGTAAAATTGTTCTGCATTTTGACAAATATGTTATTGAATTTACCTTGTATAGAATTTATATAGCTAGCTTTTATTTAATACATTCAGAAGTTGCAATAAATTGCTGGTGTGACATTGTTACATAATGAAAACTGTAATTGTTGAAATTGTTAAAAAAAAATCAAATAAGTGTAGTTCTCTTATTGCTATTTTGTGAGATTTATGACTGTTTTTTAATTGTTATTTTTTAAAATTAGCTTTTCAAATATTAATATGACTTTTTCAACTAGTATATTTTTCTCCTTGTGGTAAGTTGAGGTACACTGTATAAAGGGGAAGAAAAATAAAATATTCTGGTAAATGTGTATTGTTAGCTGATTGAATTTTAATGAACTTGTTAACATTAGACCGGGCAACGCTTGAAAAGTGGAGAACGGCTATTTTAAAAACTTTTGCTTTTGTGTAGTGCTACATTACAATAGAATTTTGAACAATTAATAAATATTTAACCAATTTTATGAATATATTTCTATAAACAATCTTTTAAAAAAAGAAAAAACAAACCAAAGTTGTTATTTAGATGTAAATGTTTAATCTTTAGCTGTTTTTAACTTATAAGTTTCAAAAGAAATAAAGAAAAACTGAAAGGTAAGGCAATATTCTAATTTCAATTTATGTAGTACTTTAACAAGTACACTAAATATTATATAAATTTGTAATAGAAATCATAATGTATTTATTATATTATTTCTACTTAAATTTAGCCTAGTATCATGCACATGCATAGTAAATTGTTTGTAACAAAATACAAATTATAAATTAAAAAATTGCCAACATTGAGAACTAAACTGATAGTGCTGTCAGATAGTATAAATATATATACAGAGTCAATACTAATAGAATGTAATTTTTTTAAAACAGTTTTACCCTTTTATAATCACATCTAGGATTAACCAGGTGCAAACAATGTTCGTCAACATACACACACACAAAGACAAAACTTGCAAGCTTAGTGATAAAAAAGTAGAAACAGAACATGTTCTATGTGGCTGCAAAGCTAGGAATGTACAGCCAGCCTTTTTGTTAGCAAGTTAAACATAGGGATTAAGTGAAGAGGAACCTTGGAAAGTGCTTAACTGTCTTGAGGATAGTACACTTTTGTTTGGAAATAAATAAGAGCCAATCCTTTTAGGACACAGTGGAAAAAAAGAATTTTTTTTAAACTTAACCGAGAGGGTTTGTAACAGCAAAGGTGCTGTCAGGTCAACTGCTGTCTCGTTTTGCAGATTTGTAAACAGGTTTTATCAATAATATAACTTTACAAATAAAATGGAAAAAGCACGAGTATGAGAAAGAAATTGCATTGTAAACTTTACCAGTAAGTTTTTGATCCTGATGTTTCAATATTGAAGTTTATCATAGTAAACAGGCTGTGTTGTCTCCCTTTGTAGTTTTGTAAACAATTAAGAATACAATTTTATGATTAAAATATAAAAAATAAATATAATTAAAAAAGAGAAAAATTCTATTGGGTCGTGAACTAAGTTTATTGTTCTGGTGTATTAAAGATGAATTAATGATTCATGTAGCCTTGCTGTATAGATTTGTAGAAGGGTTAAATCAATAAGATGTAATGCATAAAAAAAACCCAAATTATTCTATTATTTTTTATATTATTATTATAATTCTATTTAAAAAAAGTTGGAACATTGGTCATATCAACCCTTAAGGTGATGGTGTTTTTTTTAAAAAAAAAGCCCACATGCCAGTATGTTGGTCCTGCTTTGCACCTGGTTTCTTTACCTCACAATGATAAGCAGCATGTCAATGCCTTAACCGTAAAGGCCGCCAAAGTTCAAGTCAATACTCTGCTACAAGTCGAGTTAGTGAGCATGTTAGCATTATGACTGTAGTAGTACGTATGACTAAGATTTCTTAAAATGACATACTCTGTGTAAAAATACAATTAAAAATCGATAGGTGCAAATAATTTACTAGAATGTAATGAAAAAGATTTTTTTATTAATTTACAACACTACAATATACAATAAAAATATTCATTTCTTTAAAAATAACAAGTAAACATCTACCACGGGTTAAGCCATTTGTTGCGTGAATCTTTTATTAGCGTTTCAGCGTCCAGACGTGCAGGATCGGTCTGGAAGTCCAGGGTGAGTTGGAGGCGTTCTGAATCTGTTCGGAGGGTGTTGGACACCAAGAACTCCCCATTTTCCTTCAAATAGCCTGCACTGAGATCTTCCTCATCAGGCAGGCCGTTCGGTGTCCTTATAGGCAGGATCTTAATCAAGTGTTTGATCTTGTACAAAGTTACTGCTACTTCTGGTATATTTTTGACGATAGCAATATCGCTGAGCTGAAATTAAGATGTTAGTTTTTGTTAATGTTTAAAAACGAATTGATCTCAGTCAGACCTTCCCATCAAGTTTTAATTCGACTAATATTTTTTTATGGTAGTATGGGATTCCTCGGAATGGCTTTATTCGCTGAACCATCAGTAGTTTGGTTGGCTCATAAGGTTCATCTTTCTGATCAGGAAACCTGTAAAGCAATAAGATTCATATAAATAAAACAAAAATTAATAATTTTACTTATCAAGAGAGTAAAAATAGCATAAATACACAAATAAGTAGAGGTTATTAAGAAATTATAATAACTAAGATCACTTGAATTTTCCTTTAATTAAAACAACAAAAAGAGCTAAACAGTCACACTGGAACCATAAGAACGCCAACTGCTGCCTTTGGAGTTTTGTTAAACCTCTGCTACTCCAAATTCTAACTCAAGAAGAAGCCAGAGCAGGGGTTTACAGGCTCATAAATAAGCAAACTTCTTCAAGGATTAGTCAGTCAGCGAACAGAAACTGAGAGAAGAGATACAGGCAGATGCTATAATTAACATGTGAATCAAAACTCCAAAATTTAATCACCAACAAGTAAGTACAAGGTAACATATCAGAAATGAAATCCCTCTGAAGGCCAAATTCTTACTGGTAAACTGATGACTCAAAAACGGATAGATATATGTCCTCAGAATGAATCCAAAGACTTAAATGACTTTAAACTTAAGTAAATTCACTACAGTTTTTCAGTCGGAAATCATAATTTTCTTTGACAGCCAGGTGGCAGTTAAGATCATAGCCTCTGTGAGGTAAAGGCAAAAACTAATGAATCACTGGTAGAAGTCGGTGATGCCAATGACCCAATCCCTGGGCAATCAGAATCTAAATAGTGGCTAAAAAACAGAGCCAATATGAATTCTCTAGGCCCTGAACCCAACTGTGACTTATCATTCTTGCCACAAAAAGGATACATCCAAAAATGGATTCTTAATGATCCCAAAACAAGGTAGAACACCTCAGGCATGAGGCACACTAAGAGATTCATACAAGGGTCATCCATAAAACTTACAAAGCATTGGAAAATAACTGCAACAGAATCAAGATTCTGCTTGGACTACTGACTACTTACCTGCAAAGGGCCTAGGCTTGGAAAATAAATAGAAGACCTAGCGGTTGGATTACTGACAGGCGCTGTCACCTAAGAAGTCAAAAGCACCAGATAGATGTACATTCTTGCAACTAGGTAAAGGGATGGTTAGGGAACATTAACCATCCCTAAACTAGGTAAAGAAATGAGCAAGAAAAATCCTACACTAAACAGCTGCTGGTAAGACTACGGAGGTCTGGACAACCTGAAGCTGGTCAGTGATTTATAAAATTAGAGCAGTATTGATCTCAAGTCGAAGTTCAAAACGCCTTACAACCACCTCATTTACCTCACTGAATTTTAAATCTTTCTCATAGCTTTTAATGAAAGAAAAACCTTGCTTAAAAAATCCTTTTACAAAACAAAAAAGTTATAAGAACTCTAATTATAATAAATACCTTGGGAAATATTTAAAGTTGCCGTACTGAATTCCACCGGTCCAAGACTTGAGACCATTTGTTTGAGCCCACTGAACACTGTTATTTTTTAAAAAACGGCCTAATTTAAGGGTATTCATTTTCCCCTTTTTATCTCTTGCTGTTGTACTGTGTGTACTATGTTGTTAACAAAGCAGAGGTTGCTGTTTATTTCTGTAAACGGGCATGTGATGACGAGCCAACCTAGTGGCTAAAAGCATAGACATAAACTGAGGGTATTCTCACTTGAGTTCTCTTTAAAAATTCTTCCCCTTATTATATTGGTAATATTCATTATTGGCACATCTTTTAAATGTTGTTTGGTAAGTAATCATTAATTAATAACTTTGTGTTAACTAACTAGTAAAAATTTAAAAACTATTTTGGCATGTTGTTATAGTTTCTAAAGTAGGCATTCTTCTAAAACAGCTTCTAAACTGAAATACTTAATTATATCTTTGTTTTCGCCTTAAATAATAAGATATAACTTAACCTGTCACTTCTGTTTAATAATATGCATTTAAATCTTCATAAGTGTAAAATTTGACCAACAAACCAATTTTAAAATGCACTAATCTAATATTAATTATTAACTTAATTGAGTTTAATTGCTATTTATTAATTACTAGGTAATAGTATGTACTTGTGGTATGGTTTTCTTTCAGGGTTCAATTATAATATGAAATGCTGCCATAAAAAAACTCAACTTAGGGTAAAGAGTATAAAGTCCCAAGATTCCAAATAATAAATAGCTCATTTGTTCATATTAAAAATCAATTTTATTATTTATAATGGGGATGACTTGAACTACTGTAAATACAAGCAAAGAGGGCTTAAGCAATCATTTGAAAAATAATGAGCACTTATTAAAAAGAAACATGTGTCTGCAAATGGTACCCGGGTTAACCAATTGCTGGGATAAATAATGTGTAAATATTTTGACTGTTACTTGTTTTATTATACAAAGTGTACTGTAAGCAGATGACAGTAGTCAAGGCAGTGAAACTATACAAAAAACGTTTAAATGCTCCCAACCACACTAGCTCAACCCGTTCCAGACATATACCATTTTAAAAGCTTTTTTCCCCAAGAAATCCACCTTTTTTATAACAAAAGCCCAATTTTCTTTACTTTTACTCTTTTTTTTTAATGTTTGACCACATTTTTGGCATCAGTGTTAAATTTTCTAAGGCCAAAGCACTTTCAATGTTGTCAAGCATCCTATTCAGACTGCAATAACAGTTCATAAACTAAAAATTAAAAAAAAATAATAGTTTTGGACAAATTTTGTAGGGTCACTACTCCTACAAAGAAATCCAGTCTGATAAACCATTGAAAATGCTTATCCCATCATAAAAGAAATAGATTGCATTAAGAAACAACCTGATGGCTACGCTAGTCAAGATAGCTTGGACTTTAACAACGATTTTGACAATGATCCATCTACAAGTACTCGCTGCACTGAAAATCAACTTGGTACATCCCACTCTACAGTTTTCGAAGCTCTTAAGGAAGACAACAGATGAAGCAACATTCACATGTGTGGGAATGTTCAACACACAACACTCACCCTTCATCTCACGACAATCCACATAGTATCAAGGAATTCCACTTCCAGTAACAGTTCAGGGTGAACTGAGTGCCCCTCTCAACACAACACACAAGAATAGCACAATTACACAGAAGACAAACACTTTGAGCCCTGAAGATGATCTCAATAAAAGATTTAAAAGGTTGGCACGACAAAGAAAATGTTTTTCTGATACGTACATCACACCAGACTGCATCTCACAATATCTGAATAAAAATACTTAACAACATTGAAAGTGCATTAGCCTTAGAAAATTTAACACTGATTCCAAAAATGTGGGCAAGTATTTAAAAAAATGGGGGCAAGTGTAAAAAAAAAGTGGAGAAAATTGGGCTTTTATTATAAAATAACAACCTTGAGAAGCATTGAAGGGTTGAGATAGAAATGTGTGTTTTTTGGTTAGTTGGTTATTTTTGGTTCAGTTTCACCACCTGGAGTATTGTCATTCTACTTGGAATTCACCCTGTATATTGTATGGTCTTGAATATTCATATTGTTTTTATTCTCTCAAAAATAGAGACTTTTTTTCTGTATTTGTTTTTTCATTCTCTCTGTATTTGTTGAACTCATGTACCTGCATCTAATGTATCTCCAATACCTTTATTGTACTGTCATACATAGTTTCCACCTTACAAATACCCTTAAACTCATGTATTTGTATTTCACTGCATTTCATATTATAATTGGTTGACCTTTATGCACTTATGCTAGATTCCACTTTCCCCAATGCATCCCCCAATGCAAAAAAAAAAATTATATGCTGAACAATATTTCAACACTAATAAACAAACTTTTTAACTTCTTAACATCCAACTAATAAATAACACATTTCATATGTCATTAATTCTTGTTTCCTTTGGTAGTGCTATATATTGGTGTGGCCTTAGGCCTTAGGTGTTGGTTATTGGTTAGTCTTACACTGTATTGAGTGGTTCTTCCCTGGATTTGAGATTAAAAAAAGATTTTTCTAAAAAAAAAGGAAATAACAGGGACAGTAGATTCGAACCTGAGATTTTTCCTTACAATATTGACTAACATGTCAACACCTTAATTATTGTTAGCCCAATAGTTGATGCCCCATTTTAATGTTTAAAAGATTTAATTGCAAAAGTTCCTTTGGCATCCGTTTTTGCCCTGTGCTATTTGCATGGCTCAGATGCTGCTCAGACTTAAGGCTTATTAATGTCCATTATAAGTCGCTATCTTAAAGCTTTATTAAAAAGAAATCTTAGGTGACATTTTTAATAAAACAAAAATAAAACTTTCAGAATAAGTTGGGATCATTATTTTGATTTTTTTTTATTTAATTAATTTAACAGCTAGACTTTCGTTTGACATTATTTTGATTTTAATACAAAAATTTCAATGGAAGAAGAGTGTATCTTCAGAATGAATACAGCTGTCACAGTCTTAAAGACTAGGTTTGATACGATTTCCCAGCCGGTTTAACAATAACAAAATATATATTATATATATATAGAATGTTTTTCCTAGTGAAAAAATTCTCTTTTTGTCATTAATAAAAGGTTCAAATAATTTTCTTCCTCGTCTTAAAAGTAACTAACATGGCACACTTTCAACCTAAGTATTTTTTTATTTTCATAAAACAGTAATAGTTTCTAAAGAAATGTTTTATGTGCAATACTACAATCGTTTAAAAAATAAATAATTTTTTATTTGTTTTTTCCAAAGTTACATGTTAAAATGTAAATGTTAAAAGTAAATTAGGTTCTAATTAGGCCGCTTGGCATATAATAATAAACAATGGATATTTGAGATTTTAATAATTGTTTCGTTTTTAAACCTAGGAAACAGTCTATTTTGAGTAGTCATAACCTAAATTTAAAAATAATAGTTTTTAATCTATTTTCAATTAAAAACTAATTTACTAGTGTTAAATGTATTGATTAAAAAAAAATCATTATTAAAGATTTTTCTTTTCTTTTTATTGCAGCAACTCACATGATTTCACTGCTAGTCCATTAATTGTGAAAAATATTAATTTCAAAGTGAAACAATGTTTTGCCTATTTAAAGTCATAATAAATATAGAAAGTCTAGTTTTTATTCTTAAATTTTGTTCATCTCAATTTTATTAAATAAGTTCCAGATGGGTTTGTTGAAAAATCTCCATGTATGAAATTATTCTTTGCTTAGTTTTTTTCTCCAAAAATATTATTTTATTGATTTTTTAGATTTTACTTTTAATTTAAAACTAATACCACAATTTTTTTTAATGAGGAAATGCAAATTGATTCTTTTTTTTTTGCAATCGATATTGTATTTATTATTTTTATATACCACTTCTAATAAATATATTTAATGAAAAATTTCTTGAATGCACTAAAGAACTGTATTTTCATAGATAAAATTCTGAATCATTTATTTATCTTCATTTAACTTTTTAAATTTAATTATTAATTTTTATACAATATACAAAATAAAGGAGGGTGAAACTGAATAGGATCTAAATATTTGGTGTTTAGCTCGCCAACAGTAAATAACAACTGTTGAAAAATACTTAACAATTAAATTAAACGTGACAAATTTTCCATTTTTGCTCTCGTATCACTGATAGTGCAGAATTGAGCATTGCATAGGTATGGTGGAAAACGTAAGTTTTCTCTATGCATTCATATTTCCATAACATTACCCGAGAAATTATGGCGTATGTTGAAAACTAAAGTTCGATATCACATATTTTAGTGCTAAATTTACAAAAGCCAAATAACAGTGAATAAAAAATTCACTTATAAAAACAACCAAAAATTGTCGAAGTGTGTTCAAATACAAATGAGAATTTAAAGGTTTAAAAATTAATTCTCGTTTGCATTCGACAAAACACAATTCGGGATGTAAAAGTTATTTTAAATATTTACAATAAAGTCTTTTAAAAACAGCTCACCTAGCATTTGTACAGCCTATTAAGTTTTTAAAAATGGATTTTTCTGTAACAATAGAAGTATTTTTTTTAACAATAACAAATTTGAAACAAATCCAGTTTTCCTAATTTTAAAGTTAACATTACAAAGATGAAAACTACAGACTTTTCTTTTCTTATATACATAAGCACTTTTGGAAAAAAAAAACATACACCGACATTTTAATTTTATAAAATTTCATGTCTATTTAAAGGCAAACGTTGTCGATTAAAAAAAGATGACTCTCAACTGTTTAAAAACCGTGACGCCAGCTCCTTTCCAGCTAATTTTCGCCTCATCCAATGCTATGTGCTTGAAAAAGGCATTTTGGATGTAGAAGAAGCATCATTGCTAGACCTCCTTTTCCTCAACTGTTTCCAGAATCGTCTTTCTAGTGTTTTATCCTGGGAAATAAAATTTAAAAATTAACATTATATTAAACTTTATAAAGTTTATTTTTGTTTTGGAAAAATACTTACATACTCTCTTTTTTGAACAAAGTCAGGTGGCATTGATGTAGGGATATCATCTTGTGATTCTCTACTGAATAGTCTTGTCAGTCTGCTGCCTGAGCTGCTTGTGTGCTCTTCACTTTTGCTACCTCTCAAGAACTCCATACTAATAAAAATAAAATATAATGAAAAGACAAATACTTTTGTTTTCATTTTTTTATTTACAATTTTTTAGGCCTGGGTGATTTAGAGTCTGCAGACTGGCTTCGCCTTAACCTCAGCTTATTGAAGATCCTGTGTGGTGTGCTTGTAGCAGATTTGGCCTTAACTGCACAGCTGTCAGACTTATTACCCTTCCAGCATATCAATCACTTTTATTACACAAATAAAATAAAAAAATGGGGTTAATATAGATTTCTACTTTTTTCAATTTTTGTTTGTTTTTTAAAATAAAAAAAGAAATGAATATGAAATGAGAAAAAACTCAAATAAGCGTGCCCAATTATAATAATTGTAAAAAAATTAAAGAGAAAATTGAAAAAAATAGAGGAAAAATATTTGCTTTGCATTTGTAAACTGCATTTTGGAAAACATACTTGATCAGTTGTGTAGCTTTTTGTTGCTTCGCTGTTGTCTATCGATGTCGAGTCACTGGTATCTTCTTCGTCTTCGGGAAGAGGATCAAGTCGTCTTCGTTGAGGAAAACCCCTTGTCACAGGGCATAAAGGCACTAAGCTTCCCATTATGCTCATCCCGCTCAACAGCCTGTCTAACATCAACTGTTCCCTTGCGTCATCCAAAGCTGATCCCACCGTTTCTGCAAACTAGAATAAAAACGTATTTACAAAATATAGCAAAAAAAAAAAATGTTCTAACAATACCTCGGTGTTTGGTGAAGTAAGGCCAGAATCTCCGCTGGTAGGCGTTCCCCACACTTCTTCACCTGAAGTAGCACCGGAAGTCTCACATTCTTCTTCACCAGCCAAACTTGTCGATGTAGCTAAAAGTTCCTCATTGTGTTTTGGATCACCTCGTAAATATCTAAAAAAAAATCAATAAGTTACAATTTATAACATTAATAATTTATTTAATTGGTGATACCTATCGATAAAGGAAACTCCTTTTGAGTCATCAGTAACTCTTTCAAAAAATGCCATTTTTTCAACAACAAATGTACCTGCTCTGACAGTCCATCCTCTGATTGATTGCCCAACTGATTCAAAATGCTGGTTGTTTGTACTATCTGAAATTGACAGATATTATTTAGATTAATATGAACTAAAAAATAAATAAATAAAAAATACAATTTTACACCAGACAGAAAGGAATAATGCGTCAAATGCAATAAGAAAAAAGATCAAGCAGATAACAGGCTTGCAAAAAATACTAAATTATACTTTTATCATCAATATAAAATAGGTGGAAAATATCGACAAAAAGGCAAAAATAAGTCAAATGCGAGCTAAGGCTGATCACTTGTACGTTTTAAATGGATTTCATTTTATTTTCTTAAAAATAAACATTTCAAAGAATCTGTTTGTTAGTTTCTACTTCAACAAAAACAAATATAATATTTCATTGGTATTGATTTGTCACTGCTGAGTGGTTCTTACATTATGGAAACAGCCCCAGATTCAGCATATCTCAAACAACATCCTCTGCCATCTTAACTCCTGTGCGAGTCGACTCACATGGGCTGTTTGCATTATACTTTTGAAAAACTAACAAACTATATGAAATGAATAAAAAAGTGATGAAAATGATAAAATTCAAAAATAGTATCCAAGCATTTTGCGGTCTCCTTTTGGAAGTGTATGCTTTTCTTTACACAACAATCACAAATTTTAAAATAAATTCAATGCATAAATGTATTTTGATAAAAATGTTAAAAAACAGTCACAACAAATTTCTACAAAAATATATGAAGTATTAAAAATAACCATGCTCTTTTAAAAAATGGCTTACTAGAGACGTTATAAAAAAATTCATATAGCCCAAAAGATTTTTGTTTAAAGATAATTATTGCTTTAAATCTGCTCTTTATACAATATAAAAATAGTTTCATAGTAATTCAATAGTAAATATATTGCGATAAAATAAAAAGTGCTTTGCAATATTTTATTGGTTCTGATAACAATTGACATATTCGAAGCTTTGACCTTGGGGAAGTTCATCATGATCTCCGCGGCTTGTATCTTCATCAGAATCATCATCGAGCTTCTCAAGGCTGCTCACGGTCCCATATCTTTTGAGTCCACAAGGTGATAAAGATTGATATGGAGGTTCTTCGATCTCGCCATCACTTTCACCCTCATTATCCTCACCCTAAAAACATTGAAATTTTATGCTATATATTTTTCTTAAATATATACCTATAAAACAAAGAGAATAAAACAAATAAACTCTTACAAATAAATTTGGACTGCTGTGGTTACTATTGTCCTCCTTTTTGACTGTACTATCTGAATCTTCCCAGAAGTTGTTGTTGCCACTGTGCGAGGTGTGGATGGCGACACCACCTGCTGTTGGTGTAGGTGGTTGGACGGAAATATGCGGCACTGGGAGGAATGGGTCAGTTGGGCTCAGATTTGCATCGCAACTGATACCCCAGTTGCCCTCATCGGTGAACGCCTCCCTCGCCGCATTTGCATTAATATCTACTACAGCGCTGCTGTTATTATTTGGAAGACAAGTCTTGTGGCATTTTCGGCAAACAGCCATCAGCTTCTCTGAGTTGCCAGATGTAGATTTCACTGTATTCTAAATAAAATATAAAATAAATAAATAAATAAAACAAAATAAAATATACAAAAATGTATAAAAGAGTATAGATAAGTTTAATGAAATTTAGATTGAAAACTGCTACCTGGCTGTCAGAAGTACTCTGTTCATGATCAGAAATTTCAATTTCTTCGCATCGGCTTATGCTCCTCTGAATAGGCGGAATCCCTCCCTCCAATCCTTTCATGGTTGCAGCTCTTCTTCTCAGTGCGCTCGGTGACCAAATTTCCGGCTCAGATTCGGTTTCAGGCGAACCGTCCCCTAATTGTCCTTTCATCCATTGTGCCAAATGCATAGCACTTTCTTTACTAACTCCTGTCTTTCCTAACTGTCGGCATCGATGGTCTATTAGGTCGACAACACCGGGTTTTTCAGTCAGCTCTGGTACCTGTAAAATATAGTAACAGTCAATAGGGGCACAAAGTTATTATTTTTTAAATTAAAGAAATAAAAGTGATTCTTAAGGAAACCCTAACATCAAATTATATTATTTGTTAAATTTTTAGCATCTATATTTTTCCTATTCTATAATATTTATTTAAATATATTTCTACTAATTAATCTAAAACTTTGCACTTTTTGCTTATATATAAAAAAAAGAAAAAAAAAGTAGTTCTACAATTCTTAATGATTAAAAATATCCTATTTCTACCAAGTTTTTATAGAGGTTTTATTTGTACTGATTTTCACAAATAACTAAATCTCTTTATATAAGTCCAATTTATATATTTAAAATAAACCAATCTATTGAAATTAACTAATTAAACTTATCTTTTAAACTTATGTTTTCTAAAACATGAGTTGCTAAATATTTAAAAAAAAAAGTCAGTAGTATAATAATCTTTAATAAGAATCAACATGCAGCAATTTGACAGAAAATGATGCCACGTAAGTGTTTTTTTTTGTTCACATGCAACATAAATACGCAGGCGTATTTACATCAGTCCAACACAGCCCATGTTGGTGGATTCAGCTCCATATTCCATCTTTTATTCCTCTGGCCTGGAATGCTGATTATCTCTCAAAAGAAAAACAGTCCTTTTTTTCCATTGTTATTTTATTTTGCGATAATTCATTTTTTCTTTTACAAATTCTCGTTTTGTTTTGTATGGACAGATTTAAAAAAAAAACACTTTAAACCTTGTATCTCTTTTTTAAAAAGTTAATTACAATAATAATGTTCAATTAAGAGTATTCATTAAATTGTCTACATACAATTCTAAACAATTTTAAAAAATATAATCTATGACTATATGATGAAATTTTTTTTAAAAGTTTGGATGATAGTGAAATAATTCCAATGGCGTCAATAACATGTTGAAAAGATGCTATTTTGGTAAAGTCTAAAACATCAACTTCAATATATATCTAATTAAAAAATGATCCATAACTTTCTTTGAAATATAGTATTAATTTAATGTCAATTAATTAAAAATTTATAAAAAACAAAAATCAAAGACAGAATAAATAATAAATTTCAAAAGAACGCGCTTCAATAAAATTTTTTTTTATAATTTATAAATGTGCAAGCTTAGCGAGAGTCCTTTTAAATCTAGTCTTGGTTTATATTAAAATGAATCAGTTCAAAATAATTGTAAAGTATATAAATGTTTAATGAATAATGTGTATAACAATCGGTTTTAAAATATAAGCCATAATAAATAGTAGTACATCTACAAAGTTATTCACTTACGAGTATAATATTTTAATAATTAATCCTAAGACAACAGTGTTTTTCACACAGATATGTTTGCTTTAAGTATACAGTAATATTTTCCTTTTTATTTAAGGAAAAAGGATATTTTTGGTTTATAAAAATACAAAGCTTGCATCTTCTATTACTAAAATAAGCATTTTGTTCATAATGAACTATTAGAACATTAATGGACAGACATGTCAAGCAGTATTTTATATTCTTCTTATAGAACTAAAGGGTTTATAGCAAAAATGTCATAAAATACACTTTTTTCAGTTTCTTTTAGAAAAAAACCACTTTGTTTGTTGTTAATATTGATTGGCACAAATTTTCTCATATCATTGGACATTGAAGTTTAGAACCTCGTGGGGCTACAACATCTGTTAAGATGTGGGGCTAAACATCAGGAGGGCGCGGGATTAGGTGGTAGATTTCCAAGTACCTGACGCTTCATTGAGACAGACTCGAGCGAATCGGCAGTCAGAGGGTCGGGTGAATCCATCGGGCTGCTAGCCGGAGTTCCTCCCCTAGCCGTGTTCACATATATTCTACAAAGGCGAATATATGAAAATAATACACTCGTAGATGAATTGACGTGTAAACTTACATCTGCCTTTGGATCAGATTCTGCCAGACGGCTTTCAGTTCTGTTGTGGGTGCTCTGAGAGCAACAGTTCTCCTCCTTGGCCCTTTCCTCGGTGTCCTGGTCAGAGGAAGATCGGCGCACCCTCCCACAGCCGGGCTTTCTTCTCCAGGAGGGCTTGTACTTATTAATAGTCTGAATTCTGTTGCTATAAAAAAAACCAATAATAAATACTTCAATCAATCTGAATTGAATTTTTTAAATTATCAAAAAAATATTAATTAAAATATACATTTGAAAATAAATGCAATAAATGAACAAATGTATAACATTAAAAAATTATTCTATTTCAAATTTTAAAGCAGTTTTGTAAGTATTTTAAGAAATTTCACAATTACTATTGAGCAAAATGCCCTTTGTTAAATAAGACAGGAAATAAAATTTGGTTAGTCTCTCAAACGTGTGATAACCCTTATTTGAAATTAGATTCTAAATTAGAAAACATGGTTATAGACACATTCCCTAACACCAATTTGAAATTTATATGCATAGAAAGATATGTCGCTTACCGAACCACTGACCTATACCAAAAGGTACTGTGAGTTGTCTAGACATTCATTAATTCAACTGTCTGACCCTTGCTTGCACAAATCCAGAAGAATTTGCACATACATTAAATCGCAAGGGTACACAGTAATAATTAGAGGTGAAGTAGTGCATATTCTTCAGGGTTCAAAGCGGTTATGTGTAATAAACGTTGTACAGAAGGTTGTTATAATGAACTTCCTGTTAATTGTAGAAATGAGAGCAAATCCCTAAAACCATTATCACATATTATCATCAATATTGGGACTCCATTACTTTGTTTTATACACACTCTCACTATGTTCAACATAGACAATGTATGAATTAAGATAGGAGGGGTTCCGTTCTGGATCTGAATACTTGGGCCTACGGCAATATCCAGTCTTCTAAACCACTTGGTTATCTCACTAAATCAGAATTATTACCATATAAAGAAGCGGTGTCTATTCCTACAAAACAACAGGCTATCCAATACAATTTGGCATATAAGATGTCTGGAACCACTTACCATAGCGGTCAAATTCTAGACTTCACGAGAAGTCTCAACACAACGACCTTGTTAACATAGGTGGGAACATCCATATATATATATTTGTACTCACTTTGTATTGAATATAAAGTATATTTTGCATTGTATAAATTCAATTTTCCATAAAGAAAATGTTTTTTTGATACCTATATCTCACCAGACTGCATCTCACGATATGCTGATTTACTCAACCAGGAAGCCACATATCTTTATGTTATATGTTTGATTGTACATGTGTCTTATTGCCCTTTTAATAGTAATTTGACAACCTGATGTTACTATGATAAGAAGAAATAATAAACAAGAAAGGAGAGATAACATGTGAAAGTCACTGATAAAAAAAATGCACAGAATTTTTTCATCTATTGTGCAATCATTAGACGTTTATTGGCTTATAAACAATACATTCATACTACTACTAGTACTACTAATTTAAAAATTAATTTGTTATTACCAGGAGAGCACAAGATTAGGTGGTAGATTTGTAATTAAGTGCTTAAGATAAAACAAATTTGAGCAAATCGGCAGTCAAGCTGCTAACTTTATAATTTTAAAGAGCATTGTGATGGCACGATATATTTTATAATTGTATGTTCTTTGTCTTTCTTTAATTGTTATAATCTTTATAAACAATATTTTTCTTGTTTGGTCCTCCTGATCATCTGGATCTGCAATTTATTGCTGGATTTGTTGATCAAATTTTTGGCATTGTTAGTGAGAATTTAGTAGATAATCAAATGAGTTCCTCACCTCACATGTAACAATTTATCTACAGATTATGTTACATACCTTTTTTTCTTATCGAGAACAATGCTTGGCTGACCATGTTGAGCGATAAGGGCTCCTCAGTCACAAATATCACCCTGTCCCTGCTCACTTTGGCAAAGAGGAGAAGATCTGTGAAAAGCAGAGCCCAGAACGGGCGTACAGCCCTGCCCTCGACACGGCTCAGGTCACCACCAAAAATCCACTGTCGGCCTGGAGCACTTAATACAAATGGCTAGAAGAAACCCAAATGGATTATTATCCTTTTTTTATTTTTTATTCACTTACTTATTCTTAAGTGCTAAAACTTACTTTACATCTAGTGAACACAAGTCTGCTCTCCAGGTCTTGAAGTGAAAGCAACGGCCGGCCTTCACCATCCGGTTCCATTAGACCAGATTCGACTGTTATCTCTCTATAAGTTGCCTGAAGTAAAAAAAAAAAGAAATAATAATAAAAAAATAAAATAAATTGTATTTACATTTGTAATCATTAAATACTATCGATGAAAAAGATTAAAAAACATCAAACTACCTGCATGTCATGAACAACTTTTGAAAGCGCTACATAATCCTCATCCTTGACCTTAGTGTTTGCTAAAGTTGTCTGCAAAAGTTTCAGCATCTCCCGGTAATGCTGAAATCCAAGATGGAGCAAAACAAAAAATATTAATTTTTGTTATTTTTTTAAATTTATGGTTTCATTTACCTCTAGAGGTTTGTGAATGAAAGTTGTCAGATCAGGCCTTCTGCGTGGTATTGGTGGCTCAGTTACCATTTTCATAAACGTCGAATTCCTAGTCTTTTCTACGAGGAGGCAGTCAGCCTTTTTCAACCCCACGCAGTATCTTCTATATGCACTGTTTATTGCATTGAGCTTTAAAACAAAAAACCATAAAATTGCTTAAAATGATAAAATTGTTGTTAAAATGAAAATTATTCCTTAATCTAGGAAAATTTAACAATTTTACAAATATAATTAAACCATGGAAGATTTTTTAATGCCTAGCTTACCTTTTTTTGATAGATTCTTCCTAATGATTGTCCTAAAGTCTCATCCTGAACGTACAACTCGAGTATATCCTCTGTATGCCTCAGGAGCTGAATACAAAATACTCTTTAAAACTATTGCACATTTACAACATTTTTGTTCGTCATTACCTCTTGAGTGTTCTGGAACAGGATCATGTGCTCATTCTGTGTGATGACGTCCTTCCTCTCTGACAGTGGAAGCATGAATCTGGCGATTCCAAACTGCAAGCTCAGTGCATACTGCTGCTCTTTTCCCAGCAGTTGGTACACGCTCCTTTTCCTGCATTCCTCGTCACTCAGAGGGTTGCTCTGGGGATAAAATTCAGTTTTGTTTTGCACAAAAACATAGTTTAAATATGGTTTCAATCAAACATTTTATTTGTAGTTTTTAATGGATCCTAGGACATTTTCTAGAATATATGAAGACTTCTTATATTATGGTGAGGAATAGAACAAATTCTCCTTTAATATTCTAGTTAAAAAACATATTGTCAAATCTCAATTGAATGAAATAGATGAAATGAACTTCTATATTTTAAAATAAAAAGTTTTGGACCAATATGCCCCACTCTGTTTGTCATTTTCTGACCTAATTTGTTTTATTGATTTGACATACTTCTGAACGGAAGTAAAGTCTACTTCTATAATCTACATCTTTAACTATGCTCTATGAGAACTATGGGTGCTTATATCAAGAAAATAAAATCTCACGGAAGATGATCTCACGGGCAACCAAAAGAATGACTTTCGTTGTTCTCCCCTGTCGTCCATATTTCTAAATTGAAGATCTGGAAAAAATACCGTTTTTGACCGTTTTAACAAGCCGTTTACCCTAGATATCGTTCCAATGATGGTAAAGCGGATGCCGAGAAATGCCGGAGGTGTATGGATTCTTTCATATTTGTGCAGTGAGTGGCCTCATAGACTGTTAAGAGTTGCCATTGGAAACCAACTTAATTGCTTTCAATAGAAAAGATACTGCTGGACTGATAGTTCAAATGCTGATTTCTTCTGAACATCCAGACAAAATTATTACAGCAATTCTATTTTACAATATGTCTTTATTATTAATTAGACTTAAGCTTCTTTTAAATAAATCATTTATTATTAAATGTTTTGAAAATGAGCATTACTGTCAAATACAATAAGAAATAAAACTAAATTTTTAAAAAATTTCATTTATTAATGGGTACAAACTTTCTAAATGATCAGAAAGAATTCAACTTATGTTAAAAAAACGTATGCTTAGAATTGCTTGATCAGATAATCAATGAACAATCAACCCATCAAACATATTGATTGACCTCCTGTTTAACTAAATAATATAATAAGTATTAAACACATTTAGTTGTATTTCTTAAGCTTCTTTGTTGTTAGCAAAAAAATAAAAATAAAAACTAAAATAAAAATAAACTTGTATTTAGTATACTAGATGTAAAACTTAAGGACAATCGCTTACAGAGTTCCTATTAAAAGGTTTTGTTTTATTCATGGAAAAGGCAGAAAAAATATAATAAATTTTTTCTGTGTCAAGATTATGATGAACAAATGAACAATTTAAATGATTTTTGAAGCCCTAAATGATGTAATGTAAAATTACAAATTTTACAATTTAGTGTTATGTAATAAAAAGGGCTTAACCGAAAATCAATGCTGAATTTGGAGTTACAAACTATAATAAAATGCTAGTTAAGCATAACTATTCTTGGTAATTCTCTCCTCTTTCTCAACACAATTCCGTTTTTCTAGGCTTTTTTTCTTTTTCTTTTCGTGTTACTTGCTTATACCTAAATTTATTTGCCTTCTGCCAGATAGTTCTCTCTCTCCCTCTCTTTTTCACGAAACATTGTTTGTTTCTCTCTCTATTTCTCCTCTTTGTGGGAAACGCTCTCTATTTCATTTCTTTACATAAAAATCTGTTTCTTTCTCTCTGCATTTCTTTTCTTACAAATATGTCTGTTTCTCTTTACATTTCTTTTTTTTTAACACCTTTTTTTGTATGCAACTCAGTCTGTTTCTTGCTCGTTTTTTGGCATAAAGCTAAATCGTTTCTCTCTCAATTTCTTGTCTTTGCATTATTGGAGCAATTTAATCACTTTTATTGTTATTTTATGACTTTTTCCTGATTTAAAGCAAGTGCTAAAGACCAAAAAAGAAATGATAGTTGTAAAAGGTATAAAATAAAATAAAAATTATAACAACATAAAATTTCATTGTTAAAGAAAATTACATGACATTAAAATACAAAAAAAAAAACTTTTGACAAAAAAAAATCAACAAAAAAAGTGACTTAAAAAATAAAAATAAATAATTAAATAAAGAATCACAGCATTTAGGGAAATTCTTTACAATGACAAATAAGCTCAAGTGAAAAGGGGTCTGCAACTATATTGAAAATATTTTTTTATTTGTTAACTATTCGCTAAAACTAGTTAAAGTGAAAAATTTGTATTTCCTGAGAGTTAATGGCAAAAAACTTATCAATAATTAAAACTAGTTGTTCACAAATAAATAATAATTAAAGAAATAGTAAACATCTAAAAACTAAAAATATATGCTATAACATATTTTACTGGCCATGTTAATAATATAAACTAATTTAAAGTTAGGAACATAAAATTACAACTAAATGTTTTAATGAAAGCCAGATGAAAACTGGACTATACAAAAGGAATAAAACATAACATAAAATAAACTAAATTCACATAATTTTATTAATAAATAGAAGTTAATATATTCAAACAAAAAACAAAATCTCAGCTAAACAAGAAAAAAAGTGACACCGAATGTTTCTAAAGGTAGACTAGAGCTGTGAACAGGTGGATTTCGCTAATATCAGACTAATACTCCAGAACCAACCTCACTGTTGAAAGTGACTTGTGGCAGGTGGAGCCTCCGTTTTGTGATTTCAATGGATGCAGTTGCAGTCGCAGTTGTAGCTGCAGAGCATGCTGTTGAGGATCTTGCTTGCGTTCCAGTAGGAGGCACTGGTCTGGAACCACCGACAGGCTTCCTGTACACTTCTAGCACTAGCTTATTACCAGATGACCTAGATGACAAAGCAAATGAATAAATAAAATGAATGACAAATTTTTGAACAAAACAATGTTAAAAAGCAAACTGACTTGATGATCTGGAGAATCTCTTCTTCTTGCAGAGTGACTACATTAGTTTTCCCGACGAAAATAACATAGTCTCCGGGTCTAAGGCCTGCCTGGTCTGCTGGCAATCCAGACTCCACCCTCTCCACCCTGTTAAAAAGAATTATTAAATTCAAATATTTACTTAAAAAATAAACATCTTTATTCTAAGCAACATAGACTTTATATATCAATACCAAATGTGTAAAGTTTAAAAGTTTTAAAGATTTACCTCGGAGGGTGAGTCCATGCTATCGAGAAACCATAACTGGATCCAGGCTGTCTATTGAGGGTTCTTGTTGTTGTGAATGGTGTTCGACCTCCTTTCGGGCTTCCTGTCACAGAGTCCTCCAGAGGGTCCAGCTCCAAATGCCTAAGAAATATCTGGTCTTCATGTACTGGGGGAAAACAATTCAAATGTTAAAAATCTTGATTAACCAATTTATGTTGATATATTCTTACCTCTTTCCATTTCTTTTTTTGTAGATTTTCTTCTCCTTTCTTTAGCTGATTGCAAATAAAATTTCAAGATTATAACACATTAAAAATTTATTTAAAATAAAACATAAAAGTGAAACTCACAAGTATCTATCGGTGCTCCAACAATAGATCCATCCACGCTAATTAATTCTTCCACACTAGATTCAGACTGATTAGCCATTACTTCTATAAAAAACACATTTGAAGCAAGAATTAAATAAAAATAAAACTTATAAAAAATATTTTAACATTCTCAGTGTATTCCAAATTGATTCAAACTTTTAAAATAGCATTAATAACAAAATCTACATATTTTCTAATATTTTATCAAAAACATTTTGATATAAAGCAACAAGGTGATTTTTATTACACTTAAGTTCGTAATGTGGTTTATACGCTAATTTTTAAAAATTTTACTTTAACTTTGTATTATATTTTTGTAAAATTTTTGCATGATTACCTCGTGGTTTTAAACATGAGCCAATTGAAGATGGCAAAATGCTGAAGCATGCCACACAAATCAAAACAATTGGTATTGACCAAATTTATTTTTTAATTTTTATATTAAATTATTCATATTTTGCTTTGTGTTTTACACATGAAAAATCATAATAGTGGTTAATCATTCAAGTAGTTGAACAATAAAAACTGTTATGTTGCATATAGTTGTAAGGATAATAAAAGAAATTTAAAAATTTAAGGTGAGTTTAGGTTAAATCTGTTTAATTCACATTACAAAAAAAACCTACCTGTTTGGTTGTTCCAAAGGTTTTCAGAATTTGTCATCGCTGGAACATTTTTGACTCTTCCGGAGCTTTGGGACAGGAGGCGATATGAACCATTTATTTCCTGAAAATAAAACCATACAAATTAACTTCACATTGCAAACCTTTCCAACTTTGTTAAGATGATGCGCTCGACTAATGGCCGTCGAGAAACCTTTGAAATGTCTAAAAAGCTCTTAAATCACTATATCTAATTTAAGCAATTTACGGAGGGATACAAAATAAATTTACCTTTTTAACAACATGCTTCACCGCAAATGACATGCACCCAAGGAATTCGCTTTTCCTAGAAAAAAACAGAAGAAAAATTAAGTCTTAATTATTAATTAAACTATATTAATTTGCTCTTGCTGATAATTGTTACTGATTAATTATGTTATACTCATTGGTATATTTGTTTGATTTTATTGAAATACCACAAATATAAAATTTACGATAAACAATTATCTATAGGGAATAAAACTTCATGAAAAGGCAAAGCCATTCTAATGAATATCCAACACTCATGACTTCAAATTGTTGTACATGTTTAGAATATCCAAGTATGTATAAAAGTTAATAAACCTAAGTGGTGGAAGATAGTGAGAAATTAAGATGTTCTTTATGTAAATAGATCAGCGGTCAGCATGATAGAATCTTGGCACGTGGATTGGATTTGGCTCTTTTTGCCAAAGTTCCCTCCAACAACATATATATTATGATACAAGTACATAACTTGACTAATATGCAAATTTAAAGTAAAATAAATATACAGATATAGAATGACCAACACACCAGCGCATCAGATGCTATTTTAAAGATAGTGCTAAACTGGTAAACCAAGGTGCCTGCTTCGCCACTAACACAACTTGGATCTGCAGGATAGAGACACTATGAACACATACATTTTTAGAGCAGAAACAAGGTATTAAGTTTCTTCTTAATTCTAACATCCATAGCAAGACTGAGACTTTCTACAGAAGCATCTTTACATAATCTTGTTTTCATTTTAATAAACTAGAACTATTTCTACTTTTTCTATTTTCTTAGCTACGGAAAATAGCAATGTATTGACCCTTGGTGAATTTAGTTTATTTAAAGAAAACAAGGCATTTGGAGTGCCCTGGCAAATTAAAACTTCCAATTGGCATCAATACTGCTTTGGAAAACGAATGAGATGTTTATAAATTATGGTTTGTTAAAACATAAAAATATTTTCTTTCTGAGGCGTTGAGTAGGCTAAACACTCAAGACCGCTATGTGTTGAGTAATGTTTTGTTTTCTTTGAAATTGTGTAATGGACAAAATTAAGTTCAATAGCAGGAGAAAAAGAACTTTTGATGTTGCAATTCTTTTATTTCTGTCTAGTTGTTAGGAAGCGTCAGAGGGAGAATATGCATAAACTTTTCTCGGAAAGGTTGAATCGGAGTTGAATTGCGTTTCAAACTCTGAATGGGGCCCCCAAGTAATTCAGTTTTGTTAATGCCCTTTCTAAAAACTAAGTTGGATTGAATTCCTGGCGAATCGACGTCTCGAACGACTTGCGGACGTGGGAAACTGAAAAGGACGTTATGAAAAACCTGGAAAAATAAACGTTTTTTGTGTGTATGGGCGTTGGAGGTGGAAAAAGTGGCTAATAAATTTTCGCCATATCGTGAAGATCTAATGAAGAATAAATCACACTTGACAGACATTTCAATATATTTTCGATTCTAAATCCAATGATTTGTCCTTCCATAAATAAAATGCTTATGCAAGACAAGCTGGTTTAATTTCTTCAGTTTATGATAGTTTATGAGCTAAGTAGATTTATGGTCCGAAATTCCGATGATCTTTAATGATGAAGGATCGAGTCCTAAATCATTGTTGCTAGACGGAACAGTATAAATAAAAAGCTTATGTGCACGAAGGTAGCATTAGTCAAACCGGTCATCCATCTTGACCTATTTATGGATAAATCGTCAACAAATGTTATTTTCTTTCGCTATCGAATAAGGGGCGAAAATATCAATTTGGTATGAGACAAAAGCTGAGATTTGCGGGTGGCCGAGGCCGCCGGATAGAATTCAGTTAAAGGCTGACCAGAGCTTTAATCGATCAGTTTACGTTGCTACCTCATCGAATCTATAGGTTTGATTTCAACGGCAATTTAAGCCCTGGTCATTTATACTTTGTAGCTTGGCAATTTGCTACTTGGCTACTATGAACGGGAGAAGTTTTTGGATACGCAAATTTTATGAGTTTATTATGTTTTTAAAAATTATCCATTAATTTAATAACCATCAATCAAAAGCCAAGAATAACTTTATAATCAGGAGACAATTATTATACAATTATTCTTTCATCACTTTTACTTTTTAGTTATCAAAAAAGTGTAAAGCTTGAAACTGCTTAATAAAGTCAAAAATAAAAGAATTCTTAGCTATTCTTTAAGAAAAAGTAACTAAATCTCATTAATTAATAATAATAAAGCTGAATTCGTTGAACGACCGAAAACAAAAACCAATGGTGGAGTAACAATTTACTCCGCTTTGACTTTTTAGTTATCAAAAAAGTGTAAAGGTTGCAACAAATCAAAAACTAAAAGAATTCTTAGTATTTCTTCCAGAAAATATAACTAAATAATAAAGCAGAATTATGTGAACGGTCGAAAGAAAATGGTTGGAATACAACTTATTCTTCCGTCGGCTTCGAATTTTTAGGTTATCCAAGGATTTTAAAGCTTGCGACTGCTTAATGAAGCCAAAAACTAAAAGAATTCTTAGAATTTTTTTCAGAAAATATGTGAACGATCAAAAGAAAATGGCTGGGATCCAATTCACTTATATAATTCTCTAGCTCGTTCATCTGTTTTGATTTTAGTGGCTTTTACATAAGTTTATGGCTTGCAAGTGTTCACTTAAGACAAAAATTAAAACAATTTTTAGCACTAAGCTAAGAAAAGCAACTAAATATTATTTAATTAATAATAAAGAAGAATCCGTTGAACGATTGAAAGAAATTGATTGAAATTGCATTTACACTTATTTACACTTTCATCTCAACTAAAAACCTTAATTAATTGTAATTAAACCCATAGTTCTATTTAGAAGTCGTAACGGACAGTATTAATTATTTCGTTTAATTGTAACTTTAATCTAAAGTCTTGGTTGAGATGATGGCTTAGCCGAAGGTCGTGGGTTCGAATCCCGCTAGAGACACTTGCTTTTTCATCTCAACCAAGACTTTATATTAAAAGTATAATCAATTAAAATAAAATAATCAAAGAAAATTCTTTGATCGATGAAAAGACAATAGGATAGAATTTCTTTTTCATCTTCTTTCAGTTTTTAAATTATAAAAGTCTAAGGTACTAAACGTAAAACTGAAAGCATTCTCAGCATATTTTCGAAAAACTCATATAACAAGCTGAACGTCATGACGCTTTAGGTCAATAAAGAAGTTAAAAGCATGCAGTGGCTTATTAAGTTGAAAACTGAACGAATTTTTATAATTTCTTACTGACAATCAATTAACCAAGTTGGCCTCGTATTACATAGAACCACATCATAAAACGTTACTTTAAAAAATATTGTGCTATGTGTGGTAATTTGATCGTTCTAATCTGCCATCCTCGCTGTTTTTTAGAACCAAACTGATAAATAATAAGGTTATTACAAATTATATTTTTTCTAAAGGAAGAATTTGTTAAAATGCAATTTTGTGGACAAAGCATAGAGTCAAATTTCAAAATTTAATGGAATGAGATTTATTGGAACATGAGCACCCTTTATCTTTGGCCATTTTAAGCTTTATTCATTTTAATGCTTTCGTTACAAAAAGGTGAAATATGAAATTTCATTGTTGTTATTGTTTAGTTTATAAGGATTATTTAAAGATCTTGAGATACGGCATGGTGTAATGGAAGTTAGTTTTTAAGCTTGTATCGTGTTCTTTGAAGAGGGTAATTTTTGACTGTCATTAAAACACTGATCATTTTCGTGATTTTGCCTGTAACTCAAGGTTTTTTTTACCAGTAATATACTTTGGGTCGTCACTGTGCTACAAATACAAAGGATCTTTCAGGTTTCGTCATTTGACCACTCAGGGTTTTCTGGAATCAGGTCAGGGGAAAATATAATATTAAATTGGAAACTATTTCATATCCGACATATTATAATTGACGTCTCCTAAAGTCAGAAGTGGGATTCGGCACACTTCATATATTAAAACGTACCGGCGGATCGTTAGGCACGCGAGCCACCCACGAAACGGATTGGCCGGAAAGGCTCGAAAGAACTGTACTGATGTATCAATTTACTCAACTTTGTCGTACTCTTTTTTTTTTCTTTTTTTACAAAAAGAAGAAGAAAGTTCATTATGCATTCATGATTGGACCTGAAAAAGTTTAAGTAACCACTGCACAAATTGACTTGTTAAAAACAATAAACGTCAACCTAACACCAATGTTTCCTTCAATATTTATTTATCATTATTTATCAACTAAACAAACATAAAGTCCTTAATACAGACTGAGCATTGGAGTAAGGATGCGAAGATAATGGGTTCGGGTCCCATAAATGACACACATTTTCTTCTCTTTTTATACAAAAATTAATAATAAATAGTAAAAAACTAATTAAATATATAAAATTAAATATAATTAGTTAATTAATAATCCGATGGCAAATTTTACAATGTTTGATCGAAATGTGCAGGTAACTTGCAAAAGAATGTAAACGAGAGAAATAATTGTTTTATTTATATCGAAAAAACTCGTAAAAAGCTAAGAAGCTTTAAATTTTAAACTTAATGAGTACTTACAAGCTTTAAATTTTTCTGGTGCCCTAAAACGTCAAAGGAGATGAAATATTAAATTATAAACTAAGGAATTTCTCAATATAATTCAAATTAATAATGCTTTGTTTTAATCTAATCTATATTCTCTCTTTCGTTTTCTTGGAGAACAAATGATAATTTTTTGGTTTTAAATTTATTGAGCGCTTAAATTCACTAATTGGTCTGCTTAATTAAAGTTTTTAGTTGAGATAAAAAAGTTAGTCAACGAGTGGATCGAGGTCAAGTGGTAGAGCAGCGGCGTATCTAGCCGAAGATCGTGGGTTCGAATCCCACTCGTGCCAGTGACTTTTTTATCTCAACTAAAAACCTAAAATAATTCTAATTTATTGAGTATTTATAAACTTTAAATTTCTTTGCCTTCTTAAAAAGTAAAAGCACATTGAAGATTGGAATTGAATTTAAGGATAATTTCTATACAGTCATTCGAGTTAACTTTCTTTGGCCGTAATCAATCTTTATTTTGTCATGCTTTCTTGTTAAATTGGCATAGGTTTCTTTTAGTTTTGTAAGTATAAGCAGCTACAAGCTTTAAACTACTTTGATATGTTAAAAAGTAAAAGCAGATGGGAAATTGGAACTGTATTTCAGGATAATTTTTATATACCAGCAAATTTAATTTTCCTTTGTTTTGAATTAATTTATATTCTGTTATGTTTTATTGAAAGAAAGACAGTATTCTTTGATTTTAAACTGAATAGGTACTTACAAACTTTTATCTTGGAAAAAATGCTTAGATGCAAAAATGCAGATGGAAGGGTAAATCCCATCCCAACCAATTTATTTCGATCTTTCACATAATTCTGCTTTATTATTTAATTAAATGATATGTCGTTATATTTTCTGATAGAAATTCTAAGAGATTCTTTTGGTTTTTGACCTCATTTAAAACTTTAACTTTAAAATTTTTTGATAACCTAAACATTCAAAGCGTATGGAAGAGTAATTGCATTGTGATTGTCCGATGTAAGTGTTAATGGTTGAATTTAAAAAAACTCCCTTTCTTTTTTTTTTTTTTGTTTCTCTTTCAATCACTTAAAGAAGTTTAAAGTTCAGTTTTGTTTTGGAAATCTGTATGGAATATCTGTTATATTATTATTGAAGAAATCTTTGGTTGAATTTCAGTTTTACACTCAGGTGTACAACCTTCATTGATAACATAAAAAGTCCAAGCACACGGAAGTAAACCGTATTCCTGGCATTTTATTTAAAACTTCCAGATTGTTTTGTTTAATTGGGAGAGAAGGTAGCTTATTTTTATGCAATCGGATCCAAGCATATCCAGAATCAAGTATATTTGTAATCGCTTTCTTTGAAAACGCAAAAAGTATAAAACATCTTATAAATTATTACGAGTTGAAAGGAAATGTCAGCTTTACGTTTTTTAATTACCGCAGTATTTTAATATAGAACAGAAAGAGCATTCATTTTGTTAAAATTTCTTCTATAAGCAATGCTAACAGTTCGTTCGATTTCAGGTTATTTAGCCAAATAAAATAAGAACAGAAATGGTAAGTAACAAATAAAGTATAACAAACCTTACCATCTGAATGTAAAGCTATTAAAAACCTGTATCTTTCTTTAAATTCATCCATTTTGTAATTTGTAATAAATTGTTATTTTGACAGAATACGTGATAATACGAGTGTAGAAACACTTCTATCAATAACTATCAACACTTTGCAATACGGATCGTCGAGTGGTATTGCAATAAGGCACGCAAGCCTATCTAAGTTGTATTCTTCTTGTAAACAAATTTTTTTTTAAACCAGCCCTTTATATCGTCTTCTATCAAAAACTACCGGTGATAAAGCAAAAGTACATAATTGAACGATTTCCAAGTGTATTGCATGGTTAAAAACAATAAAGTTACATGAGAACACTGATTTAAGTACGGATTTTATAGTTGTACACAGGATTTTCTGGCTTACCACACGATATTCAGATTCATAACAATATTTTAACGACCTCAAAACCAAATCTAGAGGATTACAGAATTATACTTCTATCCCAAACGACCTGACTTGCTGAAGTACATAGCTTATTATTAGTGCTAATAAATTTTTTCTTCATGTTCTTTCGTTATAAAGATTATGACCATTTTTATAATAGAAAATCCTTTCTATAAACCAAGTAATTTAGGTAAGTAATTCTCTTGTTAAAACATTCACATTTATGTTTCTGTTATTATTCTTATTGTCCTAAGGAAAATTGCTTAAGTTATCAATTATCATTTGTTTTTTTAATATTTGTTGTATTATTGTTAACTGTAAAATTATGAGAGCGTGATTAAACAGTAAATTGAATGTACGGAACGACTTAGAAATAGAAGATCCTAACTCTTAATAAATGTAAACTAGAAAAAATTTCTTGTCTTTTCTTATGAAACTATTTTTATTAAACTAATTACCATGAATTCAAAAAAATCCTTAGAACGTTTTAGCAGAATATGCCAAATTGCTAGTCTTTTGTTATGAAAAACTTTTATTAAATTAATTTCTAAGAATTCAAAGAATCCTTTGAACAATGTCGAAGAATATGCAAAATTTGTCTTTTGTTATAAAAACTTTTATTACATTAATTTCCCAGAATTCAAAGAATCCTTTGAACTATTTAAAAGAATATGCAATATTTCATCTCTTTTGTTACGAAAAAAAAAGGTTTCCTTGAATTAATTTCCCAGAATTCAAAGAATCCTTTGAACGTTTTAAAAGAATATGCAAAATTTTTGTCTTCTGTTATGAAAAAAAGGTTTCCTTGAATTAATTTCCCAGAATTCAAAGAATCCTTTGAGCGTTTTAAAAGAATATGCAAAATGGCTTGCCTTTTGTTATGAAAAAAAGGTTTACTTAAATTAATTTCCATGAATTCAAAGAATCCTTTGAACAATTTAATGGGATATGCTTAAAAAACTTATTAACTATAACGTATATTTAATGTTTAAGGTTATAAAATCAAAGCTGGCAACTAATTAACAAATGAAAAACGGAAAGAATTTGTTAGTCGTTGTCAAAAATGTAGATTTAAGAATATACCTCCTCTTACGGGTACAAACATTTTCTTATTTCTAAGAATCGGAAGAATAGTTTGAACAATTCTTAGGGAAACATGTTTTATAAGCACATACATTTTTTTAAAACAGTTTAGGGTATGATGAAGCCTGCAACATCTTAACAAATGGAAAAGAAAGAACTTTTTTTTTCTATCGTATTGAAAATCGTTTATAACCAAGAAATCTGTTCTTCCATGTAGACAATTTCTAAAATCAAAGAAGTCGAATAATTCTTTGAACAGTTGAAAAAAGAGTGTAAAAAAGTATTTCGCCTTTGATCTTTTACGTTTGAGGTCTTCAACTAAATAGAAAACAAACCAAATTCTTAAAAAACATAAAACAAAGAATTGTTTATCTTTTAAAATGAACTTGTTTACTTAACCAAGAAATCTGTCCTTTCAAGTAGAAACGACCAATTTTCAATTCTTGAAACTAGATAAGAATTCTTCAGACAACTTAGCTTAAAAAGGAAACAACCGGCTTTGTTTTAAACAAAAAACTGCTTGAACAATGTAAAATTGAAAGAATTCCTTGCTTGCTTTATAAAATGTATAAATAAAGGAAGTAATCTATCCTGAATATCTACAAAAGATTTCCTAACTCAAAAATCAAAGAATTCCTCAATCAATTTAGGTAAAAATATTTATTTGCAAAAACTTTTATCTGCGTTTACATTTGAGAGGATTAAACAAATACAAAGTAAGCAATTGCTTAGGAAATGCGAACGAATCAGTTTGCTATCTCAGCTACTTAATTAATAACATACACTTGCTTAATGCGAAAAACACAACGAAAACAAATAATTCTTTTGGACGATTTATAGGCTTAAGAACCTTTGATCTGCTTTTACAATTTAGGTTTAAAGGAGTCAGCTGCTTACTAAGTCCTGTCCAGGAAGAATTCTTAACACGTCTTACAGAAAATTATGCTTTAAAGCAGTAAGTACGATTTTTCCTTTTTCTTTTTTTTTTACAACCTTTGTAACCCTATCATAACAATGTATTATTTGTATTAAATTATAATTTAAATTAAATTCGGTAGATTTATTGTAAAATACAATGGATTCTGTGAACAATTTGAATAAAGATTAAAAAATTTAGCTTAAATTTAATTTTAAATTTAATTCTACAATTCTCTTTAAATTTAATAAAATAAATAAACTGATTTAAAAACACAGGATTTTAATAATTTCTACCTACTAAAAATATATATTTAATCAAAAAGACAATATGCTAACAGCGAAAACAGGTCAACAACTAGCCGACCTACAATTCCATTTAATTTTATAGGCCAACTTTAATTTTTTTTAAATGGAATTTGACTGGTATTTGACAGTTTTACTTAAACATTATAATCTCGTTTGTTTTTAGAAAATATAAATATATTGTCTATAAAAATAAACTTGACCTGCTAGCGATTGGCAAATTGAGAGGATAAATGACAGATGATCAGACTCATTATCAACAGGTAATCACAGTATAGGCTAGCTCAGAATCACATATTGTATTGTTTTTAAGAAAGTAAGCTTCTCATAATTTTGAAATCTAGTTTATTTTAGTATTGCTGTTGGAAAATAGTAATAGTAATTTAAACTTGGGGAAAACAATGTAATCATTTCTGTTGATGTTGTTTTATGTTTTATTTTATAAAGTTAGGGAAAGTAGAAATGCAGAATTTCACAGCGCTTACTCTTGTTTTAATAATACGATTTCTATAGTATATTCTTATTACCCAAGACTTCCCCTAGCTGGAACGTTTAAGTCCTGTATTCACAATGGGTTACCGGACTTTGCGTAACCTCGGTCTGTACGCAGGTTGGGAAGCTGTGCTTACGCAGGATTTCAAAAGGGGGAAAATTATTTGAATATTGTTAGCAGGGAAGGATTTTCTTCCGTTTTCTTTTGTAAGCTCGATTATTTGGTGTTGTCATTGACTTTGTGGATTGATTTATTATTTTATTTTATTAAGTTTCGTTGTGGTTTATATATATATTTTTTTTTAAAACGTTTTGGTGTATTCGTATTAGAGCAAGGCCTTGGCTAATGATTCGAGCGAAATGTAAGTCGGTTTGTATGACGAGTAAGTATCAATCGGTGTGTTTACAACTGAAGAAGACGGCCGTGGAAGAGGGATGCTGGGTGTATTGATTCACCGAGTTATTTTTGAAGGGATGTAAAACCAACGAGTAAATGGAAAGACGAAATCGATAAAATCGTTGCCACTTACATTCAGAAACTGGGTAAACCTCCTCGCCCGGGGCATGATAGCTAGCCCGCACTGACCACACGCGCACCTAGGCCACATCCAAACACACGGCACACACCGGGGGCGGCAGAACTGGGGGCGGCGGCTGGTGAAGGTGGTAGCCCGCTCGGCCGACTGCTTCCCCTTCGCCTGACCCCAGAAAGTCGAAGCCGCGCGCACGCATTGATCTATACAACCCCAGCATCCACCCCCCACCCGGGGGATAGCCTACTTTGCAAGCCAGTCCTTCCTGATGTCTTCGTGAAGACTCTTTAAGTCCTCATTCCCGGCAAACGTCGTTAAAAAAAACCCAAAACAATTTTATTCCCAAGAAAATAATTTCCCTGTATTTCTATTAGTATGGTGGATCAGCTTGCCGGACAAATTGTTTATTAAAAACGTAATAGCAACAATTAGAAAAAAAGATAAATATTAGAAAATCTATGGTGTTCTAAAATAATAAATATCAGTAAAACGAGTCTTCTACATAAGGTTTGACCAAAAAGAGATATTAAGCGATAATACATTAAATTATACTAGAATCGAAGGAGGAGAGTCAAAATGTTCTAGAATTGCAAATGTGTGATTTAAAAGCAACGGAGAGAGAGAGAGAGAGAGAGAGAGAGAGAGAGAGAGAGAGAGAGAG
>CM077109.1:22966303-22999851 GCA_039619505.1 Cimex hemipterus | reverse complement strand
GAGAGAGAGAGAGAGAGAGAGAGAGAGAGAGAGAGAGAGAGAGAGAGAGATGGATTGCATGCAAGAAAAGGGTTAATATAAAGGGTTAATGTTAATGAGTTAATGAAAGTAAGAGAAAGACAAAAAAGAATCAGTCAACAGCGATACCAAATGAGCCCGTAAACGAGGAATATAAAAGGTATTAAACACAGGGAAGACCCCTGATGTACGGAAAAAGTTTTGTTGCAAAAACAACTTTGACTATTAAAATACTTTAGGTGAATCGAAACTCCGTGTAGTCCAAATAACGATAATAAGAGAACCCAAATTACAATGTAATAAAGTACAACCAAAATTCATTCACCTGAAGTATACTTTAAAAAATAAATAATCCATGAAACAGGTAAACTGCACTGTAATGGAACAAACGGAAAATCTTTACTTAAGTCTGCTGAATTATTGAAATGAACACGACGGCCATATTTTCGCAGAAATAGTTAAACAGGACATAGTTGATTTGTATGCCGTTTTGCTGCGTCGGCTAAGTAGTCCCTTTTAAAAAATTAACCACCAGTTTCATTTACAGGTTTTCAGACAGCATTTGTATCAAATATGAAAGACCAACACTGAAGAGTGGTCATAGAGTTGGGTTGACATTGAATTTTTCTACTGAATGAACGAGGCCGGCAATTTGAAAATTCCCGGGGGTCTGAATTCTGAATTATTTATTCAGGAGAAGAAAGTCATGGGCGGAAATTCACTCGGGCAGGGCCGAAGGGTGGAAGAAGGGTCTCAGCTCCGACACGCTGTACATTAGCCCTTCACATGTGACTTTATGTTCCTCACGGTCCCTCGCTCGTGAATTTTTAATCTCGGAGGAAGGATATACTCCCGAAGCCGGCGGATCAAATATTAAGACACCTGGCCGACCCGACCGGCAGACTTTATACCGCTTGCCCTTCTTACTGGGGGCACATAACGGGATTTATTGCCCGAAGCGAACAGACGGCGATACGACGAATGACGAATTTTTGATGGACTTTGGATTCTACGGTGCTCCAGCCTGCATTTTTAATAACGTTTAGCAACTTGAGATAAAGAAGGAACAGCTTTTTTCATCAAAGGTGTATGCGAGCAGAATATTTGCGTTTTTCGTTAGTGTGCCAGCTGTAAACCTCTTGGGTAACAAGACATTTTGGTAGGCCCTGAACCTATTATTTATTGGATAACAAAACAAACCCACAATCCTCCATCATAGAATGGACCCAAAAAATAAAAAGTGGATAAACTCCAGGGGCGCTAGACAAGCTTATGTTAAAACAATACTCATGCTGCAACAGTTGGAGAGGGCCAAACTCCGAGGATGGATAGGATATTTATCGGTTACATGCATCTGAAAAAGTATTTATATAACATGGGTATATTCAACCAATATGTCATTTATAGATTACGCAATGAGGAGGAAGAAACAGCCATATAATCAATATTGCTCAATGAAGACAAACCCAATGAAAGGAATTATCAATTCGCCTTCTCTGCAACCAAGAACTCTTATCTGTCTATCTAGCGTGTGTGTGAGTGAAAAAGTCGTTATTTCTAATATTGAATTTTCCTTAAAGTCAAATTCCGACTAAGTATACGCCTAGGATCAATCTGGGACCTACTCTACTCAATGTCACTTACACATCAATGAAAGAAAAGCTTAAGACCGAAGCAACATGACCCTAACCAACCTAACCATCCGTAACCACCCACTTAACTAACTTGACAAATGGTATGAAATTGCACATTATGCACATGCATACAGCTAACCGCTCAAAAACAAGGTCAAAAACTGCGAGTCTCACGCCACAAATAACATTGTGCTTTGAAAAGTAATTGTTCTTATCTTAAAAAAATTGTTACCTGTTGCCCCTGTCCCTGTGCCATGCAGACACGAGCAGCCTGCGATCGTAGTCCTGCTCGTTGACCTCCAGGGTGAATTTCGTGTCGAACCTCGGGTTGGATGAATCCTTCCTCACGCAGGTCCTGTGAAAAGTGCGTTCAGTCGCGCAAGGCACCATGCTGACCTGTAAAATGATATCGGATAATAGGCCGTAATTCATTAAAAAATGTCGAATGCCTTAATTAAAAAGATCCCGACCGAATATCCGCTTTTTAATGGATTTTTAATGGGAGTGCATTTCCTGGGACGAATATTTTTAAATGGATATTGTTATGGTTTGGTGAGATCGGTTGGATCCGCCTGAACCCGCTTCTTGTACTGATAATTGAGCCGTCTAATAAATAATTGCTCCCATACTAAAGAATCAGTTCTTACGAAAGTTTCTCAATTAAATAATTCTTTGGGAAAAGTTAAATCCTTTTAATATTCAACGTCTATTTAGATGAAACTTGAACAAGATTTATTTCATTCGAACTTCTATCGATAAACAGTTCACCGGTTTTTCCGGCGAGTCAATATTCATTCCACAAATCAGATTATCTCAGAGTCGTCTATCGACATCAATATCGCCAACATAATTCTCGATTATCAGAGGCCTAGGCAAAAATTAACGCAAATCTATCACCTATGAACACGTTAATCGCCTTTTTCAGCAGAAAATTCAATTCTGAATCACTCCCTTTTTTTAAATTTATTCGCCTGTTTCAATTAATTATTACATACCTAACACATAAAGTTTTAATTTGGCATAAAATTTGTGTTTTTCAGATAAAGAAGAGGACGTTTGTGCAGTTGGTTTTCTGTTGGCATGTTAGGCTGCCTATAACGTGGCATTTGTTGTTGCACATTTTTACTCATGTCAGCACTCGAGGGGCTTAATTTACCTAAACTTAGATTCCATAATTAGGAACTTAGCTATCGTCTTTTAGTTGCTAACGCCTATTTTCAATCGTTTCAAATTATTCGTTAATCGGTGCTTGGAAGATGGTTTCTTCTGTGCCAGTCGCTGATTCCTCCCTCCAGCTTCTTCATTACTAACGTTTCCACAGATTTTATCCATGTTATAGTCACTCTCCATGTTCTAAGCCATTTGCTTGATTTGTTTAACATTCGATTCGTTTGTTCAACTGTCGGAAATGGTTTAGTCGGTCTTGGATTGAAAACGAAAAACTTGTTTCACCGTCCAGGGCAGTTCTTCAGCCCAATTTTGGGTTGTTATCTTGTGGTCAGGCTGTACTGGTTGTTTATACGCTAATTTTGCAAATTGAATTTTTTCTTCTTGAATTTTTAATAATAAAAGCTCATGAAAAGCCCATTCAAAAAATTACTAATATTTCTAAGCCTGATATTCTAAACTTCCATCAGTTTCCAATTTTTCAGTCCGATTTGTCTCGCTGTTAATTCTGAGAGAAAGAAAATAAAGAGATTAAAATATAAAACTGTGCAACAGACTTTCTTATCTTATATAAAAAAAAATTATTAATGTTTACATGATTGCTACTGTGAAATTTCCATTAATTATCTCTTTTTCAGGTCCGCCTAGTCTCGCTTTTTTACTCGAGAGAAACCGTTTAGTTTATGTATTATTTTTAAAAAAATAAATCGTGTATACTACTAATTTTTTATTTCTCAAAAAGCTTTCCATCGCTATTAAGTAAGTATAAATTATTATTTAATTATTTTATGTATATTGCTAATTTTTCCAATGTTAGGTCCTCCTAGTCTGGCAATTTATTTGGACGTAAGTCACTTCTTTGACTTATGTTAAACGTTAAACTTTGTAACAGACTTTTTTCACATCTTAAAAAATAGCATTTACAATAATGCTATGGTCAATTTCTATTAATTTTCTCATTTTCTAGTATATCTAGTCTAGCTTGTTAACCAGAGGAATGCTATTTACTACATTGTCAAAAAAATCAAATTGTGTAATAGCAAGTTCTAATTTCATTATTATGTAATTATATTTTCACTATTGACAGTTGACCAATTTTTCCAGCTCTGCTTAATCTCGCTGTTACTGTTGAGAGAAATGTTTTTATGACAGTCAAAAAATTAAATTGGGTTTTAATTCATAACTTAAAAAGTTAAAATCTTTAAAGTTTAAAAATGTTTTTGTCAGTTTAAGCAAATTTACCTTTTTTTTTATTGAATTATTGAACAACAAATAAATCATATTTTTAATATGTTAGGGCCGTAGAGATTCCAACTTGAGATATTGGCCTAGTCTCTTTCACCGGCAGGGGTGGGGTTCTGATAGTCGCGCTTTTTCTTCTTCGTTTTTCATCGATTCTGTATTCTTTTTTTAAATAGTTTTAGCGTATTCTTTGAGTTAAGTCTTCAATTTAGTATTTCGTGTAGACGTGGGCGTACAAAGTTTTCTCGGTTTTTAATTTCGATTTTTACGTGCTATTTATTTTAGAATTCTTATTTTTAAGACGTAAATTTATAGTAGTTTATGAGAAAGGTTTAGGGATAGAATTATAATTAAAACTCGGTTGTCGGGCTGTAAATTGATTTGTTCTAGAGTGGAAATTAAGGAAAAAGAAACTCCCGAGCAGGATGTACGGACTTAATTTTACAACTCAAACGTAACTTTTTAACTATAATCTAATAATATAATAATCTAATTAATTATTTAAAGGCGAGAGACAATTATCCCGCGCAGTGAGACGTGACGGTCCGAGGGAACGGCAGGAGGTGGTTTCTTGGGCGAAACAACCGCCCGATTCCCCGAGGGCGTTTTACACGCTCGGTTAAATTCGAATTCGATTAAGGCAGTGTGAACAATTCGCCCTCTCCTGGAATTGATTTCAACAGGCCTTTTCATGTCGGGGTTGGCAAAAATTAACACAAGTATTCCAAAAGTACAAGTACCCCTGCGTGTACCTTGATGTATGCGTTGCATGACCCGCTGCCTGAGAGTGGTTGGAGGTTCCTCCCTCGAACGACTGAAAGAGAGAAATAATACGTTATAAAAAAAGAAATAAAATGAAAAGCTTGGGAGAGAGAGAAAGTGATTTACTGTGTATTGTCAGAAGGCCTGAAGTGAAATATATGTTTAGCTCTAGCTCCCCTGAAAAAAAAAAAAATACCTGAAGACCTTTTTTTCTCTTCAATTAATTACAGAAACTATTAAAAAATACCTTGCAATGGTTTTGAGCTTAAAGATCTTCTCTGACTCATTCTGCTTTTTGTCAAATTACCTGGAGAATTGTACGTAAGGCAACGCCTGGAACGGCTCTGCCCATCGTAATTCTGTGGGCTACATGTCAGACTTGTCGAACCTGAGAATAAATATTGATAATTTTGATCTAATAAAAAGTTTGATGTTTAAATTTATTTACCAAGGCTTGAAACGGCGTCTTCGTCTGATTCGATTTTAGAAGAATAAGGGGATCCGGCTGACATCTCGTCGATTGGCGCGTCGTTGAGTATATGCGCTTCCGTCAATCTTGGCGTTTTCAAAAAGTGCATGTTATGAGATTCCCAGGTTGTGATGGACAAGGGGCTTTCTTTGCATGGTGAATTCAGAGGCATGGCTAGCACTTCACCCGGGGCTTCTTGCTCCGGAGGGCTTGGAATGCCGCTTGGTAGGGTCAGAAGACTCACAGCGGGACGTCTCAGCCTGCACATGACAGCCGGACTTTCGAAAGGACTCGGTATGCCGTTCGGCAGTGTCAGGCAGGATCTCGCAATCTTCCTTGCACTCTCCCCATCCGACAATCCTCCTTTCCATTTCCTTCTTCTAATCACCTTTTGCCTCCTCAGCTCCGAAGGGGCATCCATATCTATCGACGGTGCGAACATATCCGAGCTCTTTTCGCTTTGATTATCCCTAACATTAAAATTATTTACATTATTTACAAAATCGCGTAGGTTTCCGTTCCTGTCGTTGTTAGTCTGCGATCCTATCCTGCTCTTGTTTTTCTCGAAGGCGTCGCCTTCGTCCGTTTTCTCAAAAGAAAAATCCGGTATGATCGGTGAGAGCTGTAAGCTTTCCTCGTCGATACACATGTTCAGATAGTTGAACTGCTTGGCTAAAGGTGACACTTCAACGAGGGGAGAATCCCACAGCCTTCTCGCTATTTCCCTTCTTACTGCGGCACCTCTGGAGTTAACAGGGGTATTCAGGATTATTTCTTTTTCTTCCGGACGCAAAGGTATCTCCTTGTGATCCAGCTCGACCGGACTGGGAGATTGATTGATGCAGTAAAGGCTTGCTGGGGAATCGCTTGCTAGGGCCATGAGGCTCTGGGTCGCTTTGATGGGACAAGGGGAATACTCGATCTGAAGAGTCGACCTTGCCGAATCCAGTGAGAATTTACTTGCTGACATCCAACCGGAACACGCCTGACTCCCTATTCCGACATGGTTGTCGATGCAAGGCTGTTTTCTGGGCGACTTGACAACCTCGGACTGCCGTCTTTTCAGGCCGTTCCTCGCCTCGGGGGTCCTGGGAGGTGTTTCGTTCAGCCTGTAGTTGCTGACGTCCCGCAGAGCAGCCGGCACCGCATCTAGCCTCATGTAGACGCTCGGGGAACCCTCTGATCCATGCCTCTCCTAGAAAAGTGAAAAATACTCAATCTTTTCCTCTTCCTTTTAGAAAAGTCTGTAAAACACACGACTTACCCGTGTGTTTTCCTTCCCGGTGGAGCGTCGCCTGGGTTTCCTGAACGGAGGCCTGCAGCAGGTGGAGCCGTTCGACTCCACGCGCCTCTGCTGACCCACAGCCCACTTCAACATAACACTGTAACAAAAACACAGCGGAAGTGTTAATATTCGTTTAAACAGTACAAGTTCCATGCAAATTACCACACCTGCTTACTTTAAATGCTTTTTCTAATACAATATAATTTAAGAGGACAAAACAATAACATATTAGAAACTTATCTTTCTATTTACAACTTCATTTAAAGTTTTTTTAAATTCCAATATAAGAGAAAACAACAAAAGTACACATTAATAAAAGTAGCATAAATGAAAACCATATCTTGACTGACATCAAGACCGGCAGATAGCAGCTATGATCAAAGCTGCTGATAGATTTAATTACCCGTTTTGTTTTGGCTAATTGGTCCAAACGTCAGCCGAATACCGCTTTATGTCTCGAAATCTTTTCCAGCCCTGGAAAATATTCTATACTCATTTGAATGATCCGTCCAATCCCCCAATTCGATCTCATCGAATATTTATAAGATAAACTGAATACGAGAAAAGCCCAAAGAGGACTTCGGTTAAAGGTTTTTCTCTGCGACCTTGAATTTTCTAGGGGTTTCCTCCCTGTAAATTCATTAATACCGACGTATGTTACAAACTATCGGTAAAAATAACTATTAAAATGTAAAAACCACCTAGATTATACATTCTTTTCCCTATATGTAACAAGCTCAAAATACAGTTGTTTAATCAATATTCTGCAAAGTCTACTTTTAACTAATCTGACTTTTTGATACACCAACGAGAGTTAGCGGACCAGAGATGATTGAAATTCGTACTCAGAACTCCCAGTACATTTGGTATCTAATTGTTTTAAAAATTGTTTTCTATTTGCGGATAGATTTTTATGTTTAACAAATGAGGTGTTTTCGTTCAAAAAGAAAGAAAAAAAAGTAAGCTGGACGAATTAGAGTCAATCGATGAAATTATAGAACATCAAAAATAGATTTACATTCTTCTTCTACTTCTACGACTCTTATCAACCTGACCCAATAAGTACAAAAAAGTTCCGACTTTCAAGTAAAGGAAACACAGTGATTTATTGGCCAAAATTGTACATATTCTGTTTTACATTAAAGAAAACTACTTCATGGAATCTTAAACGGCGGGATAAGGCGGACCGAGGATCGATATCGTCCAAGATAACCTTAATTCTTTCTAGACTGTCTAAATAACTGAAAAAAGTTGACGTATTTTTAGAGATGAAAACTTATTGTATTTTTTAAGCGGAGCTTATATAAATTTTATGTTTCCTTAGCTTCTTTCGTACGTAACGTGTTTATTTTACAGTATAAAATTATTCCAAGTGCAATTAGCTAATACGGGTCACTACCAACCGTTAAGTGCACATAATTTTAATTTTGATGATAAACATGCAAAAATGGTAAGAAATGTGTATAATTTTTTTAAAACTAAACCCATCATTTATTTTATGCCGTATATTATGCCCACGTCCAGGCCATGCTTCTGAACTGGAATTGGAATTTCTATTATTAAACTAGTTCTATGTCGCTAAACAGTGAGCTTTAAAGTGGGAACAGGGACGTAGTCCGAATTGCATTAGCAATTAAAAAATATTTGTCATAAAAATAAATGGTGTTTAGTTAAAAAAAAGAGCAGAGAAAAAATTTAACTTTATTACTACTAGATTTTTGTTCTTAACTTTTATTTTCATCAAGTTATGAAGTTACTATGATAATCCTTGATTATAATAAAATTAAATAATAAATGAATAATATTAATTAGTTTGATCATAAACATGCTAAAATGATAAGAAATGTCAGTGATAGTTCGAGGAAAATGCAAAAAAGACGACACGAAGTTAAGCGGACCAGGGCTAAAATTTCAACAATTTTTAGTTTATATTGTACCTAAAAATTCTATTTTCTATTGCTTAAAGTTTATTATCTAACAGTTTGAAATAATCAGTGATAACAGGGGTAAATAGAAAAATGCTGTTGGCTTTAGCGAGAATAAACGGACCAATGCAGAACTTTTGCCTCTAAATTTTCCATCTTTTTTTGTAATTAATAATTTTCTTAATTTTTTTTACAATTTGATAAATAAATTGAAGAAATAATAAGAAATAATTGGGGCCAATAATGCAGGTTTTAACTTAACAACAGATCTCGTATTTTAACCTTATTCCTTCTAATTTCTTTTGTATGTAAATTTACGTTAAAATATTTTAACTGTCGAGAAGTAGCGAATATAATGAACTCTTTAATTTTATTTTCAAATTCAAACAATATAAAAGGGAAAAAATTGAATAACAACAGTGAGAAATTCAGGATTTTTTAACTTCTATACGTACCTGTATATTTTGAGTTTCTACTTTTAAACCTTTACTTCCATTTTTTTCTTGACTTTTTCAAAACAATTACTAAACTTATTTGATAGTTTTTCAATTATTTATTATTTATTTAATTGGAAGATAATTTTGTTTTTAGTATCTCACGGGATTTTCAGTGAAAAGGAAAAAACATCTGTGCCAGTGAAGTTCAATTAGTTTTGCTTCGGTACTTTCATATTAGTTCGTATAACATGAAGCTAAGAGCTAGGCTAATTAGTAGTAACAAAGGTTAAAACTAGTATTTTTTTTAAATTAGTTTATTTAGTTATTAGAGACCAATTTAGACCTCACAGAAATTTTATATTCCTATGTTTTATGTCCCGATATTCTTAGTAAATGGTAGATATAGGTTTTCGTGCGGGATCGTCCGGTCTGCGTGGGTAAAATTAATTAGCTATTCACCCTCTTAAAAACAATATGGTAATGAGTTTTCCGGGGGCTAACGTCTTTTCACCCCCAGCCATGGGAACACTACCTGGAAGGGAAAATTAATCCGATGCGAGGCACACTTGTCCGAAAATAACGAATGGGGAATTAAATAGTTTAAAAAGGCAGAAGGGGGACGTTTTTAGTTAAGGAAATTACACTGTTAACTTCCCAGGACTTAACGATTACGGGCCCAATGGGACGGAACAGTTGGCAAACCTAGAACGTTTTTCGACTTTTTTTCACCAACCGATCAAACATTGGGTGAGTACGGGTTTAATTACGTCATTCGATCGATTAACACTCCAAAAGTCATTGGGCATAATGGAGACTTTCCTCCGGTCTTTCCTGCAGGTGTGCCTTCCTCTTTACAGGTGATTCTGTCACATAACGAACTGTGTAAAAAGGTGCCGAACAGGTGGTAAACGGTGTGTAAATATTTCAAAATAAACTACCGTTCAACGCGCATAAAAATAATCAAGTCCGCTTTTATGATTTACATATAATTGTTCCACAGTTTCCTGGATTGGATATTTAATTTTATATGCATGAATTACACCTTGGTTTTTTGAGGGGTTATTTGCGTCGCATATTTAAATAAATCACGGCAAAGCACTTCAACTTTACAGTTTTCTTAATTAAAACAGGCACGAGATCTCAACAAATCTTTTCTTTGATAAAACATGTTTTTATTTGATATTTTAATAGGTTTTATCTGCCAGTTAATTAATATTTCTTAATAGAAAGAAACATTGGTTAATTTCCTTAAACAATTGGTTTTAACAAAAATTGGTTTGGAAATCTCAAATTTGAAATTATTACATAATAATGTACGTTTAAAATTTTCTTCTTTCAATATGGAAAAACCTTCTGCTCAACGCTGTTGCTTGGAAGACTCCCTGCGATTTCTATGGTGAATAGAGTAGGTCCAAAAAGTGATGGTTGCGGTACACATGGTGTAATATTTGTAAAGTTCAACAGTATGTAATAACGAAGCACGTATCCGCAATCGTGAACGTATGTTTAACTAGTTTTATAAATCTGAACCATTTCTAAAAATTGTATCCAGGTTGAATAAAATGGGTTCAAAACGTACGCTTGCGGTACACCTTATGATAAATTCCTGTCATCAAAAGATGTATTTTCGGCGAGGTTTTTCGTTTATTTAATCTCATCTGAAATTGATGCACAGGTTTTTTAACGTTCATCCAAAAATTGAAGCTTGGAGTACGCTAAATATAATATTTCTTATGTCAAAAAATTTATGACATATCGAGACACTTGAGGGTAGAAAAGTATTGACGTTGTATGTCGTGGGTGTGACAACCCTTGAGATACACCTGAGGCGAAATCCTATTATCAAAAGATGTATTTCTGGTGATCAGCCATTGAGGTTCTTTTTTGACTCGTATTAAAGATATCAATCCTTTCTGAAAATGATGTAAAAATTTATAAAAGTTTGTCTTCTTGGTGTTCGCCAAATTCAATATTCTTGACATTAAAAAATTGACTAGAATACATTGAGATACTTGGATGTCTAAAAGAGATTGATGTGTATCGTAAATAGAACAGGGTCATAAAACTGACCCTTCATATACACCTGATGAAATATTTCAGTTATAGAGAGGTAGAATTGATGAATGATGAAGTAAGTGCGTTGTTCAGTCCTTAATTAAGTTTCTTTCTTTGAGTAGGAACAATGTTTTTGAAAGGATTGTTTTCAAAAGATGCGTTTTTGACGACGATCCATCGAGACTTAAATTAGCTGACGTTTGTTTTAAAGTGGCTTCAAGAAGAAGACCTTGAGGTAGAACTAAACTAGGTAGACTAAAAGGTTTTGCGTAAGTGTTGGATGAGTATCACGGATCTTAATCTTTTCTGGAATTGATGTAAAAGTTTTCAAAAGTTAGTGCATAAATTGACCCTTGAAGTGCACTAACTGCAATATTCCTGACGTCAAAAGTACTGACTACGATCCATCGAGATACTTGGGTGTATAAAAGTGTATGTTAAACTGACCTTTAGTATATATCGCGTGAAATATTCCTGTTATCAAAAGATATCTAATAAGTTTCCGTATAATTGTTTGACTGTAAAATAGTTATGAGAATGTTATATCGGTTAAATAAAATGGTTCCGAGAACAGACCCGTGGGATACACCTGGCGATGATCCATCGAGTCTTAATCTATTTAATAATGGCATGAATGGTAAATATAGTAGGTTAGAGAATTAATCCTTGTGGAGGTCTCAAATATCCGTGACGTTAAATAATGAACATCTGAAATGATTTATCCAGTTTGTTGTTTCGCTACGTATAAGTAGCTAGCTTTTTTATTCTTATTGTAAAAGCGAAATATAAAGGGTCCCACAACTGTCCCATGAAGGACACTTGAAAAAATATCCGTCATGTAAAAATACAAAATTAAAAAGAAGAAGAGACAAAAAAATTACGATGTAGTTTCTCAGGTCTTTACGTTAGTTTCTTAGGTCTTTATGTTAGTTTCTTATGTTAACCTTTCCGAGTTGTTTAACGTAAATAGAGAGGGTCCCAGAATTGACCCACGAATTAAACTTGGTTTTTCAAGTGACACATATTCGAGTGAGTCGGTCCGACGACCTGAGACAATGTCTATATAGTTAACGGAAATATCAACATTGTAATGATGATTTATCCAATTTCTAGTCCTTTGTACCATAAGCTTTTCATTTTGTTGTACAAGTGAAATAAAGTGGGCTCCAGTTTTGACCAATGCCATTACCAGTAACAATATTTCTGAAAACAAAAGATCTACTAGCTCTTTGAAGATGATCCTAGTTTCTTGTGTATCTAAAACAGACCCACGTCGTACACTATTCCTAAAACCAAAATCAACACTTTTTTCCAATGATCAATTGAGATTTTAGGGTCTGAAGCTTAGTAAGTAACGGGAAAAATCGTTATAGATGAAAATTTAACTAGCAGGTCTGTCATTTGTTATTCTATCTAATTAGTAAGTAAAGCATGGTATGATTCACTGAAAACACTTGTTTAACGAAATTGATAGGTGTTATATCATCTATGATTTTATTGTTTACTTCTCTGTTTATACATAGTTATTTGTATTCCGGTAATTTGACAGTCAAATCAAATATTTTCTCCTGCCTTTTTGAGCGGACTTTCATTCGATGCGTGTTCATTGTCGCTTGATACAAATTACCACCGGCAGATTTATAGCTACGGCTTTGTTTACACTGCTTTCACGAGCTTTCGTTGATTATCGATTCCACGACCTAGGTGAGTCACAATAATTCCACCTGGCGATGAAAAAGGTGAAAAGCCAGCTGCAGATCGGATAAATCACACGCCGGCAATCGGTTAACTATATGTTAATGATCTTATTAGTGTTGCAACGGTCCTAAAATGGGCAACAGATGTGCCCCCGTTTGATGGGAGTCAAGTGAACGAGGGGGTCGCCAAAACTACCTGACTACTTTTATCAATTCCACAGCACCAGCCGGCTTATTCACCGGGCTGAGTGCTCTCGAAGCCATTAACAGACACTTAGGACTTAACGCTGTTTACATACATGAACCATACATTATCCATGAAGAAGTGTTGCACTTATTTCCGGGCTGTGGTAGCGTGTAAATTGGTGAAAATGTAACTTCATATTAAAGTGAAATAAATGGAAAGGCATTTTTGGAAAATTTACCTCCACCAAAGATAAACTTTGATTAATGCGAATTTAATAATGATGTATTTCTTTTATATGTTGGTTTTATGTTAATTTTTATTTCTTATATTTTTTTATATTTTAAATAAGGCGCATACAGTTAAATCTAAAATATATTCAAAAAATGACGAATTGAAATAACGTCGACTTCTGAGATAAATTTTGTCATAGAGTTACATACATTTCTAATGTTTCAAGAACGAACTGTTGAAAAATTTACACATAAATCAAAATATATATAATATTAAAAGTATAATTAAAATAGATGAAAATTACAAGGCGATACTGAATGGACCCCCCCCCCACAAAAAAAAAAAAAAAAAAACCGACAATCTCTAATAAAGCTTCCAGAATATAAAATATATACAATTTGTAGAAAAATGTTAAAAATTAAATAAGAAAAACAACAAATACGCCGTACAAGTTTTAAAAATGTAACAGCAAGACTAAACGGACCTTACATATCAAAAATACTTTATTGGAGCTATATAAGCGTACGGCGAGATTAAGAAAACACCATGGCTCGCAAGATTAATTTTTGTTTATACATCGGACTTTCTTTTTACCCATGTCAGAATTGATCTAATATATTCTTTAGAAAATTTGATTTAAAACAAGGACTAGTGATCAATTTTGGGGACAGCAGTCATCCCTGCACGGTGAGCTTTACAAACCGTGTTACCTGGGCCTTATTTTCATTTAGTATTTGTAGCGGTATTAAAGAAATAGATCATTTGGAGGTAGATCATCTGTTAGGTCAGTTATTGACCAATGCTGACTGCCTAGAGTCCTACAGTAATTTCACAGTTTAGGGTGTGACGATCTCGTCTTTCAAGTGTGAAAATGTAACCCTTTAGCGGCTTAAAAAAGCGTGAAGATGAGCATTTAAAAATCGTTAACCCTTCTCCTCAGAGAAGGGTTTTTTACTATACCTACTTTTTATCCCTGGTATTGATCACAAAATAAGAAGTGCAGCTGCGGTCTATGCCAATCATAACTGAATCGGGTCTCGGGGGGCATTGTTGATTTAGCAACACACTGACGAAACGGTTTCGCATTCTTTAAGGCTCGCTTTTTTCCCTCCCTGCGTCCTGCAACCAGTTCTGGGGCCGGCCAACCCTCAAGGCAGGTCGGGGTTGATCTCCGGAGAAGTGGGCGTGCACGCAAGACGAGATTTCACGCGTGCCGTGGCACCAGAACCAGCTGCCTTTCCTCCACCGGCTCCGGCTAATCGTCCTGGCTGCAGGAAGAGCTTTTGTGGTTTTAGATGCGGCCGGATTGGGCCCAAAGGGTGAAAGACGATCCCTTTTAAACAGAAACCCTTCATTAGTTCCTCGAGGCAGCCCTTCGGAGCCGACGAGGCGGAAGTTCTTTTCTTCCTCCGACAAAGGATGTAATGAAATAGCTTTTTTGCATTTAAATTAAAAGTTTGACTTGGCTTTCTTTTTAGTTATGAAAACGGTTCGATTTTTAATCATTCACAATGGCCAAGATTTGCAACATCTGCAGGTCTGCATCTGCGAATCTGTACCGACAAAAGGACTTTCGCACAGCTGGGGCTGAGGAGGTAGTGGCCTGATATATAGGTCTTATTAACACATAAGCCATCATCACCTTCCTTACACCCAGGTAGAAGGAAAATTGTGGAAAACAGATGTTTCCTCCGATGTGCAAGTTTTTAACCATTCAACCATTTTTTCATGGTCTGTTCATAGTCTTCATAAACTGACCATCGGTTAAAAGCCATTGATCTAACAATGATGAGTTATTACTGTACATGAAAGTCTGGCTGGTCCTCTTAGTCTCACTGAGCCAGCGCTAAAAATTGCACTGACGTTTGTTGTGGTTGATTAATTTATCAGTATTTATCTTGCAAATGCTTGATATTTTCAACCTTTATATATTCAAGCTTGAAATCTTTTATGTGTCTGAATAGTATTGCAGTCCCATTTTAAGTTGCACATTTACAATGCAACACTATATATTTATTGCCATACATAAAATCTGAATGGTTCGCATTGTTTCGCTGAGCCAACTTTAAAAAGTAATTTTTCTTACAGCTTTCATACTTTAAAAAATGCTATTTGGCTACTGTTATTTTAATTAACGCAATTTCTTAACTTTTGGTCGGTTTTAGTTTCAACAAACAGGGATAAAATTATATTTTTTCTTCTTCAAAAAGGCCTCTAAGTTTAAAGGCAAGTCCTTGTTTTTCCAAAAGTATATGCACCTCGTCATTCAACGATTTGAAACAACATGTCTACAACACACCGTGGGAAATGGGTGCCCAAAAGAGGGTTAACGTTAATTAAACAATGTCTATCATTAAGGTAAGGTCATCGCCTTTATCTCTGCGACATCTCAACGGACTTCCAGCCCTGACGTCCTTGTCGGAAGGAAGGTGATAACGGGGCGGATCGATGGCTTAGTTTCCCGAAAATTAAGTCCGTATAAAGCCCTACGTGCTTTTCGTTCTAACGCCAAAATTTTTCTTTCACGTATAATTTCAATTTTTTGATTAAACTGAACGTTTTAATACAAAAATTCTTAAAGGATTTATGGTAATTCAGAAGGAGTAAGTACACCTGGATATTATAATATGCCGGAAGAATAGGGAAATAACATGGTAATTTATTCAAACTAATATGTAACTTCCTTTTGATGCCATAAAAAACTACCTAACAAAACGCCTTAAAAAACATAACATTATGTACTTAGAATTTCTATAACCTGCTCAATTTTTCCAAAGCGATATGCCTCCTTATAAGCTCACCGCTTGCTAATTAAGTGAAATTCCCTTCAGCACAACATAAAAAAATACTTAGCATGATTATTTATTACAACATGATCACTTAGCAATGTCTTGCACCTCCTTAAAAATAACCTTAAGCCTTACCCAGCTTATACCTGACATCGCAACATCTGACCACAGTTTCACAAAACGCGATGCACAGAATTTTCTCTAGAAAATTGATATCTTACTTCCAAAGGTAAAATTGTGAGAAATAAAAAAAATTTAAATACAATAGGGCTACTCTACTTAATTGGTCAAAGCTCCACAAGTCGAGAGCACAGTTGTTTGATTATTAAAATATCAGTTTGTAAAATAGTCTCTTTCATAGATAAAATTGTATGAAGGTCATGAAGGCCACCGTGTTCAACGCTCATGTGTTCAAAGGCCGTTGTCTCTCCTTGCTTGTACCTCTGACGTATCGCCATTCTAAATCAAGAGCTTTGATTGATTATTAGCGATATTTTTAAAATGTTTTATTTTTAGAGGTAAAATTGTGAGAAGGTTGCTAAGACCATGATGTTTAATGGGAGATGGAATCCATCTTGCCTGACTCTCCATCCAAAATAGAGGGCAACGTCCTGTGGTTTCAATATCAGTGTTATACTTTGTAAAATGGCTTACTTTGGAGATAAAATTGAGAGGAAGATATTAATCCCATGAAATAAAAATGAAAGATGAAGGCAAGCTTTTGCCTTTCCCTGTTCACATCCCTGACTCGTCCCATCCGAAATCAAGTGCACTGGTCTGCTGTTTGATTATGAGCAACACTTTGACGAATGGCTTATGTTGAGAGATATAATTTTGATGTGTTCGATGCCTGATGGCAGCGACTTGCTTCTCCATATGTGTACACCTGATAAAATTAATTTTTTTAGGAAACTGTACGTGTCAGTTCATCCACTATTCTTTTTCTTTGTTTTGCATATTTCATTTTATTAAGTATAATTTTAACTTTTTTAAAGTGATAAAGTATTTCTCTTGTTTGGCCAATAGTAATAAATCTAAATAGGGTGTGAGAATGTGAAGAACCCGATTGGCCAGTTTTAGCAAGCATGAGTGGGTATTATAAATGAAATATACATTGGAAAAAGAGTTATCTAGTCTGAGAACACAAGAAGAATAGTGATGAGGCGAAGAAAAGGGAAAAAAAGTCTGCCTGGAATATTAATGCCTAAATGGCCGATAACGATAACTAAGTTTTATCTCTGTACTGATGTTGACAAATTAGTGTAAAATCTATCAATTTTTCGAAATTGCAAGCTGAATTTGAAGATCATTGGAGCGAATCTGTTTTTCATTTTTTAAATTTTTTAAACTGTTCTACGAGTTGTTGTACACGACTTCTTCAACACGTGTTATTTCAGCCTATTCGCATATGCATCTTCTTGTAAATTGTAAAGTGAGAGTGGAACTAGATTTGGGGTCGGTCGCTTCCCATGAAGGGACAGCCCCCATTCCCACACGGGCTGGAGGTCCCACCTTTGCCTTACCTGAACGCTTCCATGAGAAAGTAAAGCCCTCCCTAATTCTGTTACAGTTCCAGGAAGGGAAGGACTTATCTGATTCTTAATCCAAATTAGTCGTGTGTATTGAACCTCATTGACAAATATCTAGGGTCACAAGGAAATCGATCCAATTGAAAAATAGTGAAATATCTCTGCTCAAAGAAGCCGAAAACGTAATACTTAAAAGTTACTAAATTAATAAAAGAAGAATCAACTAAGATCATGATTAAAGCAATTTCCAACCAATCATTCAGCTTTTATCAATAATTTCTAGTTTATTAGATCATAGTTTGCAGTTTTATACACAATAAAATATGTTAATTATACGTAATACTCAATTAAAACAAGCAATGTTACGAGAAATTAAAGCTATCAGCTTAATTAACATTTTATGCGTAATATTGATAGTTAACCGTTGGCAAGTTTATGTGCAGAGAATAAAATAAATATCATTTAATTGTCATTAGCAATACAAACAACTATAAAAAAGAATATTATGGACAATCAGTTTTCTTACAAACCACTGTCAATAGTAGATCCTAGATCTTAAATTCCTAGTTTAAATCTCAAATCTTAATGATCACCGGCCATTATTTTATGTAAAATAGATGGAATACGTTTTAATAATTATTAAGAATTAAAACAACGAGAAAGGAAAATTTAATGTAAGAATCAGTTTTCTAACAAACCACTGCCATCAGTTGATACCGGAGCCCAACTTTAAACTTTCAAACGATATTTTTTATGTTAACCGGTCATAATTTTATGTAAAATAAATAATTTGTTATTGTTTTTAATGGTACTTAAAAATTTTAAGGAAAACGATAAAAGAAATGGATTACAAACCAAGCGGTAAGACGAATTTATTTCTGAACTTATATTCCAAATTAAAAACGTCATTTTTTAATGTCCACAGATCATGATTTTGTGTTAAAAAAAGAAGGAAATCTCCTAATGATTTTTAGCAATTACAAAAAGAAGAAAAGAATAATTTTATAGGAGAAACAGTTTTGTCACAAACCACTGTCACCTGTTGATCCCTGAGTTTAAATTTCCACTTTACAACGACGTTTATTGGTGTTCATCAATCATGATGAAAAAAGGTAAAAGGAGAATTGTACGAAACAACCGGTATTGTCACAAACCACTGCGGCCAGTTGATTTCGGATCTTAAATTTCCACAAAACAACGACTTTCTTTGATGTTGACTGATCATGATTTTATGTAAGATAAGATGGAAATTTTTTTAATGATTGTTTAGAATTAAAATAAGAATATTATCTATCTAAGAAAAACAAGAATCTGCAATATATAAATCGTTTTACATAAGCACTATCATAAGTTCATTTTTGAGCTTCAAATTTAATTTTTAACTGCAAAGAATTTAAAAAAAAACATGATTTTATATTAAACAAGGTGAAAACAATAATTAAAAAATACTGTAAAAATAGACAATTATGAGAACTGATATATCAGATATCATCAAATAAAAATAAATTTTATAACTAACAGAAGTTTCAGTGATCAATCATCATGATTTGTTGTTGAATGATAAATATTTTTCAGTTATCATGAGAGGTTAAAAATACGAGAAGAAAACTAATAGTTAATTTAACTACCGAAATGAACCTAATAAATATTATTTAAGAGCTTGCATATCGAGACGAAACGATCCAGTTGCATTTTTTAAAAATTTATTGTAAGAAGTTTGATGCCCGTTCATTTATAATAAAACAAACATGATTATTAGTTTTATACATAGTTATTATGATAATCAAAAAACATCATTTAAAGCCTAAATTGCCCATTAAAAAGCAGGCATTGCAAGTTTGATCGGGTTCAATGAGGAGGGAACTGTGGTTTATAATTTGCCTCAGCGACTGAATGCTTAATTGTGTTTATTGTGCGTAGGAGTTCTTTGTGGTAAGGGTTCGAAATGCTATTTTCATTTTTGTTTACAACGGGCTTTCAATGGGTTTTGTACCATTCATTACCTTTCATCCGTGCTGCCCTGCATCAGGGAATCGAGCTGTCGAGACGGCCTGGAAGGTGTAATTAAAGTTTTTTTAACGTTAAGGTACTTAGAAAATAAAATTTTTAAACAAAATTAACCACTGATTATAACATCTTGGATGGAAGAAACACAAAACAATCAATGCCTGTCCCATACTCATTATAAAAGTGGTGCCTATTGACCAAACCCTTTTCTATTTTTCACGAACAAGCACATTGTCACATTATTCCAGTTATTCTTCAATTTTTAACATACAATTTTAATAATACAGCCAATTATAAAGGATTAAATGAATATATATATATATATATATATATATATATATATATATATATATATATCGCTATAGACTGATTTGCAAGTGGTATCCAGTGGCGACACCCTAGTTCCATTTCTATTTTTCTTTTACGGACAGATTGTCAAATAATTGAACTATTCATTACTAGATCAAATAGTTTTAGTAAATAATAAAGCTATTTATAGAGGTTTTAAACAGAAAAGAAGTTATATTTCAGAGTGATTTACAAGAGCTGACCAGTGGCAATACCCTAGTCCTTTTTTATTGTCCACGTGCAAGCGAAATAAACCTTCAGTAGACAACAAACAATTTTATAATTGTCAGAGCTAATTATAACAATTTTTTGAAAAGTAAAAAAATCATATATTATGACTATAAGACTGATTTACAAGACGTATCCAGTTATAACGCCTTTTTCTATTCTCCATATGCACATAGTTTTCCCAATAATTTGATTTTTTTATACAATTAATAATTTTCGGTTTAAATAAACTACATATTCAAACGGTTTTTACAAGATGAATACTAAAAGTTCAATATATATTAACACAGTGATTTTACAAGCGGTGTCAATGGGCAACAACTTAGTCCCTTTTCCATTTTTTATGTACAAACAGATTGACAAATAATTTAATTTATTTCTCAATAGTTAACCAATATTTTTGTGATTATTAGACCTAATTATATCGATTTTTGAAAAAATAAAAATATGATTCCAGACTGATTTAGAAGGGTCGTTCATTGGCAACACCCTCGATCTTCTTTTATTTGCCATTTACACACAGTTGACCCAAGAATGTTACTATCTCTCAGATACAATTTTTTATTTTTTATAACAAACAAATTAATATCGGTTTTTGTGAACTGGCTGAAGGAGTCTCGTCCAGTGGCAACCCCTTCTATCATACCCTCAAATTTTGTCAACGTATAGCAGATTAGGAAAAAGTAGGGTAAGCTAAAGGAAAAATATGATATTTATGGCATAATGGAAGGCTTAATTTTAGTTTTATCTAAGTAGCCAAAATCATAAAATAGTTTCGTTAGTGCATTTTATCGACTTAAATCTGTTTAACGGATTACTCAATTGCATGTGTCCCGATTACAATTTCATCCTTAGAGATCGCAGAAGGGGATAAAAAAGAACGAAAATACAACCAACGGATTCCTTTCGATCCCTTTTTGAATTAATCAGTTATTTGTATCGGCCCTGAAAACATCACCTGGCCCGCTTCTGGAGACAATTGATACGTCAAAGCTGACAGATAGAAACTTCGAGGGGGATCGGCGGTTTCGAAAAAAAGCTCTACGAAGCACCAGGAAGCAATTTCGAGTGCTCTTAGGGGTCCATCGAGGGCCGCCTCTTATTCACGAAGGCATTCATTGTGATCGACTTTTAAATTGTAAGATTGCTGATACGAGTATACGGCCCTTGTGAAATGAGAAAGAGCTGTGGGAATTTCTTGGCTGGTCTCTACTGGCATTGAACATAAATGATAACCACGTTAAAACAATTTTTTTTAACAAAAGAAGATCTAAATATTATAAACTACTATTTTTCCATAATTCATCTAAGGAAAACCTACCATTTTGTCCTAATTGTTTATTTTTTTAATTAGGCATCTTACTAAATACCATTATTATTTTCGGTTTAAATACAATTTACTAAAAATGGTTTACTGGAGGAAATTTGGAACAAATAGAACAAACTCAGTGTATAGGTGGAAAATAGAAGTGGACCAAATGGATTTCCATTTGACAACACTAGTCTATCAACATGTGAAAAATAATTTTAGAATTCTTTAGTTTGTAATTTTATTTAATGGCACCTTATGTGTTTAAATACTCAGGGATTTTTGTAGAGGTTGGTGCGTGTAGAAAAACGGTAAAATCTGACGCTCTGCTTGTATATAAAAATCTAGAGGCAGGCTTAGCATAGTGCCATTGAGCTAATGCTAAAAATAATATGATCAATTCATTCGTCCGGAAACTTTTTTTATGTGTTTTGAATTAAAAAAAGTTTGCCTGTTCATGAAAAATAGAGGAGGTCACTGAATCAATCTGTGAAGGTTTACATTGGTTGCTTTGTGTGTTTCCATTAATGATTTTTATAATTAACTTATATTATAATTTTCTAATTAGAATATAATTTTTATGAATAATGTATTATGATTACAGTTCAAAAATATTAAATATTTTTATATTCCTTTTGAAGTTTTAAGTTTGGTTACATTAAATATTCCAAAAGTTTTAGTTCCCTTTAATCTATCTATCTTCTTTAAGGTTTTCTTTTAAAGACGCATAATTATTTATTTAGATTTAGATAATCGTTAAATAATGTTTTAGAAACGTAGGAAAATTTAATTTAACTGACAATCTGTATGTATATGGAAATAGAAGCAGGCTTAGAATGTAACCACTGGACAACGCTTGAAAATTAGCTTGTAACAGCCAATTCTACAAAAAATACGAACAGTTCGCTTATTCGAAAAATTGTTTACCGCTTTTTGAAGAAATTGAAAACAAATAGTATACATTATTGTTCTGGGAGTATATTAAGGTAATCAAACAAATTTTTCTAGTTATGAATAATTTGGTGTAATTTTGATTTAAGAATGTTGAATTTTTTATCTTTCAGTGGTTTTAAGTTCAGTTAAATTAAATATTTGGAAAGACTTAGTTTTAGATGCTCTAGATCTATATAGATTCTCAACCTTTAGGGGGGGGGGTTGTTAACGAGGTGTTTAAAGGGTTGCATCGGTGGAGCCGAACTGAAATTTGTCTCCTCCGATTCGCCGAGGAAAAGATTCACTTCTTTTATAATGCAAATAAAACCCTGATATAAATCTTTAGAAAATTTTTTAGCCATTTATCGCCGTCCGAACGGATCGGGTGCCACGGGGTTTTTTCCTCCTCACAGTACCTGGCCTTTTTTTTCACTCTTTTCCTCTCACTCTCTCTCCACCGCCTTGTTTAGCGGTAATCTGTGGAGGCAAAAAGGGGAGATATATTATGTTATAAAGTTGGGGGTAAGTAACGTACTAGTTCCGACCTTTCCCACCCCTGGGACCCTTTGTCGTGAGGGGAAAGGAAGAAAGTGTAACGCCGAAGAGGGGTAGATCTGAGATGCCCTCCGGCCGACCTGATTCTCCAACGAAGCCTCAAACCACTTTTTGCCTTTTTAAAAGACATGTCTTAACAGGCGGAGAAGTCTCCTTAAGACGCGTGCTCTCTATCACAACCACCACCTGCGAACCAACCCTGGAAGGCTTCAACTTCTCAAACGGTCCCTTACAAAATGACAAAAGATAAACGTTATTTAAGCCTCTAAAACTTACAAAACTATAGTTTTTATTGGTAATTAATATTTAGTACAAGCCCATTAAAAGATCTCGATATTGTCATCTTAAATCTATATAACCCTTCGAAATAGAAGTGTTTAAAATAAAATGTAGGTAAAGACCCCAAAAAACTAAACATCAACATGTGTTGAGCGTATCACTAGTCGCAGTTTAGCGGCCATTTCAATTTTTGTAATTTACAGTAAAATACAGGCAGGCCTCGACAATTGCAGGTGTTGGGATGGGTAGAACTCCGTCTTATCCGTCCAGCCTCCGGGTTGTTCTAATTCTGTTCTGATCAATTCAGCAAATAACACGTCCTAGATGGCAACTAGATTCATTCCCACTCTCTCTCATTTTTTTTCCTATTTACATACCATTCGGTAAAGTTACTCGATATTCCTAAATCACCCTTTATAAATAACCTGATTGAGAATCGATGGGATATTTATATTCCGCTATCAGCCATCTCACACTACCATTCGCGCCAATAAATACATTCACTTTCAACACTCGCTCGGGACACGGAATTATTGTATCATAACTATGTATAACATTACTTAACTAAACATCCCTGTTTCCTACAAAAATCAAAACATTAGGCCTAATAACTGCTACCGTGCTCAAACACGATTCTAATAACGGTAATCCTTCACGCTCTATATATGGAACCAAAGGATTGCACCCTTCAATTAGGACGGACACAACGACCATCGTTGCTCTACATGCAGGATAAGCTTTGGCCCAACTTAACAATTTGCGTTTTGATTTTTAACACTTATTATACCGACAAATGTTCGTCCAATTATCCATATTTTGCAGGCAAAGAGTCAAACCACCTCAATCTTTTATATATGATTACCAATTAAAATTCAATTCATGAGAAGTGACGGGATTTGAACTCAGAACTGAAGGAGGCCCATCGTTTAAACAACAATAAACGAACAGTGAGCCACTGCCGTTTAGGTACTAATATTAAGCATTATGATATCCAAAATAATGACGAAACATTCCACTAAGCAAGAAGTAAGTGTTGAAATAGAAGATGTTTTTAAAGTATTTTCACAGATTTTATACAGGAAATGCACACCGGCTCATAATTCTTAAATAGGAAAGTGGAATAAGAAAATAAAGGCCCGGGGAGGATTTATGGATAAATGGAATATCCCCTTTTGTCGAAATGGTCCCGAGTTCCAATAAATAAAATGATGTGAAAGAGAAGAAGCTGTGGGAAGAGTACATAAAGAGATCGTTTTGAGGGTGAAAACTGAAGGACGAGGGGTTGGAATGCCAGCCGTTTCCCTGATCACGGTGATTTAACGCCGTCGGATGAAAGAGGGTTCCTGCGGAAGTAGTGCAATAGGTAAAATTCCGAGAAAACTTCGGTCCGTTGGCTGGGAGACCCTTCGGTTCGGCAACCCCCGAAAAGGGGCCTTCTACACCGGCAAGACCGGTCTTGCAAGTCGCTCCCTCTTCATACAATTTCGCTCTGGTTTTTGCTTCTTGAAAGGGTTGAAAAAGGGCTAAAAGGGAGCTGACTGAAGGGTTAACGTCTAGCCGTCGCGACTGACCTTCAGCTATCCCTTTCTCCCTGTTGTCTAGACGTCTCTGAATTAAAATCCGCCCTCCGTTTACTCCACAACTCTTCCTGTGTTTCATTTAAACGACAACATGAAAAGGAAGTTTAATTATAAACGAAAAATATACAAAACAGTTCTGCACATTCACTTTTTCCACTATATTTCTTTCATATTTCTACTGCTCTTTTCTGATCATCTTGATCGGCCTATTCAGAGACCATGTGAACGTGAAAAAAATATATCTTACAAAAATACACATCCTCAAATAAAAATTATGGAAATACTGAAACTTATTTAGCTTATATATTTAACAATTTGGATGTTTTTCCTACTTTCAAACCCTATTCGTTTAAAAACCTTAATTCTAAACATACGTACATTATACATTCAATTATTCTTAATCTGTAAAAGTATTCTTCAGGGAACTTGTACTGAAAATGTCCCTTGATAAGCTTTATACGGAACCGCATTGTAATTCTTCCTATAGATCATTTATCTTCAACCTCAAATATTTTTGCCTCATTATCCTAAAACTAATAAAGTAATTTTTATGGATTATCCTTAATCTTTATAACGAACTAGCATTTCAAGTCTCTCTCGGATTACCCTTAAAACCGACGGTTTTCTTTGAATAACCTTAATATAGAACTAATAATGTAATTGTTTCTTAATTATCCTTAATATTTTAAAGATATTTCCTTGATTAGTTTTATAAAAATTAACACTGCAAACCTTTCCAGGAGTATCCTATTGATATTAATTTACTAATATAGAACTAATAATGTAAACTTTTTTTAACCTTTAATCTGGAATGGTTTTTTTTTCAATTAGACTTAATGTAGAAATAGCATTGCACAATTTTTCCCCGCATTATTCTTGGGCATATGATTAAATTTGATTGTATATAGTTCTGTGGCTAATAATTAACTCTTTTTTTGGATTACCTTTAATATGAAAGATTTTCCTTTATTAGTTTTAATAAACAGCCTATAATGTAAAACGTATTTTAAATTATCCTTAATTTTAACATTTTTTATTCTTTAGCTTTAATATAGAACTTGCACTGCAGGTTGTTCCTCGGATTATTCTTGTACTAAGGATTTACTTTGATTGTATGTGATAAAGAACTAATAATACAATTCCCCCCCCTTGGATTATCCTTAATCTCTAAGTTTTTCTTTATTAATATAGAACTAACTGCGAATTTTGTCCTCGGGTTATACTTAATCTTGAAATTTTTCCTTTCTCAGCCTTAATAAACAACCAGCAATGTAAAAATAATATTATCGTTAATATCGAAAAAAAATCTTGGTTAATCTTAATATAGAAGTAATAATACAAATTTTTCATCTCGAAGATTTCCTTTTATCAGCCTTAATATAGAACTAACAGCGCAATTTGGAGTGGTTATGAATTATATTATCCTTAATCTCAAAAAATTTGTTAATTCTAAATAGAACGAACAGGGGGCGTCGGTGGCCGCAAGGTTTCGTCCTTGACACGGCGCTCATCACTGTAAGGTAAAGGTCCCGGGTTCGAATCCAGCGGCCCTGCATTCGAAACCGATATACTTACAAATGGGCTTTTTTTCAAAATCACCGGCACCCTGAGGGTGCTGTTGCAAGTCAGTTGCAAAATTAGAACGAACAATACAATTTTTTTCTCATTTTATCCTTATTCTCGTCGATTTTCTTTTATTAATCTAAATATAGGACTGAAAGTGCAAATTTTTCTTAGGATTATGGTTTATGTCGAAAATTTTCTTCATTAACCTTACTAAATGACAACTATTGTAATTTTTTGTTATCCTTGTGGGAAGAGTTACTATTTCTGATTAATACTGACAATTTTTCAGTAGATTATACTTAGCCTGGATTTTATTTACTTGATTAACATTAATATTGAAACTGCTGAAAAGCTGCTAATATCTTGCTTATTGTTCATTTAATTAAGTTGGGAAGGAAAGAAAAGTCAGTTATAAAAAAATAATAACAATAAAATTACGTACGAAAATTAAATAGCTTCATCTAACCAATAGATTTGAGTATGTGGTGCAAATGTATTATTCTAAGATGAATTTTAAAAAAGTAATAATGGCACAGTGTGCAAAACTGAAACTTCTATAGATGGAACATTAATTTGGGTTATTTTTCTATTGTCAAGTCCGATTCACGTAGGGGACTTTTATTGAATGACTTTGAGTTTCCTTTGAAGGTCAGGTTGAACGAATGGCACATGGTTTGTATTGAAATGTCAAAAAAGCTTCACTGGACGTTTCCCAGTTTTTCTGGGAATTGTAAAATCTGGCTATGTGGTCGAGCTGATCGTTTAAAAATCCAAGGGTCCCTCGTTCCGCGCTAGTCTTGATTCACCGGAAGTCAGAAATTGAATTTACACTCTGACAAGCACAAAACCTTTCGTGTTCTCTTTACGCTAGGACGACTTCACCCCCTATTTTAAATCAAAGCTTTTGTCAAATGGTCGATTAAACATAATTACATAAGTAAATAAGAGTCGAATTGTCGGGATGCCAAACACGGAATAGATACGTTAGGAAATTAGGAGTATTGTTTGCGAAGAAATAGTTCTACGAAATCCTTCCGGGACAAATCACTGTGTGAATTCTGGTTTTGAAGTAAGTACTAAGTAATACAGCGGGCCCAGGGCGTGTAAGACCTGGTTATGAACATATGCTTAATAAAAATAGACAAATCGCACGAATGAAGAACGAGCAGCTTAACAAAAAATCAAACTCCTTTTTTAGAAAATCGTTCTGAATACAGACAATAGCTGTCAGATGATGATTACCTTTTAAGTACTTTTCCCCAGATTATCCAGGGTTTCACAACCGATCTGAATCCTTTTCTCTAATCTTCGTGAATACGAAATCCAAAGTTTCAGGCCTTCTCCCAGAATTTCTGAATATAAATATATTGGGTCACATTTTTTCTGGAAGGATCATCTTGAATATAAAAAAGAGCTGCAAGTTTTCTTTTGATTTTATTTTAAAGTAAAAACATTTTCCTAAATTATGCAGGATTTTACGACGGATCAATTTCTCCTTCTTTTCCCCGAATAGAAATTCCAAATTCATGAATATATAAAATAGTGCTGCTAAGATTTTTTTAAATATTTTATTTAAATCCCAAACTTTTTCTACATTATCTAGGAATTCTAGACAGATCTGACATTTTTTTCTACAATTGCCTGTGTATGGAGACTAATATTTCCAGCCTTTTCTGAGAATTTCTGAATATTGAAATATTGCTTCACACTTTTTCTGGAGATATTCAGACTAGAATGACCAAAACTTCGCGATTTTCATTTGCCTGGATACAAATAGGAAACCTCACACTTTCTTCTGTGTCTTCTTGAAAATGTTGAAGAAAGCTGCAAGATTTTCTTTTGATTTTCTTTAAAGTGCACACAAACATCATCCTATTGTTCTGGATTTGAGACAAAACAAACCCCTTATTCTAACATCTTTCACGAGTATAAAGGATAAACACTGCAGAGGTTTTCCTAGGTTTCAACTAGGTATTTTTTAATTATTCCGAATGAGATGAGCAAAGATCCAGACAACGTAGAACCTGAGTATGGTCATAAAGCTGCACGATCCTTGATTATCCAGCATAACCTAACTTTGCTTATACTCAAAGAAATCATCAAATAAGGCTTTCACCTAGGGAATGTTTTTCTGGGTTTTCTGGGTGTTCCTGAATAACGGAATAAGCAGCCAGCTTGTTCATAAAATTTCCTGTTATCCATATACGTTTATCATAGACATAGACATCACCACAGTAAATAAAAAACCTTTCTAGCAAGAAATGGAGTAAATTCCCTACTGATGTTATTATTTGCCCATCTAAACTGGTTGTCAGAGGCTGTAGTCGCGAGAAAGCAGTAGGTTTGTGCTCTTTGTGTACACATGTTGTCCTCATGCGGGCTTGTTTACCGAAAACTCGGCTTGCAGCTTATTGTCCGGATGGCCCATTCACTGACACCTTTGCCCCGAACCGTTTGGCTTAACGACCACGCGGCCCACATAAATGATCAACTTTATGCGGGATGCAAACGGGCAGGGGATGTTTTCTTGATTGGTGTCCGGTCCGCTTGGTCTTGCGGTTGACCAAGAGTCCATCAGTTTACGCGTTCAACAAGATAATCTCACAAAGTAACTCGTCAACAAGCAATTAAAAACAATACATAATACACGCTTAAAGAATGTATAGACATTTAAAAATTTAGCAAGAAAGAAAGGAATTTTTATTTTGCGAATTTAAACATTTGACTAATAAATCAACTAATATGCAACCTGCAGCTGTCATGAAAGTGTAGCCCCATAATCGTTTTTGTATCATACAATTAAAATTTATGTTGATGATGATGATAATTTTAACAGTATTTTATGGACGAACAATACTCCTGATCACCTTGACCATACGAGGGGCAATTTGAGTTGTTAACATTTTTTTCAGTAATATCATGAAAATAAAAATAAAAACGTTTTGAAGCCTTTCGTTCATTAGCTTTAATATAAAACGAACACTGCAAAATCTATTCAAAGATTATCCTTAATAATTATCCTTCATTAACCTTAAATCCAGAACCAATAATGCAAACTGATTTATATTATCCTTAACCTGAAAAATGTTTTTCTAAATTTGTCTTAATTAATTATCAACTTCGAAGGAAAACGGATTGTTCTTAACGTGATTGTGAGATATTTTTTGGGGTTAGCCTTAATATACAAGTAAACTAACATATCCATGAGTTATCTCTAATCTGGAAAATTACTCGTTAATTAAATGTAACGCAGTACCAATAGTGCAAACTCTTTTCTTTTATTACCCTTAATCAATACGATGTTTTTCTTAATTGAGCACTAATATTTCAAACAAATGAATTATTTCTAATCTGAAATATTTTTCTTGGTTAGGTTTAATTTATATATAACAATACAAATATTATAACAGAGGGAAAACGTTTTATTTCATTGTCCTTAATCTGAAAGAAATTTAACTAAATTGGCTTTATTTAAGCATCAATATTCAAGCAAAAATCGGTTTTGCTGAATACTTCTTCTGTTTAAGCTTAACATGAAACTAGCACTGCTAAGTCCGTATGTGTTTATTTTTAATCTAAAAGATGTTCTCCTTAATTAATCAACGACATTTCAAAGCTTTTTTTATTATCCATAATCTGAAAGAAGGTTCCCTTAACTGGTTTTAATTGAGCACCAACCTGGAATAAAAATGGTTCTTATTACAATTTATTAAGGTTTTTAATTAAGATAAAAACGTCAGTAGGAGGAGCGAGATTCGAACCCACGATCTTCGGCTTGATAGGCCGCTGCTCTACCACTTGAGCTATCATGACCTCGAATCCAATCCGACTTCATGAATTTAAAAAATGGCGAAAAGGAGGGAAAATTCAAATGGTGGGGTTGAATTGGGAAGTGTCCGAGGGGATCGAGGTCACGATAGCTCAAGTGGTAGAGCAGTGGCGTTTTGAGATTTGAAAAAAGCCAATGGAAACTTTTATTTCAACTAAAAACCTTCATTAATTGCGATATTAATTGGTCAAGCGGATCAGGACATTAGTGAATTTAATTGTTCTTATTCTGGAAAATTTTCTTGGATTATCAAGACACCCACCTTTAATTTAGATGATTGGTATTTAATTTATTTTAATTTAAAGCCTTTAAAACTTATTTTTCTTAATTAGCTTTAATTACTAATTTAGTAAAATATTGGTCTATTCTTAATCAGAAATATTATCCTTGGTTTGCCTTAATGCATAACTAAAAATTAGAAATATTTGCTTGGATTATCCTTAATCTGAAAAACTCCTTAATTAACTTTAAGATAGAACCAGCAGTGAAATTTCCTCGATTATCCTGAAAGATGTCCTTAATTGGACTTAATTGATCACCAAGTGCAAAAATTCCGAGTATTCTTAATGTGAAAACATTTCCTTGGGTTTTTGTTAATCAGGAAGATTTGCTCCTTAATTAACTTTGATATAAAACTAATAGTGTGAAAATTTCCGTCGATTATCTTTAATCATGATTATTGAGAAAAAATTGAATTGTTTTTATTCTGAATTATTTTCCTTGGTTAGACTTAATGTGCTAACACTGCAAACTTTTCCTCTGATCCCAAAGATGTTTTTTTCTGAATTAAAATTTTTTCAGGATTAGATGATTCACATACCAGTTCCAATATTGCCAAGGACTGAGTCGGTCTTCACACAAATTTGAATAATGTAAAACTAATTATACGTTTTATTTCAGCATCACAAAGTAATGAAATATATAAAATAAAAAGCACGTTTTGCAAGAGATTATGCTGGATGTAATGACCAAGCTGCATCCACTGGATTCCGAACGCTATCCTGCCACGAGTGACTTTCAAGGTCTCGATCCTACAAAACCTTTTTTGAAAAGAATTTCAAGGCCTCCTCCTTGGCAGAGGTCGATGTTTTATTTGGCTAAACTTGATTTTCAATTTTTGCCGGCCGTACATTCCCAAGGGGGAGTTTCATTTTTATCATTCAGATGTTAATCGGCTCTCCTGTCCGCAGGATCAAAGGTCGGCCAAGTCTTTGTCCAGGATCGCCTAGAAGGGAGATCCGCTCGAACGGCTCTTGGAGTGCGGTTTAAATATTTAAATATATAACGTGTGTATTTAAAGGTGAAACCATCAGTGAAAGGTGAATCTAGGCCGAACGATTTAAAAAAATTAGAAAAATTCATCTTCATTTATCAAATGATTTTAAAAACCTCAAATTATACATTTTAATTGTAGCATAAAATATAAGTACGAAAGCTTTGATGACAATTTTACACACGAAGGAATTATTTGAATTATTATAGAATTGGCTTTGTCCTTCGAATTATATGTATATACTATCAGATTTAGATGTTTTTTTCTCCCTGCATTTTGTGGAAAATTTATGGGTGCATATTTATGGTGATGAAGAAAAACAATTCTGCACAAGAATCCTTAAAATAATTTTATTTATATTTTCTATTCTATTTAACCCTCTCGTTCGCCTTTTTTCCTTTTGCTTTATTCCTCTCTCGTTCATTAAACAGGTAATTTAATATGACTTTGTGATCTAGTGCTTTTTTCCCGATTCAGACAAACCGTAAACGACCCACAGCCATGTACCCGATGAATATTTCATGACCTCGGCTAACACCAAGTTGACGGACCATTTGTTACCTGTTTCGGAAATTGGTAGTGAATAAATAAAACGAGCCGAGGGGTTGCACTCGAAATAATCACATATGGTGCAAAGTGTATTCTCGTATCAGGCTGCCGGATCTTTCAGAGGCCCATGTAAATACGGACATCAGCTGCTAGGGTCGGGGGACTTTTTTCCCTTGCCTTGCAAGCAACGTCTTAAAGGCGTTTCTTTTGTGTCGGAGACGCGTGCTGAGGGAGGCAACACCTGGCTCCTCGCAGGACACAACTTTTTCCAAATCCGTTTTTAAAAACTCGGCCCGATTCGGTTGTAATATGTCCGTTCGGTCAATTAGAGCTTGAAAATATGAAACGTTTCGATGGAAGTGAGCATTGACAATGGCCCGGTCTACCCTCGTCTCCGGCCCGGCTCACTTATTATTAACACATTAACGAAAATTTATTTATCCCTTTCATCCAGCGTCGACGGGTGATGGAGCGTCACAAATGACCATTGGGCCTGCCCACGGCACGATTGCCTCCCACCCTTACAATAGACATGCAAATCCCCTGCCCTCGCCGGATTAGACAAAGTCAATACTAGGACAACCGACCCTAATTCAATTGCTAAATGCTATTTAGCCCTGGTCCCATTCGTATATACATCATACACATTAATATCGCCCTCCGCCCGCGGGCTGGAAATGTAACGGACATGATACACCTACATCTGTGAACGCCGACGATTTCCGAGAGTGATTTTCCCCCGTTGTGACAAAGGGCAAAAAGGCATCGGTGCGAGAGTTCTATCACCCCGGCACTTTTTTTCTATATATCAAAATCGAGGGTCCCCGGAACAAAAGGGTTGGCTCTTTTTCCCAAGCGAGACAATTGATTTCGCCCCGTAATCAGTGGGCCGGGAACGTCTCGGGATGCTCAGTTATTACTTCTCAACGGAATCACATATCCGATTTTGTCTCATCACGATCTCTCAGAAGATGGACTAGACATTTCCTTCTATAGAACATTTACAGTGAAAACTGAGTATAAACATAAATAATAATGACAGCCATTTAATCAAGTTCTTTTCACCTCAAAGAAGCCGACGCCTTTTACAAAAATGTTTTTTTTTTATACCGACTTACTTCCCCACCCCTTCAAAATCCAACGTATAGAACATAAAACAGCAAAATCTCACTGACGTTCTCAACACGACACGCAAGAATGACACAATTACACAATTGTTTAATTCGAGTGAGTAGAAATGCTTTGGATTGAATATTTTAAAAAATATCATTATATAAATTCACTTTTCCTCATCCTACATGTATTTTTTACGTGTATACAATGCTTTTAAATCCCAGGCCCTGAAGATGATCTCAATAAAAGATCGAAACGTTGGCACGATAAAGTTTTTCTGATACCTACATCCCACCAGACCGCATCTCACGATTTCTAAATAATTCTCTTGTATATAAAACCGAACAAACAAATATATTGACGCGTTTCATATTGTACATGGAGACAAAGGGAGGCAAAAAAGTGAAAAGGAAGGGACCAGCAAAATAAACTAATTAAGAGATGAGGGTAGAAAAAAGATATAGAAATGTCGCATTGATCCATTGACTTAATCAGAGAGAGAGAAAGAGAGAGAGAGAGAGAGAGAGAGAGAGAGAGAGAGAGAGAGAGAGA
>CM077109.1:22938861-22951453 GCA_039619505.1 Cimex hemipterus | reverse complement strand
TTAGTAATTAATTAGTCATTGCGACCGTTACGGTCGTGGGGATTTTATGTAGCCACCCGGACCCTCATCGTATGTGTGTGTGTGTGTGATGCCTGTAAACAAACCATTAATTTCGGGGAGCCGCCACCCCGAGTGGCCGGGGATTCACCCCAGCTCACACGTTATAATATAGAGTCATCATAACTGTCAGTCATAATGATGACAAACGATCTTGCGGCTTTTCGATCCGTTTCGCAGGCCCACTCGACACTGTTTTCAAATCGTCATCGATCCCATTGTTGAACAACGTCGGCGACGTGCCATCCCGGTTGTGTCTTAATGGACATTTTATCGGCTCCATACCTAGTACAGTGAAACATGTGCAGAACAGTATGTCGTGTACACGATTATTCGCACCGATGGGCACAATTACGACGAGCGATTTCAGCAGAATGTAACACCAACTGTTCTTTAAATTATAAAGAGCCCTATCACGAATTAGTTTGACAAAAGATTAAAAAAACACAAAAAATTGTTTGGGACAAATTCATGACAGAAATATTAAGCTTAAACTCTCCCCCGACTAACAAATACAAACGTCCATGTCATTTTGATCCTTTTTTAAACACATCTAAAAACTACAACATTAAAGAATGCCCAGACTAGTATTTTCTAGTATATTGGGTCTAATCTCCCTACATCACATGGTAGTAAGGACAGCACAGAAAACCACAATTAACCTTATTAGAGAGAAACCTCCAACAGGAATAGAACTGGAATGGAGATTCAGAAATAAACTGTGGAAAAACCATCCATCACTCATGGCTCCAAGAGATGACATGAACAGGATGTTTGAATTCAATCAAAAATTCCAAACACATCTGGGCATCAAAAAGGAATGGGAAGGAATGGAAAACAACTCCTTTAAAAATGGCACCATCCTTTGGTACACAGATGGATCCAAAAAACAAGAAGGTACAGGAGCAGGAGTATTTGGACCTGGTATCAAATACTCGGAACCCACGGGAAAACTCACCAGTATCTTTCAAGCAGAGATTCACGCAATAGAAAGATGTGTCCAATTCAACCTACATAAGGGTTAAAAAAACAAGAATATAGTTATCATGTCAGATAGCTAAGCAGCCATCAAAGCACTAAATTCAAATAGCATTAGCTCAAGAATGGTGCTGAACTGCAAAACCAAATTAAATTTATTAGGTACGCAGAACAAAGTTAGCCTCTGCTGGGTCCCAGGACACATGGGAGTAGAAGATGAATGAGGGGGAATAAGAAAGCGGACATCCTTGCAAGGAAAGGGGCAGCTACACCGCCGACAGGACCCGAACCCTTCTGTGGCATAGGAATCCACACTATCAATGAATATCTCAGACAAAAGGACAAAAAGAAAATAAGGGAACACTGGAATTCGCTTATTGGACATAGACAATCCAAGAACCTTCTAACCAATTTCGGAAAGAAAGAAATTACAGAATTGTCAAAGGAGGCAGGAATAGACTGACAATCCTAACAGGACACTGTAGATTAAATGGGCATCTAAAGAAAATTGGAATAATCCAAGATGGCACATGCAGATGCTGCAAAGAAGCAGAAGAGACACCAACGCATCTACTAGCAAACTGCGGAGCAATATTAGCCCGCAAGAAGAAGTGTTTTGGGATGTACAATGTGACTATAGAAGAGCTTCAACCAATAAAACCGGGCCTACTAATCAAGTTTCTTGATGAAATAGGATTCACCGATGTGCTCTAGGCAGAGGACGGGGGATACAATAGCTCTTAAAGAGCGCAGTATACAACACCCTGAAATATCATTATCATTATCATCATTAGCATATCGCACACCCACAAGAAAAGCGACAAGAAGAAAAATTCTAAAAACTAGATTATTTATTTTTTGCTATGTATTCAGGTGGAAAAAGGACACTATGCAGCATCATGTGTGCCCAAGGGAACTCTCAACACGCCACAAAAGAGTGACAAATCTTCACGAAAAGCAAACGTTTGAGCCCTGAAGATGATCTCAATAAAGATTGAAACGTTGGTACTATAAAGAAAATGTTTCTCTGAAACTTACGTCACACCAGACCGCATCCCACAATCTCCATACAATCATTCTTAATTATCGTGAATATTATAATATTCCTTTTTCATATTTTTTTTACAATGTAATCTTTTAACTTATTCAAAATTTTATAACTTCAACGATATTTTGAAAGTTTTAATTAAATTATGTTTAATAATCAATAAAAGATATATTTCAATAATTCATTTATTTTAAATAAAATTATCCCTGACTTCTAGAAGAAAGCTCATTAGTTTAGGTGCAAAATCTTAGTAACACTTACTATATAGATATTTAGGCTCGTTTGTTAGGTCTGTAAATTGTCTGGTGTATTCACAAGAAATTAATACCCATGCTGTCATCCATCGTCCACCATTTTAGTTAGTGCAAACCAACTAACTTAAATTACCGAGAGCCAATATATGCAAGAAAAGTGTCACTACTCACAAAGGTTTTTTAAGGTTTTTTTTTAATTTTCGGTTTTCACTTAAGTCTGGGACAAACAAACTACAATATTTGATGGATCATGACATTTTTTATTACCAACAATCGTAACGGCAAGTAAACTTACAAGTGCCTCTCCTGTACAATTTTCTTTTGAGTTGTACCATACATCTTGCGGGTGTGCGATATGTTTATGAATAAACCAACCTCTCTCGACTTCTATTTTATACCAAAGCACCCACCTTAAATGGAGAGTTTTATGGAATGGTTTATAAAAAATGTTATCAGGGTTCGGGTAAACTTTATTTCAAAAATTTGGACTACAAGCTGTTTATTGAAAATTGATGAACCTTTCATTTCACACGACGTTATTCTACCAGATTGTTTCCCGATGTTATTAATTTTCCGCTTCTACGAAGCGAAACGAGACCATTGGTATATGGCTTTCACCGCCTAATATAAAAAACAGATATGCACTTTTAATGTAGATATAAAATCATTTTATTTTCTTTAAAACAATTTTTAAAATATTAACCATATCATTAACTACTTGATATAGAATTCGATTAATGATGCCACCTAAAACGCCTGCAGGTGCAGCATATTGGTTTCAATATGTCCGGTCCTTCATTTCTGATCGTTTCAAACCGGACGATGGACTCGGCGATTTTTGAACGCACTATACGACACATGGGGCAGGTGAATCCAATGGAGAGAGAGAGAGAGAGAGAGTAAAAATAACAGTAAGAGTGAGAAGAGTGAGAAAGAGAAAAAACGAGAAAGGAAAGAATTGTATGGCGGAAAAAAGGGGGAAGAAAAGAAGTGGGAGGAAGAGAAAGAGAAAACAAGAGTGAGACAGAGAGGAAAGAACAGTAAGAAAGAGGAACTGACAGAGAGGTAAAAAGTGAGAGGGAGAAGGAGAAAGAATGAACGATTTATTTATTGATCACTCAAAATTTATTCTCATGGGCCACTCTTAAAACTAACGTGAATTAAATATTTACAATATAGCAATCTACTGTTAACAATTTGTACATTATTTTAAACCCCTAACTTAATACGGCAAGTGGTAGAGAGAAAACGTTTTGTGTATAAGAGAAAATAAAAGTGAGAGAGAGGAGAGAGAGAGAGAGAGAGTAAAGAAGACTGAGGGGAAAAGCGAGAAGAGAAGAGGAAAAAAAACAAAGAGTGAAAAACGGAGAGTAAGTAAGTGAAAAGGGAATGAAGAGAGAAAATGGAATGATTTAAAAAGAGAGAGACGAAGAGTAAGAAGATAAAGAAAAAAGAGTGAAAATAAGAGGAGGGAGAAAGAAGAGTGAGAAAATGAAAGGAAGATAAAACGTGTCAGATGGAGAGAAAAGGTAAAGTGAGAAAGAGAAAGGGATAGATAGATTATAGAGAGAGAGGGAGAGGGAGAGGGAGAGAGCGAGAGAGAGAGAGAGAGAGAGAGAGAGAGAGAGAGAGAGAGAGAGAGAGAAAGGAAGCGATAAAGAGGTAAGAAGGATGAAAGGTAAAAACATCTGAGAGAGTACACGGCCAACTACAAAAACTTGAGATCCGACAATGTTTTCTTCTTCTTTTACTTCAATATTGGTAAATGGTCGGTTCTGGCACAGGCACCCTGAACATGGCGAAATACCAACGGGATAGTTACCAGCGAGAGTAGGCCGGTAAGTATCATAAAATGACCGGTAGAAACCAGATTTCAGTTTCAACACCCCATACTGAACACCCCAGGAGTATAATAGTTTTTAGAAAAACCGAATAATGTTTTTTGCTTAGATATTTCAGTTCTTTCCCTATATTCCGCAAAACACTAAGATGGTGATAAATTTGAAACGACTCAACCAATTGACAGGGAACTTAATAAACTAAGCCAATGACAAAACCGTAGACTCCTTAAATCGAGAATTCCCAAACTTGTCCGCGACAAACATCGAGCAAAAGTAATAATTACAAAAGTGAAGGAAGTATGAAGAAATTTTTTAAACTAATACCAATGAGTACTGAAAACGAAAGTTTTTATTTTGCAGCAGCAGTCACTGTGTTTTCAACAGACATGTTTTACTTATGCCAGACAAACAAACAAATGCCAGCCTCTTTTAACAAAATTTTAGATAAGTCTGTTCAAATTATTATTAAACCAAAGGCAAGACTTTCCACAATACTATGTCTCCAAATGGAAAGCATTCATCATTCCAACGGTGGTCAAACCGTTTTCAATTTCGACAATGCCAACCAGTCGATCTTCAAATAAGTACGAATCTTTGATAGTACTCATGCTCAACCTCGAAATATATTTATTTTTGAGTCCGATAATTACATATTAAACAGTCTAGAAAACAACAAAATTCAACCTCCCGTTGAAAAAGCAAAACGCGTTGCTATATTTGTATCTTTTATCCATGCGAATCCGATTTTCTACCTACACAGCCACCAAAACTAAATACCTGAACAGCAATCAAAAATTAAACACAACATATCCGAATTGTGCAGGCTAAAACAACCTCGCCCTTCCAATAAATTCGTTAATAATTAATGTTCATATTAATACTTATAACATGGGCTCTTTTATATACCGACTGATTCCGTTCTATCCAATTTGATTTTGTAAATAATTGACAATTGTAAATGTCAATCTAATGTTTGTTTTTATAGTGATCTCTCCCTCTACCACCCTACCACCTCATAAAGAATGAACTGGCTCAATTGTAAAACTTTAATTTATACATACATGTACATATACCACATGTACCATAAGTATATATACTTTCCAAGGCTCCACTAGCCAGAAAGCTTGGGAAGCTGAAATATGTTAAAACATTAAATATAAAATAAAACGTCTAAGGATTTTTGAAAAAATTGCATTCCCTTATTGGCATAATCAAAAACAGAAAATATTTATCTTTCCAACAGTTGTAATAACTAATGTCTATGTTAGCTATTGGTTTAAAAAGAAAAGCGGGAATCGAACAAACGATCTTCTACTAAATACGCCCCTGCTCTACTACTCGATCCACTTGGATACCCACCTCCCGCATCAACCTCCCTTTCCGGATTTTCCCTCCTTTTCGCTAATTTCAAATGTTGTGTAATCAGGATTTGATTACCGGCGACAAATGAAATGACCATGAAGATCTATCTATTAACTTGAAGATCTGTTTCGTTTTACTGATTAAATCCATTATATTTCTTGGTCCGATTGACCAAATAACATCTTTCAATTAATTAATCTTTATGCAAGGTATTAGTTGAAATGAAATGAAAAATGACAGAAAGGAGGAAAAATTTGAAACGAAGGTTGAGGTGGTAAGTTATATCCTTCGATTATGATCCATTATATAAACTGATCGATTTTTAGTGGCGGCATCGGGGTAAAAAAAAAATTTTCTTGTTACACTCAATGAAACCAGCCGAAAAATGTATATTTTTTGCTAAAAAAAATTCACGATCAAATAATTGTTTAATTCAAACAGTTTGTTATAATTTATTTTAATTTATGTTTGTAATAAAAGCTTCTCACCGTTTCTCTCATTGCAGGCAACGTTTCCTAATTATATTTATTTGCCAAAAAGTCACCAGTGTGAACAGCTAAGAAACTTAAGGATTTATGACAATGTGTTATTTAACGATTGATTTATTTGGAAATCGGGAAACGCGGGCAGGTGTAGGTTTTAGAAAAACATTTTCTTTATCGTGCCAACGTTTCGATCTTTATGGAGATCATCATCAGGGCCTTGTGTTGTCTGCATTTCAACAAAAAGTTCTCTGATTGATAGCTGATGAAAATTTCTTTTCATTGTTGGATATCTCCCTTCAAAATACTCTTTGCTTGGAGTCCTTATGTAGTTGAAATCTAAACCCTACGTCACATCAGACCCCATCTCACAATCTCCAAAATCTCTTCATTATCTAACGGTCACTAAACACCGCACATTTCTTCACGAGAAGATCGAAGAACATCCCACGATCTCCAAATAATCATTTATGCCAATTTTCTTTTTAATAATGTTTGAATTGGCCTTGTTGCATTGGATTTACTTAGAAGCAGAACCAGAAGAAAGGGGGCAGCTGCTGTGGGCGTTCCACCCTTGAAATTCGTCCAGTGTTTGTACCATGGCTCTCATGCTAATCATAGTAGGCCACCCTAGTTATTTTTCCTTCTCAGTACACACTTCTGGCTTACTTCATAACTCCAAATAAAGATCTTATCGACGTCCTTCTTTAATGTTCATTATAATACTTGTTTGCGAACCTGTCACGCGATCGATTCGATAAGGCAACAAAACGATGAACATAGAGTGTGCCGATAATTGGTTTTTAAAGAAAATTCTAAAGAAAACAAAATAAGACTTTTTTAACATTAACGTTTTGAAAACATAATTTTCTATGAAACTTGGTTATATGCATGGATAATTAAAAAATATGAAAACTTGTATGGTTAGATATGAAAACGAATCCATTCATAAATTATTAAACAATTATTAAATATGTACTCACATTTCCTACACTAGGACTCTAAACTTAACGAATTATCACAATAAATTTCCTATTGTCGTGTTACACACAGCCTGTTAAAAGTCTGTAAAAAAGTTTGAAAATTCCAAATCCTCTTACCTTAGTTTTGGACGTAAAGAGGTCGTGGAAAAAATGGATTATCGCCCCTGATCTGGATCGACGAGTCGTGCGACTTGAGTGATCCAATTGCCAGATTTCTCCAGTTACTTCTTCCCCCTTCCAAAGCCAAAGAGCTGTCCGTCAGGTCACGCTCCGTTCGTCGCCAATCCGGACAAATCAGCCCCTTTGTCTTCAGCCCTGTTCCCATATGAATAATAAAAAATGGGGAAAAGTCATTTCAACGATTTTTTTTTCTTTTTGGTTCCTTGGCCCTGTCGTTCACCATTTAATAAAGGGTTTTGCACCTGGGTTGAATTTAGACGGCTTATTAAATTGTCACCCCATTTCTACTTGTTTAAAAATTATATTCCAATATTACATTACATAGAATATATCCAACTACCAAATGACAACCAGGAGGTTAAAGATGACACTAACATAAAGTCCTCTTAGTAACCATGTTTCCAGCATGAATATATACTAAAATAGCTTAATTGCTATAATTACTTAATATTATTTTTTTATTTATTATATTTAGTGGTGAAGATTTGATTACAGATGACCTTGTCTCCTGCAAACCTCCCAGAAAAATTGTGGATACATTCGGAGAACTAAGCCGTTTTGTCTATGATGTTTATAATGATTTTTAATATGTGCTACAAATTTGTTAGCCACTGGTACCTGAATGTGAACCCTAATGAACCAAAAAAGTATGTGCTATAATATTGTGGTTTTTTGTGTGATTTTTCAAAAGGAAGTTTAACAAACTTCAAACCTCTAAATGAAAAATTAAAAAACAAATTAAAGTCAGAGAATTGGAAGTTGTATAATTATGATAAATCACATTTCCGTTTAAAAAGCTTCTGACACAGGTTGAAATTAAGAGAATAACTGATGTCAGGCCGAGTGATCGTCACGCTACCCCTGAAAATTGCCATGTTGTTGCATTTCACTTCCTTTTCTTAGCGTTTTAATGAAATTGAATCAAACTGACTCAATTCAATTAAGCCGTTTTCCGTCAGAGATGTTTCCAAGCCAATTTTGTTATTTACAGCTCAAAGTCACGAGGGTTTAAATCGAAATTGAAATTTAATGAATAATTAATGAACCGTAGGGCTAGTTTATGCCGTTGGGAAAGCTAGAGGCGGTCAACTGTGTTTTATCGACTATAAATGTTTCATACTCTCAGAGCATATTAACAACTTATAATAAAACAAGAAGGTTTTTATTACTTTTTGGTACAATTTCATACAGGTTTACATTCACTGGCAGACAAAAATTCCTCCCACTTGTAATATAACTAGATTTTTATATATTAGTTTTTTATAAAATTTAAATTGAATCTTTGTCTAAGAGTCAAGTTTAAAAAAATGTAAATTGCTAAAGGAAATGAAAATAAAAAAAAGACACAGATAAAATTTGTGTTCAAAATCGAGTATTTCCTCTTGAAGACGACTCGGCATACTTTCTACCTGCCTGGAAATATCTCTTTGCTGGAGGTTAGCCCAGCCAACGAAGTCCGTACAAGATCGTGGTGTGTATCACGAAGTGATGGTCGTGCTCTTATTCGTCTTTTGAGTTTATCCTATAAATGGCAAGGCTAAGACCCTGATGTCATGCTGTTGAACATACGTTTGTTCTATGCGAGTGACATGTGGCCGGGCATTATCGTGCATTAGAATAGCTGATTTCATCAAGGATAGGCAACTCATGATGTTTCAAAATTTCATCGACATAGTTCATCTTGTCAAAGACCCTCCACGAACAGCACCCATCTCTGTGCGACTCTCTAGAAATTCCTGCCCACACCATCACTGAATTACTTTGAAACTTTTAGCTCCAGAAAAAGTACAGGCTTTGTACAATCCATTTCGCCTTCTCCACACTCTTCTCCTTCTCCACGCCCATCTGGAGATCGTAGAGCAAGTCGATAAGTCTGTAAAAGTACAACAGACCAATCGTCTAAAGACTAATGGCTGAGTTCTTGAGCAAACGGGAGCCATGCAATTCTGTTTTCTGGTCAATTCTGGTCCTCTTACAGGGCGAAAAGCCATCAGCCCATACTGATTTAATCTTCTTCCAGCAATGCGTTCAGAAACCTCCTGGAGCTGATGAATCGCTTGAACAACAGTAAGGTGTTGGTTTCGCAAAATTCTCAAAGTCAAAAAACGATCATCCTGTGGTTCTGTTACCCTAGGGCGTATAGAACCGACCTTCCATGGTAGGACCCAGTTTCTCGAAAAGCCTCTCGCAGAGAACTTCGATGACAATAGACGCACACCTGATGGAATCCATCATCAATAAACAACGTGCAACATCCTTAGCAGTGGCATTTTTAAATTTAAAATTTGAAGATAAGAAAACAAAGATGAAATTAAACAGTTTATTGCTTCAGAATTTAAATGAGAATGAATAAACATTTTAAATTCCGTAAAAGTAAACATTGAAACATCTTTTATTCTTGTTTTGGATTTGTTTTTACCTCTAATTGACATTTCCAATTTAAAACGTTGCATAAACAAATATTAATTGGTAAAAACAATGAAACAAATTAAGGGCAGAATTTTCTTTTATCGAGAAAATGTAAAAACCCTTCGGGAGGAAGTTTTTGCCCGCCAGTGAATAGTTAAAGGTCTGATTTCTTATAAGTAATTTATACAAGCTCAAATGAAAGTTGAGCCTATCACCTTGCGTAGAAAACCAGCAATTCCAGCTTTTTATAATTTACAAAAAATTACAGACTACAAGAATCACCTACATCTGGTATTGGCAGTCCGGAGTCAGACCTCTGTTACCATTCTAGCCGCCGAGGTTTCCGGACCTTCCAACAGCTTGGTCATTTTAGCACCAAACGCAATCAGTACCTAAATTCACCGATACGAATGTGAATACATTCTTACATATTTACATTCCATTCATTCAGATAATGGAGTTCTCGATTTTCCTCATCACGCTTCACACATATTATATAGTTGACCTAATTGAGGATCAATGAGGTACTGAATATTCCGCCATCGGCCTTGATTATAAATGAGTTATGTTGATGTCTAACGATACAAAATGGTTTTATTTTTCATATAAATTCAAAGTCTATGTATAAATGTCTTCAGGACATATTACCTTTGTCTCTAGTTGTGGTCACTTTCCCCACGTCCCCCTAATCTAAATCGCAAAATAAGTTTCAATGCAAAAAAAAAATTTTAAAAAATAGGGCCAGAATTGTTATTATCACTCGAGCCAGACAGGAATGAAAGGTAGAAACAATTTCCTTAATTAAACCGCCTCTTGTTCTCCGACGCCTCCTCGGTGGAAAGCAAGCAGTTTTGTTGGCTTTGGACCAAAAACAAACGGTGAAGTACAACCGGGCGAATTAAATTTCAAACATTCTCATCCCAAAATTCCACTTTTTTCAGTTTATCAACGAACAGTTTGTTATTACAGCCGGAATTCCTTTTTAACATATTCTCACTATTCTTGCTTTATTTTAGTTTGTAAGAAAAAATAGTTTTAATTCAATTTTCAAGAACTTATTCTAACTTCGTTCCAGTCGAACGTTTTCTCAAACTGCCTTAAAAAGAAATTAAAACAAAAAACATCGAAATATTGTCAATATCAAGTTCTATTGGTACTATAATACGAGAAAAATGGAAAGTAATGTTTCTTTGGTCAAAATCTTCTTAAGATTTTGTAAGTATTGTAACTTTAAAGACAAATTATGGCCAAGAGCATACAATCATAGCTAAAGTTTCAGGTTCTAATAACTAGTTCAGGGAAGGTTTTCTTCAACACATTCTACTTAATGCAAGTTTCTTCTAATCAATTGACTTCTCACAAATGCTTTAAGAAGAAATTATATCCAAAATCAAGCAAATGTTTCCGAATATTAAAATTTTAATGGCACTAGAATAAGCGCAGATTGGGATCACGAAAATTTTTTTCTCAAAATTTCCCCAACACATCTCACCTTTTTAAATCTAATTGTTACAACCTTTTAAAGACCATTTTCAGCAAGGTACAAGAACAGAGAGGTAGAAGAAAAATCACCGTTGAAAGCATGCAAAACAAAAAAGTGGTTTTATTAAAAAGAACGCATTTTTTAAATTATAAATTAATTAACTGTATTCAAACTATATTCATGTTATTTTGCAATCTGCTATACCTATGCTATGTTAGAACAATAAATAATGGGTAAATAAAAATTTACATATTTTTACTTATTTATTATTCGTATATTATCGTCGAATTGAAATTTGTTAATCAATTTTACTCTCATAACTTTATGCCATAATGACATTTATTGCAAAGAACTAGATATTTTTATGTATTGTAAACCAATTTTCTTTGATATTAGATTAGATCCGCCAGCATGAAAGGATCGTAAACAACAAACTTTACTTAATTTTTTTCTGATATGTCTAAAAAGTCAAAAGTTTTATCAGTTTCTTCGATAATCTTTAAAGTAGATCATCATCATCAAGGCCTAGAAGACACTGTAAATTAAAGTGCCGAAAATAAAAATAGGCTGAAAACATAGGGGAGTAATTTTTGTGGTTTTCTCAAGTTGTTTGCCTTTAAGAAATTTTGTAGTTTTAAAAATCAATGAACATATAATAGTACCTATTTTAGAAATAACGCAAGTAAATTGCATCTTGGACTTTTTTACAAAAACATTTATCTATTAAGAGCATAAAATTATGTAGAAATTTGAAATTGTAGAACCCCCGATAATTGTGACAACTCCACACGCCAATTAGGCCACAAATTGATAACATGAATTACCCCACGGCAGAATGGAATTAAGAAGCGGTTAAGGATATACCATTTGGCACTGGCCTCCGGTGCCAAATGGCACGCCGTACAATACTGACGGCTCGCCCACTATAATTAGGATCAACCGGTAGGCCATCCCCGGGTCACGCTGACCGATTATGCAGATTCCGAAAGGGTTAACCACCGCTGTCACACGACGGGCTGTTGATGCAATTACTAGGTGAATAGTTAATAGATCGACGTAACGGTCGGTTTTTCAAAAATGCTCATACGGAAGAAAAAACCGAGTTGTTTAAATATTTGATATTTCGACGACAAACATGACATGCGGATGCTAAGAGATCTACCTACAAATTAACCGACAGCATCCTGTAGAAAAAAAATCTACAAAAGCTAAATTAAACTTTCACTTCACTGGCCGCCGGTGGCCGTTCCCAAGGAAAGAGTGAGGGAGACTTTTTGAACTTGGAAGTACTTAACTAACTCCTCCACTTGATGGAAAGTCCGAACGACTTCAGGAATGACAGTTTCCTTTGCTCTTTCTTCTTAAACTGGAAGTCCATCTCACCTGAAACAATAAATTGAAAGGAGAAATTCATATGCTCTTTTTTATCTACGTATGATTTTGTTATACTGCCCTTTTATTCTCCCGTTCTCTCTCTCTCTCTCTCTCTCTCTCTATATATATATATATCTGCTG
>CM077109.1:22920883-22931520 GCA_039619505.1 Cimex hemipterus | reverse complement strand
TCTCTCTCTCTCTCTCTCTCTCTCTCTCTCTCTCTCTCTCTCTCTCTCGCTCCCTCTCTTTCATACTCACTCACTCTCTCTCGTTTTTCTTTTTTTGTTCTTTTTCTCTTTCTATCAATCACTCTCTTACTGCTCCTTTCTTTTCTCGCATACGTTACATTTTTTTACCGATTTACCTCTAGCAGTTTAAAATCATAAAACAACACCACTCACGAGAATAAATATTTCCGTATAGAAATCGAATAAATCCGTGGTTTGTTTTTCGGTTCATTAGTTTACCATTTTGACTTTTGCAGATTGAGAAACAAGAGATTAATAAAAGCAAATTCATTGACAGTGAACATGGCCATCCCTTGTAGGACAGAAAATGTTTTCTTGTATTTAAAAAGAAAATGAATCGTTCAACGCAATAGGAATTGTATCGATTTACGGAGATAAAGGCTACACAAAAATAGACACGCCCGATATTTAGGGTATAGAACTTCTCTATGATAAATGGTACGCGCTTAACGTCAGGGCCCCCAAGACCCCTTTGCAGGGCGAGTTTGTGGCCCTCGCCATAATCAATTGCTCCAGATTCGTCTTCGACAAAAGGGTCGGCCCTTTTACAAAAGGAAAACGGCCCATGTCGTAAATCCAAGGATGTTTTTCAACAATCCCCGACGTGTCGTAGCTAATCGCTACAGAACTCTCAGCCGGCCACGTTTTACGAGCGATAAACCTAATCATTCGGCAACATTAAATTCTATATGGAATAACCCGACGTGCTGTAGACTTGACGAAAAAAGCGCCTTTCCCAGATTTTATTTGAAATAAATCTTCTTGAAATAAATAAATAAGTTCGCTAAAAATGAAAACCCACCTTTACTCGGGAAAACAAAATGAATGAAATATATTTTCATATTTTCACCATTCTTTAAAAAGAGTAACCTTTTGCTAATTAATCCTGATTAATTTGAGAATCGATACCGAATGATTTTGATGTAACATTGTGAATTTTCTAAAAACTAACAAATATTACAAAACTATATGCGAAACGAGATTTTATAATCTTTGTAAAGGAAGGAATCAAATAAACATGGGGGATCAAAGAGATCCCAAAATGAGAAATCTCGCGAGTCAAAGGAAGAAATCAAAGGATAAAGATGAAAGGTGCAAAGCGAGTAAAAGAGCATAGTAACAAAGGGGGAGGCGGTGACGGAGAGAAGAAGGGAAAGGGAGAAAGCGAGTGAGAGACAGAGACAGAGAAGAGTCTAAAAGAAGATGAGAGAAAGAGAGAGATAAGTTAATATATATATATTTAGTTAATGGGGTAAAGAGAAAGACAAGCGAAGAAAATACGCACATACAGAAAGAGAGAGAGTGAAAGTAACGGAGAGAAAGTTAAGAAGATAAAAATATATTAATTAACGGGATGAAGAGAAATATAATCAAAGAAATATCAGGGAGAAAGAGAGTGATAAATATAACAGATTAAAAGAAAATGAATAAAAGGAGAAAAAGATAAGTTAAAAAGGATATATTGCATTAGTGGGATAAAGAGAAAGATGATCAAAAAATATACAGGGAGAGAGAGAGAGAGAACTGAACCATGAGAAAACGACGGCATAAGAAGAGATTCAAATTTTGTTAGCATGTTTGTTTAGCAGAAGAATGATAGAAAGAAAACAGGGAAAAGGAAACATGAGGAAACGTGAGATGCAGATTTTGTTTCGAAAGAAAAGAAATAGTTGAAACAATGGGAGGGAGAGAGAGAAAGAAAGAGAGAGAGAGAGAGAGAGAGAGAGCAAGTGAGTGGGAAAACGAAAAATTATTGACAGCGATAATAAAATTATTGATGCGGATTTTGTGTGGAAAAAGTGAAAGAGTTAAGAGAATGAGAAAGTGAAAGAGAGAGAGAGGGAAAGACAGCAAGGGAGAGAGAAACGACATAAAATTAGATATGTAGGTTTTGTAGGGAAAATTAAAAATAAAGTTAAAGGAAGAGTGTGAGATAAAAGATAGATAGCGATGGAAAGAGAGTCAGTAAGGGATAGAGTGTGTGGAGAAGAGAGAGGGGGGAGAGAGAGAGAGATAAGTCAGTATTCCAGCATTTTTTAAACTAGCAGCAGAGAGCTATAGCGATTTGTTTGTTTTTCTTCTTATTCTTTGTTTTTTTAAAGATAAGCACTTCGCGTGACTGTAACAAGAACTGGGCTCCACCCCCATAGGCTCCTCGGTTCGAAGACATCACTCCTAATAAAGATAAACAATTAAAACGGGGTCAGAAATGTTGATTAATCGATTTTCTTTAGAAAATACTTCTCAATCAACTTAAAATATATTCCATATTTTGTGGGAAAGCCTATTCACCTGGATGAGTGTACCGGACGGTTAGAACAGCATAGGTACCATGTGGCTCTTTCAACCCTTTTTGATCTGCATAACCACAGAGGCATGAACCGGACGGTAAAACCAACTGCACCTTGCTGTTTGAATCCAACGGACCTGTTGACTCTAAAGTGGAATAAATTATTTTGAAAAAGACAGACAAAGAGCCAAAATGCATGCGAAACAGTTGTTCAATGATGTAAAGAGCATCTAGTAAGGTTTACTGTTGGCTTTCTCTTATTTTTTTTATTACTATTTTCAATAGAACAGTGACAAATCACAATTGTATATAAAATACGCGTTCAAGTTAATGTTATGAGAATGTCAATGTAAAATTAGTTTCCAATGAAGATCCTAGTTTCAACATTATATTAATGCAAAGTTTTTAAATGCCAGTGTCTAACGCTTTTTAAGCATCACCAGATCTCGCCTTAAAAAAGAGATTTTGTTAGACGGCTCAGCGCTTTCTCAACGCGTTAAAAGAATATTTGGACCGCTCCTTTGACATTGTCTCATCCAATTCACGGGCATGTCTAACCGTCTATGCCGCCCCCAAAAAATGGTTTTTCTTTAAGGGCCCCGGTATATTTCCGTTTGGTTGTGACAGTTTTTTGAAAATATTTTTTTATCAATGGTAATCACCATTCTAGCGTATCGTAGGGGGAAAAATAATATATTTATATTTAATTATTTTTACAAGAGCTCCTCGTTCGTTCCGGCTCCTGACATCTTTTGGCCCCAGGCCGAACCGCTTCCTCACCATTTGTGCTGCCATCTCTTCATCATGGGACTAATAAAGCCGGATTACCCTCCATGGGATTAATTTTAAATAAAATCCGTTTAATTCAACTTAAACCAAATTAAGCCTCCTACCCAATGATATTAGCCATATTTTTTCCCTTAAAAGAAAACAAGTTTTAATATAAATATTCTCAACATAATGTACAATGGTATCTGATATCATTTGCATTTCAAACATACCGGTCCAAAATGACGGTTAATTTGGAATATTTATTTTGTAACAATTTTTTTATTGTACATTATATTCACTAATTTCGTGGTCCACTTGACCAATTAATATATAATTAATTAAGGTTTTTAGTTGAGATAAAAAAGTTAATGGCACGAGCGGGATTCGAACGCAGGATCTTCTGCTAGATACGGCGCTGCTCTACCACTTGATCTATCGTGACCTCGATCCTTTATCTCAACTAAAAGCCTTAATTAATTATATATTAATTGGTCAAGCGGACCACGAAATTAGTGAATATAATGTACAATAAAAAAATCCTATAAATTGTTACAAAAATAAATATTCAAAATTAATTGTCATTTTTGACCGGTATGTTTGAAATGCAAATGATATCAGATTTCTCCACCAGCATCGAGGAGGATTTATGTTCAATAACATTTATACAAATTGGATAAATAAAGAAAACTATTTATGTGTGCTTCTTTCTTAATTTCTGAATAGGACGTTTTGTTATGTGTCTTGTTGATTACTAAGTCCTAAATTTTCAGTCATAATTATTTGAGCGTTAGTTTCTTTGGCCAAGGAATGTTAGATGAGACCACCTATTGGTTTTATGGCTTAACTGCGGATCCATCAGACAATGGATCAAAAATAAAGTACTCCGTTCAAAGGAAATGCAAAAATGTTTATGAAAGGACCATAGCAGAAACTAACGGCAGAACTAGTAAATATAGGGCGTGTTAGAATTAGAATAGTAGTTGTACTGATGACTGGACGCTGCAGACTCGGGAGGTGTATGCATAGTAGCAGAACATGGCTTTTATTAATGCGAATGCCTATGTAGGCTGAGATTCTTAATCCTGGATGAGGAAATAGGCCAATAAATTGGTCCAAGGAAAGTTCAATTTTGTGGCTTACCAAACTGCCAAAGACGTAGATCGAACAATCAATTAATATTAAATCCTCCTTCCACTCAATGGGAATAACCCGGGACAAACGCATGCGAAAATATATATTGAAGGGCCATCGCGGAAATTTATCTTTCCAGGACTTCTAAATCTAGGTTGTGTTAGGACTAGAATAATAGTTGGACTGCCAACTGGACACTGTGAGTCCGGGCCATATGTATAGAATGCCAAGAAGAAGAAACAGCGGAATATGTCCTTTGTTGGTTCGAAGGCCATGTCGGCTGAGATTCCGAACCCTGGGATTTCAGGTCTGGTAAAAAGCCGTAACCTTAACGAGGAGCTCTAGATTTAAAAAAAATGGATAAGGCACAATTTACCAATATTGACTGCGGTGTGCAAGATCGTTATGAGGCCAGATCCTACATAATCTAATTTAAACTAGTTATTTGAAAGCGTTGTAAAAGAAAGCTTTGTTTTATTTATTTTCAGTATGTATGTTTTAATACCGATTTAAGTTACCCAATTTGGTACAGATGATTTTATTTTTATGAAAGATAAAAAAATTTACATATTGCATTTTTTTCACAAAAGATTGAACAATAATTAGATTAAGACAACGGCCTAGTTGAAAGGTCTGAGGTGACGACATGTGAAAGGTCCAGTACTTTTTCGGCTCGTTCGTGCTCGCTTTGCCAAAAAGTCAGTTCCGCTTTCCACCTGCCGGTTAACCGCGTGTTTCTCCGTTTGTCGGCCCCTGTGGAAAATAAGGATCCGATTCTAAATTAGCCGGCCGCCTTCAACACAGCGACGTCGTGCGAGCTCGGCCCGTTATCCGATGTGACGGGGGCTCCTTGTCCCTCCAGGGAGCTGATTGAGACTGACGCGGGCCCCATCTGCCAACGCCCCAAATAACTCACCGGCCCCAAAGAAAACCCAAGAACGAAATATAAATACCTTTTATCGACCGTCTTACTCATCTATTTCAAGATAAACTCCATACAAGTTTCAAAACAAGCTGTTTGTAACAGTTTGTTTAGGCAGGGTCCATTAGCGTCTCTACCCCTTGAGAATTAACCCAAGAAGTTTTACGATCCTTGGAAGAACCGTTAACAAGAGAGTGAAAAATGGATTCTTTCATACCGACAAGAAACTCTTTAAAATGTCAATTTGGACCTTTACACTTTCGATAAACTAGTTGGTATGATATTACCCCTACCTCATCTTGAAAAGTATCATGGCTTTCCATACCAAGTACCTAAATGTTCTTTTGATCTATTGCGTCTTTGAATAGTAAAGGACAAAGTTAGATCACTTAGAATAAGTTTCATTTTCCTCTTATAATGTTGTCAATACAGACAGCAATGGTTTGTCTTTTTCCCTGCACAGTTCGTTACATTTATCACGGATTACATGGTAGAGTTACCTATTGATACCCAAGAGCAATGTTACCAATTTATGGTACCACATAGTCTTTGTATTAGATGCCTTCTTGGTCACTTCTGGGAAGGTTTAGGGCAGTACTTTTTTTGTTATTGTGGATGAGGAATTGTCAATAGAGCTTGTTGCAGGGAAAAGTCTAACCAGAAACAGAAGCAATACGTATGGTCCTCTAATACATTGGTTTTGGAAGACCTTTTTCATACTACACAAGTGCAAGCCTATATTGACATTACAAACAATTTTGGTTTGGAAGATTAAAAAAAAGTTGAACTGAATGGAATCTATATTCAAGGTTTTTAGCCGTGTTGAAGGGCTAACTACCTTGCAGTCGAGCTAAATGCAGTCTGTCCAAAAATAACTGGAGGCTAACTGGTCTTTAAAGCCAGAATGATCACTCTGCTACCTGTAAAAGAATTGCTGTTTTTACAGATTTAAAGCTTGCCCTTCAACAAATGTATTTCATTATTGAGGTCTGAAGCGAAAACAAGATACAAAAGGGACCGAAGACACACCCATGAGGGACATTAGCATGGACTGAGGATATTTCTACTTATTCACCCGAACTTTACCACAGAACTTTACTTTACTTTACCACAGAAGTCCATTAAGCAAGATTTGAGGGATATCTTAGATAAATTTAATTTATTTTAAACATTGCCAAATATTGTGGTTAAATAAGCAGTAAGGTTAAGTAAGTAATTTAAGCACAAGTTAAAAAAGCCCTAATGTTCATATAAGACCAACATTTTACGACGAAAAAAAGTCCAAATATAGTCTATAATTCACTTTATAAATGTCGCTTAACTCTGGTAAAACTTATGAATTGATATAATACATTGATTTGATTTTAGCAATAATTTATGACTTATAACACCCTGAATCGTCCAATGAGAGACAGACAGACAGACAGGCAGGCAGAGGCGAGAGAGGAAGAGAGCGAGAAAGGAGAGAGAGAGAGAGAGAGAGAGAGAGAGAGAGGTAAAATTATGGTGATGGCTTCCTTGTTGACTATGTCTGACTCTGTGTGACCAAGTAACTTGCACTCGTGATGTAAGCTCTTCGTAGGCGAAGATATAGAATTGAATTGTTTGTCTGTATATCTGTCTCAGAGAGGTAATTGATGAAATGCTGTGATGAAGAGTAAATAGGACACTCGCTGATTTGATTAGTTGGTCCATCTAGATCATCCATTTATTAATCTCGTACAGCAGTCCTTGAAGTTTGCGGCGAGGTGTTTTCCGGTGTTTCTTCTTTCTAAAAGGTGGATATATCGTCCACAAACAAAAAAATCATGGATAAAAATGAAGTCTAGAAATAGACATCCATTCTTCAATTCACGTTTGAGTGAATCGTCGATATAATAGTATTTTGATTCATGAATTTTTTAAATATCATGCAATTTCACTGTTCCCACGCTTATCGACCAATTGTAATTTTGACAAAGTTGGAAATCAAATTTCTGGGGTGGTCGAGTTCCCACGCGCTAGTCCCCCTTTTCCATCACCACCGAGCATTAAAATCCTATAAATTATAAATTAAGGTTAATTAGTTGCCATTTTTATTGTCACCCCCTTTAGTTGAGAGTTTTGCCCTTTATCGAGCAGGTATACGGAAAAAAAGAAAAACAACTCGGACAAAGTCCGACAAATTGGAATATCAGCTTGTTTCTCGTAGCGTGACCGAAAAGCTATTAGCATGGTTAAAACGTCATTAAACGCCTGGTCGCAATTAGCGCCAAAAATAGCCAGCTCATCGAGGATGTTTTGGCATCCAAATCTTAGTATAAATTTGTATAAATACGGCGTAAAAATCCTCGTACGATTGTTTTTGTTTTGAAATTAAATTTTCCAAAAATCATAAACTAATTCACTGTAATTTCAATAAAAATTTTATTCAGTTATATTGCCGGTTCAATTACCATTTTATTTACCAAAGGGAAAAAGTGCAAAAGTCATCAGTCATTAATTATTTAATTACATCAAACATTCTCAAACAGAACCATCCATCAGCCACTCAGTTTATTTGTACGCTTAACCTACACTGGCAAAAGTTCAAAACAAATAAACAGAGTAAACACAACTACAGCATACATTGTACAATTATTTATAACAATCTACAATTATACAACCCTACTTGGCCGTTTGAGCTCAGTTGCCACTATCATGCTGGCCTTGTCAAGTATTTTGCACTTAAATATCAGGTGGTCTGGTTTTTGTGGCTTTCACGGCAAGCAGAGCGTCAAGATGGCCTTGAAATTTCAGTGTTCTGTAGTGAATTATGTAAGAAAGTTTATCATTAAGAGATGAAGTTTACAGTCGGAAAGTAGTGGTTTGGTTTACGTGTTTTTTCCTCAGGGAGGCTTCCATTGATAAATGAGACGCATTATCAAAGGCTCCCTCAATATCGAGGAACGCGCAGATTGCTATTTCTTTTGTTTCCAGTGTTTCTCTTAGGTCACTGGTTAGTTGGTACAATGCAGTTTCTGTTGACCTTCCTGCTCTGTATGCATGCTGACAGTAATGGAGAGGCTTGTTTACCAGTGCTGTCGTTTTAATATAGTTGTCTATGAGCTTTTCAAGAGTCCTTAAGAGAAAGGATGTTAAGCTGATTGGTCTGTAGGATTTGGGTGATGTGGAGTCTTTTTTCCCACTTTTGGTATAAAAACTACCTTTGCCCTACGCCATGTCTGTGGTATGTAACCTAGGGAAAAACTGCTTCTATATACTCGTAATAATGTTCGAGTACTTATATCCATACTTCTTCCCATTTATTTATATTACTTCTCATGTTAATTACATAAGTGATTTGTGTTAGCTTAGTGTATAAAAAATTAGGATACTTTACATACATCTCATTATATTTATATTTTCTCTGATTGAGTCTTGTACGTTATACTTAAATATTTTTCAGTCTGAGTTGCATTTTCAAATTTGCATACATGTGTACGGAGTTGAACATATATTGTTACGTAGTCTCCCGGCAATTCCAGCGTTTGTAATTTATAACAAATTACAGATAGGCCTCGAGAATCACCTACCTCAGGTGTTGACAGTCCGGGGTCAGACCTATGTCTTGTACGACCAGCTGCTGACATTGGCCTCCAGGATCGTCCAACAGATAGGTCATTTCAGCCCCAACGCAATCAGTTCTTAACTCCAATCTCACTCTCACTTAAAACACATTCTTATTTATTTACGTAACCCTGGGAGTTGAGAGTATTCGATATTCCTCCACCACCCTGTACACCTACAATACAACTAATCTAACTGAGGGTCGAAGGGTACTCAATATTCACGCCAATAAGTACATTCACACTCAAATTACGCTAAACATACAAAACCACCATTACTATGCACCATAAAGCTACACCCTAGAAACAGAATAGGGGATGCAGATAGACTCACTGCCGTGTTCAAGCACTATTCTCATATGTGGTGAATTCCAGCTCTCTCCCTCCTAGTGAGACAAATCGCGCAACCTTTTTCTGCATGCCGAACACCTACTTATTGGCAGAAAAGTAAGTTTCTGTGCGTTAACCTCGCTTGACTATTAAAGAATCGAGTGAGGAAACCTTTCTTCTTCGAGTCAGTCCATCTCCGAGGGTAATCGACAATGCTCTTGATACGTGACAGCCCAACAACGCTGCCGCTTTCAATTAATCGTGTATTTATTGCAATTTTAGTGACAAGAGGGCGGATCGCAGTGGATAAGTCTGGAGTCCGCCTATTGTCACCCTCCTGAGCCGAGACCACCGTTTTGCCGAGATACTTCAGATAGTTTTAGAAAAAAGTAAGTATTTTTACAATAATGGTCAGACCATTTGTACTGTTGACTAGTCGCCCGCCAGTTCTCGCTTTTACATTAGCTTCATTTGCATGTATCGCAATTTCAATTCATGTATATTTAACAAAAAAAAATCCATCAGCCAACATCATTAGTGAAACAGTCAATATTGGAAAATTGTTTCCGTGTTTGGTCGTCATTGCCTGAAAAGTCAGTTTTACATCCAGTAATTACAAAAGTTTACGAGATGCTTACGCGATTCATTTCAAACACTACGAAACTGTGCCAGTCCGTGTTATTCCGTGCTATTATCGATTTATATTGAAAGTTTAGAGAGGGATGCGGGAAATACTTCACTTTAAAAAGAGAGTGATCTTGTCTATTCTTGGTATATCATTAATATAAAAATCAGTGTATTAACTTTATGTTTTCTCGATGAGACATCATTTTTTTTTTTTTTTTTTTGGGTTGTGTGTGAAAGGGATCTTTCCATTTTTCCATAGTCATGGTAGCGTGGAGTATAAATAAAATCAATCGTGGAATTATGAAAGATCCATCGGTCTTCATTCGATACAAGGACCTGTCAAATAAGGTAGAGCCGACAGAAGATAAGTGAGCTAGGGGAGAGCATTCATACATTTCTCTCCGGCTCCCTCAAACGTGTCGAGATCCCTCCTGTCGAATCTCTTGTTCGTCCTGTTCAAAGGGACGATTCAATCCGAAGGACGGGAGAGTTAGGACGTAAGCAAAAGGCGAGTACGTCCCCGGCCCATCTGCCCGTCGCACCTGGAACGTAAGACTTTTCCCCGGAAAATTTACCCGCTATGCCTCTCTCATTAAGCGTTTGGACGGAGTTGAAAGGACAGTGCGGGCATTGGACGAGTCCTATTTGAATCTATTTAGGTAGAGCAATAAATTGGATTTCATTTCTTTGGCCAAATGAGCTCCCTTTCGCGCTATTAAACCGCCTACGTATCAATTCAAACAAAAGGACACCTTCTAATTTAATTTAATTTGTTGGGCCCCATTTAACCTGCACCGATTCATTTATTCCACACCTCACATCGGCTGGTCATAACAAGGCCATCATTCAACCGTTTTATTATTAGGAAATAGAAATCGTAGTACGTGAACGTGAACATCCTAAACATCTAATCTTATAT